>CM056994.1:370514847-371114847 GCA_029891345.1 Dryococelus australis
GCTGTAGAAAAATAATCCCGTGAAAGGGCTTACAGTTCAAGCAGCAAGGTTCCAAAACCTCTGTCAACAAACTATTTCCACAAGTAATATAAAACGCCGCCAGGATATGCATGTCTGGCAAGACAATAATAATAACACGTAATATTAAAATTGTTACACAAAAGACAGCAGCACATATGTCGCGTACTGAAAATTGAGCCGAACAAAGGCGTCAGCAGGAGCAATTATAATAGAGATTTGGAATGTTGACGTCAAAATTCATAGAGATGGTGCTCATAAGGAGCCGAGGCTAAAGACCCTTTCTAGTGTAGCCTACCAGAAACACATCAAAATAAAAGTAAATTATTATGACTAGATAACAAAATGTAGTAAAAGGAACCTTAAAACCACAATGACACGTAAAAATTGATTATAATCATGCAGGTGGATGACGAATAGACCTCAACTAAATACGACCAAGATAAATCAGTGCTGTCTATTTCTTCCGCATCACATTGCAACACATCACAGGCTCGGGCTAACCACAGGAAAATCATTACAAAATTAGGTGTGGCTATATTGGGGACACGGCCGTTTGTTTTGTGTGAATACGTCTACGTTGACGCTCTCGGACACTCGGACGCCCGGACGCCCGGCACCGCTTCACTCGATCATATTGGGGTTGTATGGGTATCATTGGATTGCTTTTGAGATGCTCTTTCCAACTGTATATTATTTCTGTACTTCAACTTGGCTTTTTTATGAGTATAGGCTGAAATTGTGTTAAGTCTTCTTAATTTTTAAGTTAAACGCATACAAATACGCCATAACCCAACCAAACAAATGTTTTTATTCACGCAATCGATTGATATTGACTAGAGCTATCGATTGAAACCTAAACGAGAGTCGTAGCTTTCCCTGGTGAAAAGTTACGCGGAATTTATGAGACGCGGCGAAGAAACGAACTCAAAATTGCCCAACTCACTCCCCCGCTCCCCGCGCCCAATGCTCCGCAGTCCTCACTCAACGTAAGATATTCTTTGATCCTTTGGCAATCGAGTGGTGTAATTGAATTTTGGATGTAGACGATAGATTCGGAGGTGCAATGCCAAACTCTATCCCCCGTTTTGTTATTATCGGATTTTCTGGATTGCCTCCTACTATGGTCGCAAATTTTAAGACGTATTCAGGTCAAAAACTTCAACAAGTAGATGCCAATGTATTTATAACACCGTCACTGAACCACGCAAAGTTAACCGAACCATAATTAGAAACGGGAGGCCAAAAGGGAATTTTGAATGCAAACGATCAGCGAGAATCCCGGCAAAATTAACTAGCCCTTAAACATGGTCATAAAATCTTTGAAAAACACCCCGAAACATTTAACCCACTTGCATGGCGAAGCAGCACATCCGTCTACACCAGTAAATCACGTAACCAAATCAAAGCTGGAGAAGCGCCGACGTTTTGATGTCCAACGAACAGCGGGAGCCAGAAGGTCTATGCCAAGATGAAACAAACGAGATTAGGGAAAGGCTGGCTATCGCGCATGCGAGGATAGAGGGGTAACCAAGGAGGAGGAAGAAGGGATGGAGAAAGACTATAGGGCAAGCAGATCCGAAACATGGCGCAGTGGCGGCAAATTCAAAACTCGAGGAGTGCGCAGCGATCAGCACGCAGTCGATAAGTTTGATGGCGCCGTGGTGTGTGGCTGCATACACTCGAGGGAGCTAGTTCGTCTACGAAATGATTCACTGCAGTACTATTGTAGTGTTTGAACTAGTTGAAATTAATTCGGTTTACAGATCTTATGCGGACGACACTGTAATCAAAGCATCGCTAGATGCTTTGATTTCCCTATGCTACAAAACTTAAACCTATTCAGACCTAACGTACACAATTTTATAAACACAGCGCATAGGAAGGTTGTGTATAGCAGATGCTGTAAACTGCAAGGCCAAATGCCTGACATATTAAATCTTAATCAGTTTTATAAACTATAAGCTAACCGTGCGACTTCGATTACAAGATATTTTTTTTAAGTTATTAAAATAAAGCCCGCCATAGTTTCATTAAGGCGTTATGTTTAAATTCCTAATATTTATTTTTTCAGCTTTAATGGAGTTATTAAATTACACCCTGTCATCGTTTCGTACATGTTTTGTGTTAGCATAATACTTAGGACTTTGAATATACCTAGCCACTTTTTTATTGGGTTCTCTAGCCACTGAGCTACTGCCGCCCCCTTTCTCGGTGCTCTAGCCACTGAGATATTGCGTTTCCACCATTGGATGCTCTAGCCCCTGACCAGCTGCGGCCCCACTATTGGGTTCTCTAGTCACTGAGCTACTGCGGCGCCACTATTGGGTTCTCTAGCCATTGAGCTTCTGTGGCTCCTTACAGGGTGCTCTAGCCACTGAGCTACTGTGGCTCCACTTATATATCTATCCACTGGGTCACTGTGGCCCCACTTGGAATAACTCTAGCCACTGGCCCACTACGGCTTTTTGGAAGAAAAGAATTACAGTCCATATGTAAAAAAAAAGGATAAGTTACGAGAAAAAAAAATGTACAATGTTTTTTGTACAGTAATCCTAATAAAAGCTTAATGCAATACCTATTTGAATACCTGATAGTAATTTTTTCCAGAATTGTTTGAGATATCTCGATGAAACCAAGACAAATTTTGGACTGGGGTTATTATCTATATACTGTGTAATTTTTAAGTCAATACTTTCATTGGTTTTTGAGTTAAATCTGTTCGGACAGACAGACAGACAAGAACAAATTAACATTAGATATGGCTTAATTAACACTTATACTATATGAAAAAATAATTAAAAGTTAAAAATTCCAAAACCACAGACAGACGCATCTATTTTATTTAGTATTATAGATAACTGCTGATAACGAGGACAGTGGCGCAACGGCGAAAAGCGCAGTGGGCTACAGTAGTTAGCAGAAAATGTGGGTCTGGCTGACATAGAAGATTGTGAAAATTCCATTGGCAATCATCTCAGTGACCCCAGGCGACGTGGGAGAGCCAATGGGAACACAGCATTTCGGTGAAGGTGGTAGTGAACGAGAAATATGGTGGTCGGAACAGCAGAGGGTCAAGGTGTCAGTCGGCATCGGTCCACACAGGTCTGTGGGTTCAGAGCGGCGATCGGGTGTGAGTGCCTTACAGCTAGAGTGAGAGAGCCATTGGGAACACAGTATTTCGGTGAAGGTGGTAGTGAACGAGAAATGTGGTGGTCGGAACAGCAGAGGGTCAAGGTGTCAGTCGGCATCGGTCCACACAGGTCTGTGGGTTCAGAGCGGCGATCGGGTGTGAGTGCCTTACAGCTAGAGTGAGAGAGCCAATGGGAACATTGTATTTCGGTGAATGTGGTAGTGAACGAGAAATGTGGTGGTCGGAACGGCAGTGGGTCAAGGTATCAGTCGGCATCGGTCCACACAGGTCTGTGGGTTCAGAGCGGCGATCGGGGGTGAGTGCCTTACAGCTAGAGTGAGAGAGCTTGCCCGCTCCATAGTACCTTTCCCATCTAGCCCAGTCATTAACCTACCGTAATTCCCCCTCTATTTTATTAACATCGTCACAGTAATTTATACAGTGAATAGTATTAGTAAAATTATTATTTTTTTTTAATTTGGAGTTAATTCATAGTCTCATAAATCCCTACCCTCATCAACCATTGTCAGGCTCTGAAGTTTACATACCACGAAAAAGGGTTATATAACAATATGTTCCAAAATGTTATGTTTTGTAGGAAATTTCTAAAGAACTCTCACATTAAAATTTCTCCTTTCGCTACACTTAAAAGGAAAAGTTAATATGTTCGTTAAGGGCTTGGTGTTGGTGATAGAGGCCTAATTATTTCAATCGTAAAGGACGAGTTTTGATGATGTCGGACAAGTGTTGACGAAGGCGTATAGTGGTTGTAATGACGCCTGAGCTCTGCCAGTCGAGCTGTAAGTAACACAGACGTCTGTGGCTGGGCTTGTTTGCCACCGACATGGGGCGTTGGTCGCTGCTAACGCTTCCGTCGCGGTACGCCCTTCTGACGTCATGCACTCCGTCCACACTGTATCTTCCCTCCTGACAAAGGCTTTGCACCCTGTAACTGCGGCTCAGCTTGCGCGCTGCCTCACATATTACTGAAACTTAAAACTCAGACCTCTGAGGATGGTAATTCTAATGGACCATACGTTTTCATTAGGCATATCTTTTCAAAGTCCTCTCTTACTTTGCAGCCAAAGAAATACGAGAAGTTTGTTCTAGGTGGCTTTTGAGTATGAATTACGGTTTGAATACTATGGTAGAAGCATAATGGCTCCCTATCAAGCACTGTAGCCAACTGTTAAACATGCAGAACCCATTTGAAGTAGTACATACATTACAAAAATCATCATACCTGAAAGAAGAATACGTATATTTTGTATCACTGTACAATATTTTGCTAGAATTTAAGTTATAGAAATGATTTTTAAAGCAATGGTTCAATGTACTTTGGTTGAGAAGTAACCGTTTGTTTCAGTTATAAATATGTAAGTTTTCATGACTGAAATTGATATGCTTGAAACTAATCATTTGAAAACCAATTAAAGACATTTTATTTTATTACACGAAACCAGCGTAATTTTTGTGATAATCTTGCTTCATAAAGTTTTTTATTTTTGAAGCAGATTTTTTTTTTATCATTCACGATGGAAATACACTTAAATCGTAATTATATATAGACTTAAGTTCATTGATGTTATAAAAATATTTAGATAGATAAGTAAATTTTAGCAAAATACTTTTTACAGTGTTACAAAATATAGACTATGCATTATTCTTTCGTATACAACATAAATACTGTTTTTCTGAAATTTTCAAAATTGTGTTTATGCAATAATATGTAGTGAGCTTTTTAAGTAGCATATTACTGTTTGATGCTCTTCTGTATGCTACTTTACTTCTACCTTAATTAAAGGCAAACAGCTATTTTCAGTAGACCGAGTAGAAGTCAAACGTGTAAAGATTGGTTAAGGCTGTTCACGATAAAGAGTATACTTTTGAAATTAACCATAGAAAAAATTCACTGCCCCTGCCTGCATATTTTAACGGCGGACGCATCGAGTGACATGCGCCCAGTAACGATGGATGGGAAGTAGTTCAACATATTCAGGTCAAATAAAAAGTGTTTGGTAACAATTTGTGGTGTCTGAAATTTTTTCTTTCGCTTTCTGCTTTTTAATGCACGAAATCGTAAAAATTGCCAGTTTTGTATAATAATAATTACTTTTCTAATACGTACACAGTTTCATTTGACCGACGTATGAATAAAGTGATGAGGTTCTGGCAATGTTAATTTCACATAAGGTGGAAGAATACACAAAACTCATCCAAGTAGATCTTAAGCAGGGCTTTCAAAAGTGCTCATTTTACCGTGAACAGTATATAGTGGTAATATTAGATCCGCCACCCGCACTCCAATACCGGTATCTAAATTTTCAAATGTAATTTCAACATTTCTGATGGCCGTCATACGCTGTGGTGTATTTTGGTCAATTAAGACACAAAAGAACATAATATGTTTCCATTGAAAATAGCTGGTCACTTTGTACTATAACAGTTTCCATTTATTGTATCATTTAATAGATCGGGAGGTTCTCTTCTGTACTTTTCATTTACATTATGAAGAATTGACAACTTCATTTAATATGACTAATAAACGTCATTTCCATCTAACAATTCCAACAACATCAAAATAAACGCTACTCTACCGTAAAAACAAGTAGGAATTTAATTCATTCACTCATCTTATAGACTATCTGTGGAATTTAATTCCATAGCTCTGTAGTTTCGCAAATGTTGACTCTTGTTTACAGACTAGTGTTCTTAGGAAAAACAAATCTGTGTCTTGTGAATATTAATAGGGGCTTAAGGTTCGATGACGATTGCTGGAGCTTACATACAAATAATTAAAATAATTCCGTCATTCATGTTTACTGACGCCAAACTCTTTTCGTGTGTGGAGATTATTCGATAAAAAAATAAGCAGCTTAGAAATCCCGAGCTAAATAAACTTTGCATGTAGGTGAATGCATGTTAAATTCAGAAAAAAATGTTGTACTAAACTCAGCTAACATCTCCTACCAATTATGAAATTAGTTCAGCTATTATGGTCGTGTTCCAAATAGCCTGAAGATCCAAACACTTGCACTCGGATGTGACACTACAGCGCATGCTTCAAGTGCCCATTTGCATTGTGTAGTTGTTCTGCCACAGTATGTGATCGTGCGGCATGACGATGAAATGTTCCAATGTAATTATCCGTGAATAAGTGCAGTGAATTCGTATAGACGTGTATCCCGTCTGTTTGCAACGTTATAAGCAGGTCGGAGAACCTAGTAACGTCGCAGCATCATTTCCTCCTCATCTCTGTGCACTAATACCGTCGTGGTTCCTATCATTTGCTCACACGTGGGCACTTACTGCAAAGTTGACCTCCTACACTTTAAAACAATGAAATGCATCATGATATCAAAAAATAAGAGTCAGTCATCATGAGTCTTATATTCTATTACTACATCACTTTAACTATGAACTAAAATTGGATGATACATGGTAGAATCTTTTCGCTGGAACTCAAATCCAGGTGGGGACAATGCTGTAACCAGGATCACAACAGACAATGGTTTAAACGAGCCTTAACAATTGTAAGCTACCCAGCTTTCAGAGAGAGTCTCCCGACTGACACTTTCCGATTGCTTGTAAATCTTTTCATGTTTTGTTCCAGAATTCATTATTTCCCTATCATTCTATAAACCGTTCTCTTAGTATGGACTGCAGAATTAGATATTGTCTTCTACATTCTTAAAACATAATATAGAGGTTGTCTATATGGTCATCGTCCGATTTCAAAGTTCTTTAGTTTGGGAACGGCTATTCGTATATGACGGAAACACACAGTTCGAAAAAGGACGATTTCATGTTCATACATACACACAAGCTTTGATTTCAAAGTGTTGTAGGGAAATTCACAAGGGCTATTAAATATTTGTTGTAAAATGTGACATAACATTATTTACATCAGATTTCCACTAAAATGATCACAAATGGTCAATGTGAAATCGTATGAAGACTTTGTAGACACTCTGTACTGTACATATAAAATTACTGAACACTTTCTAAACTGCAATGGAAGATTTTTACCTATACAGTGTATGGAAACACTGCCATATATCAGGCTGTAAATATAGGAATGTTTAGAAACACTTTGTTAACTTCCCTATGCATTTGACTGTTTCCTGAGTAAAGCCGGATTCACATGCACGCCAATCACGTCAAACAGAGCAGGAGAACCAATGGTTGTTCACATTACAGCAGATTGTCTGGGTAGCCTTTTTGCGTTGAATTCGTGATTTGTAACGCCAATATTCTGAAACCAATTATAGATTACAAACTAGCTGCTGTCGTATTTCTACTCTAGTTTATTAATTCCATTACAAAGCGACTCATTTAATAATATTGTTTTTCAAGAGATGGTAATTTTATTTTTACATCCATAAAAATTTAAACTTTAGCGCTACCTTTCGGTTCATTTTAAAAATACGTTTATTTAATACAATGTTGAATATAATTAACGTTTACATTCACGTATCTTATTATAAATACGTACATCAAACTATTCTATACATTACATCAATACATTTCGATTATATAAGGCATAAGTAGTATCAAATATGTGAACCAGTTGACTTCTGGGAAATATCGGCGAGGTATGCTCTTTCTGCGAGCAGAAAATATCGGCGTGAGCTCAACTTTTATGCGGCGCGACTTGCGCGGAAACCGAGGACGGCTTCTGATTGGCTGTTCTAGTCTTTCGCTCTGTATGTTCAGCGTGATCGACGTACATGTGAATCCGGCTTAAATGTAGGAACACTACCATGGACGTATGGGAAATAAATTTACCACCCGCTCTTTTTTACTAAAGGCTGTTCACGGTAAAATGAGAACATTTGAAAGCCCTGCTTAAGATCTACTTGTATGCACGTCGTGTATTCATCCGCCTTATGTAAAATTAGCGTTACCAAATACCTCATAACTTTATTCATGCGTGGCTCAGGTGAATCTGTGGGATTTTTAGACAAGTAAATATGTTAAATGCTGTTTACGATAAAGTGAGAACTTTTGAAATAAACCTTAGGAAAATGTCACTGCCTCTGCATGCATACATTTTAATAAGTGCACTGTATGACATTCGCCCAGTAAAGTTGGTAACGATGGATAGAAAGTAGTTCCATAACATAACGTCGAATAGGAACTTCTGATCATTTAAATTATTTCGTTCGTTTTCTGATATTTTTTAATGCATCAAAGTGTAAAAATGATCATATTTTTAAAATATTAAGTTTACTAATAATTTCACAGTTTTACTTGACCGACGCATGAATTAAGTGACGAGCCTCATGACAATGTTAATTTTACATAAGGCGGAAGTATATACACCGTGTACACAAGTAGATCTTAACCACGGCTTTCAAAAGTTCTCATTTTAGTGTAAAAGTCTATACAAATGGTTACCTAATGCTTTTTATTCGATGCTAAGAAGTATAACTACTTTCCTTCCATCGTTACCAACTTGAGTGGGCGCATATGACTCAGTGCGCCCGTTAATGTATACGCAGGTAGGAGCAGTGAGTTCTTTTTGTAAGGTTGATGTCGAAAGTGGTGACTTGATCGTGAACAGCCGTTAAGTGCATGTAAGGGCTGTAGGAGCGAGGTCGTGCCGTAGCCCCGCCTGTGATGCGGGAAGTATACTCCGACTGGGCAGGACGCGAGAGAATCCACTACGGCGTCGTATCGATTTCCACTTGGCTAGGGCGCGGCCTAGCAGACTGTCTCGCAATTACGCCCTTCGCTGGCCGACCACTGCCTCACAGTTGAACTGGCATAGCCCCCTACACGTTGACTTTACAGTGCGGTGGGACATATACACTTACAGTTAGTAGATAGAGTGGTCGACAATTACAAACTTCAAAATAACTCCGATGAAAAAAATGAAAATTAAGGCTCACTAACACGCAGTAATAAAATAATAGTAGTATAGGCCTAATTATTAACAAGTGAATCAATATCTCAAAAAAATATCACTGTGTAATTGTAGACACTAAAACAAGTAAACACATATCACAACAAAATACAGACAATACAGACGACACAAAAACACAACACTGACAGCGACACAAACATCAAGTACGACGAGTACATCACACGAGTAACAATAACAAGTCGTCGGCCCTCTGTCTCCGACAGGGATGACGCTGTGTGGGTAAGGAAGTGGTGGCACACGAATTTTTAACTATTCACTTTAAATCTATCATTTTCATCCTAGCGCAAATTCCATTTATTATAAAACATTAATTAATTTAATCGTCTGCATATATAATGTTTGACTTTAATTGATACACCTAAGACCAGTGATGGACTTCAGCCGGGGACTGGTGCCATTTGAATATGTTCTGTTCTCTTCTTATTACTTACATGGCAATATTTCTTAAAAAAGGACTTTAGAGGATGGAAAATAGCTGTAAGAAATATGTAAGTAGGGCCCTAAAAATGATTACTTTACCGTGAACAGCCTATAAGCACTTATTTAAATCAAGCCTTGGAAAACTTTCACTGGCCTTAACTACATAACATGTGCTACAGCACACACTGAACACGTATACCTACTTCCACTTAACATGGTAGCTATTTAATGGAAATAGTTATAAGGCTGAACTTTTTTATTGCATGTGTGATGTTTCAATTTGTGGAGGTATATTGCTTTACTGTATGTAAGTAGGAACACAAACTCGCATATAATTAACACATATACATTACGAAAAAGTCCTACGGTGTCACGTGGCTACCTCATGCTTATATTTGGCCACTCCACGGCAATATCAACGTTGCATATGGCGGAAGAATACAGAAGGACGAAGAGAGCTGGTCGTAAGCACCATTAAGAGAAAGACCATCAAAATATTGGTTTGTACAGGAACAAAAATATATTAAGACGCCCCAACAAAATATTTGTTAAGTGAACAAAACTTGAAAAACAAAGAAATTAATTTAGTTTATTTAACAAAGTATATACGTGAATAAACAATACCCTTGGAGTAAGTCAAAATAAATTATACTGTCAACAGATAGGCCTAAGTTTGTTCAATCAAGCGTGTGTTTGGCAACTCATTTGATTGTCATTGTTCGGAAATACAGTTCGAGAGTTTTTCTTTTGCATTGAATTGTGTGGAAATGAGGATAGTAAGAGCCCTTGTCAGTGTATTTATTGACTCTTCATAATTGTATAAAAATCCTAATAAAACAAGTTGAAGAGGGGACGTGAAAAGTAAAGATGTTAAGAGTTAAATATTTACTCACGCGCGTCGAGTATTCAAACCGAATGTATTGGCAATAATTCCAACTTCATATGTAGTGATTTGAGCTGAGGTTGCTATAGGAGTACCACTCGTGTGCAAACGCTACAGGTTCTAGTATCAGTTCGAGTTACCATTGTTCCTATATTAACCGAACTTGCTATGTACGTAGAGCCAAACAAATATTCCGTTGCACCAACGATATCATTGTTTCATACAACTGAATAACAACAACAAAATGATATGGATAAAACAAAAAAATGTTTCATTGTCCCTATAGAAATATTTAATTTGGTTGTTTGATTCAACAAAATATTATTTCTGAGTGAGGGCTATCAATAGTGTTGACTTGACTGTGAACAGGCCTGGAGTCGAAATCGTTGAAACAATGCCTTTCCTTACATCGTACAATCAAAGCAGAAAAATATATAGTAGTAGGCCATATGAAAAATTTTTATATGCGTAATAATTGTTTCACCTTATGGCGTTTTGATAATCTGGTTTCTCCCACAAAGTTATACCTAAAAGCATTTTTCTTAGCTGCATCTTGGCTAACGGTGTTTTGCCTAACTTAAAGCCAAACGACGTTGAGCAAAACTCTGCGACATTGATTAGAGTACCTAAAAAAAAGGGCCAGATATGTACACACGAACTATTAAAATATCACACAGCGTTAAATAAACACGTGTGAGAAAAAATAAAATTTTTCGTCATATTTATATATCCACAAACATACTTGTGTAACGCCTCAGTTTTGATTAACTTATGCACAACGCAGCATTTTATTTTATTATGCAAATTATTCTTTTTACGTAACATCTTATTTATTTGCATATTAATATTTGGGTTATATGTAAATATTATTATTTTACAAGTTATTACATTTTGTATAATATTTCTCTAACTAATGATTTTTATATATGTAAGCATTTGTTTACTTTTGCGTACTCGTCATGTGACCTAGTTGCAGAGAGCAATTTATAGATAGTTGCTATGAAGACCATGAGACGTAGTAAGTATCCTTGATATAGCCGCCTTGTGATTAGCTCCTAGGTGAAACGTCAGGTAAGGATTAAATTGAGGCTTGCCTAAGCCATATAGGTTTTACCATTAGGCAGGCTACCGCGGGTATTGTAGACCTGATGGGAATTTGAATTCTTCTTTGGGACATGGATCGAGTACCGTTGTTTGATAGCAGACAGCCTCAAGACGAAGACGGGCCAAGAGAGAGAAGAATGTTGCATGTTTACTGGCGCTTCATACGCGAAATAGATTAATATTTAATTCACTACGCGCTAGGACTTGAGGTACGTAATACACTTTATGTACAAGTATCTAAGGTCCGTGTACCTGGACAGGGAAGACCCAGGATTTGAACCAGCGACACTGACTGCTGAGAACATCTAGAGACTACAGTTTTCACGTATTATTGGAGAGTCAAACGAAACCATTTCTTGCTGCGTAGCACTACTACCAGCGATGGCAGCGGAATAAATTTCTAGTATTAAGACAGCTTATACGCTATCTTGAGATAAAGCCAATCATTAGTAGTTGAATTACGCCTACGAATACCCCGATATGGCGTCATGTAGTGCTACCAACTGAGCTAGGTGTGAGCTTTAATCAAAGAAATATTATATGAATAAAATTGAATCTTTTACCACTGGGAGTCATCAAAGGGCTAGACTACATCAAGAGTTACGGCCACTTAATCAAGTCACATTCTCATCAAATATAGAAGAGTTGTACAAGTTTCAGAATAATCAGTATCCAATATTAATTATCATGAATTGGTTTATTGTGTCTAATTTTCATGACTTATCTTTCAGTTATTTAACCTTTTACATGAGATTGTTATATCTGAAGGTAGTTTGGTAGAAAACATTATATGATTCCGTGTTTTATCATGTTCTGTTTTGTCAGAATACTAGCAGCTACCAGGAATCGAACGGAACACACTCAACTGGCTAGTTTTGTCAGGTTACCAGCAGCTACCAGGAATCGACCGCAACACACTCAACTGGATAGTTTTTTCAGAATACTAGCAGCTACCAGGAATCGATCGCAACACACACAACTGGCTAGTTTTGTCAGACTACTGGCATCAACCAAGAATCTAGCTCAACACACTCAAGCTACCCGTAATCTAGCTTAACACATTCAAGCTACCAGTAATCTAGCGCAACAAACTCAACTGGCTAGTTTTGTCAGATTACTAGCAGCTATCAGTAATCTAGCGCAACAAACTCAACTGGCTAGTTTTGTTAAACCAATAGCAGCTATCAGGAATCTAACACAACAATCTCAACTTGCTAGTTTTGTTAGTCAACTAGCAGCTACCATGAATCTAGCGCAACACACTCAATTGACTTGTTTTGTCAGACTACCGGCAGCTACCAGGAATCTAGCTCAACACACTCAAGCTACCAGGAATCTAGTGCAACACACTCAACTGGCTAATTTTTTCAGACTACTGGCAGCTATCAGTAATCTAGCGCAACAAACTCAACTGGCTAGTTTTGTCAGGCTACTAACAGCTATCAGGAATCCGGTGCAATTCCCTCAACTGGCCAGTTTTGTCAGACTACTATCAGCTACCAGGTATCGAGTGCAACACACTCAACTGGCTAGTTTTGTCATAATACTGGCAGCTACCAGAAATCTCGCGCAACACACTTAACTGGCTAGGTTTTTCAGGTTACTAGCAGCTACCAGGAATCTAGCGCAACACATTTAACTGGCTTGATTTCTGAGAAGTGTGTTCCTGGGAAAACATGTCCATATCTGCGTGGTTTCTTCTCACGTCATGTGCTCAAGTATGTTGTAAGTGCGATTCTTCATCCTACCATCAAATATGCTTAAACAACCCGTTCACTACACTACATATTCATTTGGTCTCCCATTTCTCAGGGCTAGTTATGTATTCTCCCAATGTGAAGCCTGCATACACCACACTTGTTTATATAGTTTGATTTTGTGTGCAATTTTAGGGTTAATTTTTGCTGTGATACACACTTTTTTACATGGTTTAATGGCAGGAAGCAAATCTAAGGACCGCCTACATAATTAACTAAACTTTACTAAACTGATGCTTGAAAATGCATACATACGTGGTTTAGCCAGATATTATTTTTAGACTTTAATTACAGTGCGAAAGTAACATTTCAGTAAGCATTTAAAGAGGCTGTATCATAAGCCGAAAATAAAAAGAACAAAAAAATTAAATTAAGTATGGGACAATGAACTAAACAAGATTGGGAGCAAAAAAAATATTTAAAAGTCCATTAAACATGAGTTAACCATCAAAAGGAATTTTAAAAAATACAAAAACTATGTAAATGCTCTCAATGAATGCTTAATTGACGCACAGGTTACTCTAAGAATCCTAATTTTTTTTCGTACCTTTCAAGAAATTTGTTTTGTTTTCAAATTCCTTTTTTAGGTTTTGTTCTCCTCCCCCTTCGTCTGGTTCTTCAGATTATTTAACCAAAACTCCAACCATCACCCTCGTAGTACGAATGTGCCTTAGTGACTACCTTGGCTAATGTTGTTTCAAAACTCCAACCATCAGCCTCGTGGTACGAATGTACCTTAATGACTACCTTGGCTAATGCTGTTTCAAAACACCATCCATCAGCCTCGTGGTACGAATGTACCTTAATGACTACCTTGGCAAATACTGTTTCAAAACTCCACCTATCAGCCTCGTGGTACGAATGTACCTTAATGACTACCTTGGCAAATACTGTTTCAAAACTCCACCTATCAGCCTCGTGGTACGAATGTACCTTAATGACTACCTTGGCAAATACTGTTTCAAAACTCCACCTATCAGCCTCGTGGTACGAATGTACCTTAATGACTACCTTGGCTAATGTTGTTTCAAAACACCATCCATTAGCCTCGTAGTATGAATGTGCCTTAGTGACTACCTTGGCTAATGCTGTTTCAAAACTCCAACCATCAGCCTCGTGGTACGAATGTACCTTAATGACTACCTTGGCAAATACTGTTTCAAAACTCCACCTATCAGCCTCGTGGTACGAATATACCTTAATGACTACCTTGGCTAATGTTGTTTCAAAACACCATCCATTAGCCTCGTGGTACGAATGTGCCTTAGTGACTACCTTGGCTAATGCTGTTTCAAAACTCCAACCATCAGCCTCGTGGTACGAATGTGCCTTAGTGACTACCTTGGCTAATGCTGTTTCAAAACTCCACCTATCAGCCTCGTGGTACGAATGTACCTTAATGACTACCTTGGCTAATGTTGTTTCAAAACACCATCCATTAGCCTCGTAGTATGAATGTGCCTTAGTGACTACCTTGGCTAATGCTGTTTCAAAACACCATCCATTAGCCTCGTGGTACGAATGTGCCTTAGTGACTACCTTGGCTAATGCTGTTTCAAAACACCATCCATTAGCCTCGTAGTATGAATGTGCCTTAGTGACTACCTTGGCTAATGCTGTTTCAAAACTCCAACCATCAGCCTCGTAGTACGAATGTGCCTCAGTGACTACCTTGGCTAATGCTGTTTCAAAACTCCAACCATCAGCCTCGTGGTACGAATGTGACTTAGTGACTACCTTGGCTAATGCTGTTTCAAAACACCATCCATTAGCCTCGTGGTACGAATGTGCCTCAGTGACTACCTTGGCTAATGCTGTTTCAAAGGCGCAGCAAAGAAACTAGAGTAAAACAAGGTGTTGTGTGGAGTTATATCAAGCGTATGCACTGCGATAGATTGGGTTCAGCGGCAATTCTATAAACCTTTTACAGTTAACTTAATGTTACGTGACATAACTTAAGTTGCAGTTTGTGGGTTTCGTGGAAATGTACTCCAAATATTGAATGCTAGGCTGTTTACATGAAGTGGTCCATATAATGGCTATCATATAGCGTCTGACATATTGAATTCGTTCAGATCGAATCTACGGTACTGGCATTAAATTCTACGAAGGTATACTACAAGTATACAATGAGGTTGTAAATACCGACTTACGCAGACAGCAATCATTTCACTGTTAAGATTTAAAAATGTTATAAATGTATCACATTCCAAGAGCTGATCACTTCACTTTGATCTCAAGCATATTAATTAGCGAACTGTTGGCACTTATATTTCCCTGCGTATTTTCATCACAGCAAATGTCAATGAAATGAGCAATAACATAAATGAATACAGGTTTCTTCTGCAAGCCCATGCAAGCTCGCATGAGCCTGTGTGTGCCTTTTTCATACAAAGGCGTTAACTCCGAAGTTAAATATTTAAAACTAGTCGTGCACAGAATGCCAGTGTAAAAAGACGTGCTTGAAAGACGAATGAAGTAAACAAATGAGTGCCACTGAACCGATTTTGGTCAAATAGATTTTATTTACATTTTTTACGTTATACACGAACTCTATACATGATCATTAATGTGCAATTTGTCAGTAGTAGAAATTAATTTTTGATAATATCATATTTCATCCCCACGCTCAAACTTATTCATCTTACGAGAGAACAAAACAGATTACAAATAAATAATAATTACAGAAGTCTGATTAATAACACACGCTTATACTGGCACAGTGTTCCAACAAATATTCTTCAGGGAACCCAGTTCAAGCATACTGGTAAACGTCACATTATTGATATTATAACATTTACGTAAAACACACAATTCCAAAAATCCAATTCCAGCTTATGGAGGTGAAATCTTTAGGGCCCATAGTAGTGAATCAGAATACCGCTAGTTTTAATTTTGAACATTGCACAGATTTTTTAAATAATCGCCAACTCTGAGAACAATCGAAATTAAGTTAAAAAAAAAAATGCCATGTTTCATTCATCTTTTTTGTTCAGTCAAGTAGAGATAAGATCTTACTCTAATAGTAAGTGAGTTTCGATAATTAGTTTAGTTTTAAGCTAGACCAATCCACAACCTAACATTTACGGTCGTTATCCTTATAAAAAAGTTACTGTGTAGCTAAGGCAAAAGTATTACATATATAAAGTAACAATATTGGAAATAAGTCTGTACCAGGGTGTAGGCACATATTTTCTCTTTTATTTGTCTTCGTGTTGGATGGTTTCTTTGGCACAATATTTACTTAAAACTAAATTTTTGTAAAAGTGCTCAAATCAGTATTAATAAGTTGGCAATGAATTTTAAAAAAATTTTTTATTTTATTAGGTGTTTGAATAAAAAAAAATATTTCTCTTTTCAGAAAATTCAAGGCATCTTTCGTATTGTGGTGAGGGAGAAGGGGTTGACGTTGTACACGGATCCGCCCTCATTTCTCCACCCCCCCCCCCCCCAAAAAAAAACCCCGTAACACCGCCGCAATTGGTCAGCACAGCGATAAATGCTGCTCATAACGCAATATAATGAATAGTATGTCTATGCTAAATTATCCACAAATTAACTTTTCTTTGTGAGATATAAGTATGAAATAAGTGTGTTATGTGATAATTTAAGGATTAGTATAACTCTTCTGGTGTTTATTTTTTAATGAATTATTTTGTTTTTCAGCTCATTTTGACCGCGAATTAAACTTCTATGATTGTATTGCTGTATTTTTAGCTAATGTATAATAACATTTAAATTAAGATGATTTAAATTTATACTGTAATGCACAGTGTTTAAGTGATGCCTATGTGCATTTTGTAAAACTTAAAATGATTACAATAAATCGTCTTTGCTTTGTGGTAAATTTCAAATAAATATTTTTAATGTTTCTTTACATTATCTATTCGATGAACAAACAGACCTTAGTACAGTGAGATGCAAGAAAAACTTTTAACAGTTATCTTGCGTTCCAAAAATTTATTCAGAGAAATATCCGTTTTCTTGAATTTATTAATCATTATATAATATTTTACTGAAAATTTATTTTGTATTATATACTTAGCTCTATAATTCATTCCGACATTTCTCTGACTATTTTAATATTGTTTCTTTACACAGTAGTGAATAAACATATAATTAATTGACATTCGTGAAAAAATTATTATATTATTACAGGCAAAAGTAAAAACTCCTCCAAAACACAACCCATTTCAAAACATTTAAACAAATATAAATTTTCAGCGTTTTGTTCTTCTTTAAGTTTTCTTTTATTTTTTTTTAGGTTTTTTAGTTACTCTCGAGGTAGTGTATTAGTTTATTTTGTTATACTTAAAATACTTTAAATAATAATTTTCTAATGAAATTTTTACAGTTTATAAATACGTTTTAGAGATCCGCGTGAGGAAATAACAAAAGTATTAAAATTGCACAACACATTTAAAATAAACATTTCAAATGGCTAACTTTTAAGTAGAACGAAAGTGAAGGTAACATAATGCATCCACTCGTTATATTGGTTTGCTCTTGTACAATTAGGCTATTAAAATACTAGATCAGAAGCTGCTGGCAAATGTACCTGCGAGTTAAATTAATCTATTCTTGCTCAGGGTTACCTACAGCAACATCCAATTAGTAGAATGCAACGAAACTCGGAGAATATCTTACACTGAAACGCGGAAGAGAATTGCACGAACAAAATAACATCCGACCTTTCCTTTCTGCGTGACCGACTTGTTTGCCCAAGTTAACTCCTCCAGCTTTATGTTCGTGAACAAACATCACCGAGACTTGTCTTTACAAAAACTGCCCTTTCCCCGTTCTCTGCTCGTACTTGCACAGTGTTTCAATGTTGTGATGAGGGCGCATTGAATACGCCATGTAAAGTCTGCTCATCATAAAGTGACCACTTTCGAAATCAACCTTAGAAAAAGTTGCTGCCCGTTCCTACATATATTTTAACGGTACACTGAGTGACTCACGCCCAGTAAAGTTGATAACGATGGGTGGAAAATAGATCCATAACTTAACGTCTAATAAAAATTGTTAGGTAACCATTTGTGAAAACTGAAGTGAAATATTTTCACAGTTTCATTTGACCGACGCATGAATAAAGAAATGAGGCCCATGGCAAGGTTCATTTTATACAAGGCGGAAGAATACACAACGTACACACAAATAGATGCTAAGCAGGGTTTTCAAAAGTGATCATTTTACCGTGAACAACCTATACCTAGCTTTCTGATTCTATAACTGAATTGAAATAATAATATCAAACCATAATGTCCTATTATTTGAAAAACGACAAATCAATATTACTATCGGATAACACCGTGTGTTAGTTTAGGCCAGGTTATTATGCATATGACTTTATTTATTGTTTTATTTCAGATTGTTTTAAAGATTTAAGAGCCAATTATTTTTCTATAATCTGAGAATATTTAGTGTTGACAGAAGGTCGCAGGCTTTCGCAGCCATTGTCAGACTGATTGTATGGTTGTGTCGTCAGGCTACTCGCTCTCACAAAGGCAAGACTGGATCGATTCCCAGCGGGGTCACCCCTGGATTTTTGCATGCGGGAATCATGCCAGGCGATGCTTCTGGTCAGCGGGTTTTTTTTCAAGGCTCTCCCGTTTCCCCCTCACTTACATTCCGGCTCTCCAGATCTCGATATTAAAAGCCAGCCAAATCTCTTCACTCACTCAGGCTGGTTGTCTTGTCTTCCCTTGCAGCAGCCATCTTTAGAGGCCTCGGACAGAACTGAAAACCAGGTATTGTGGTAGGCTCTTATAGTTGGCCTCAAGTGATTCTTCTGCGGCATGATATCGATGACAATTTAATTAATTAAAACACTAACTCATTTGAAAAATAAAGTCAATCTTTTTTCTAACGTAAACGTGGGGATTTTAAATTAATATCTTGTTTAGAATAAATTCCAAAAACTTTTTTAAACACGAAGTTTGGTTTCAAAGTAAATGTTTCTTGAAGCCACAGGAATGGTATTTTGGAAATTTCTTTAAAATATAATGTTTGGTTCCCCAATGGGAATAGTTTTACTGATTCTCATTTTACTTTAAATGTTATGTTAAAAATTAAAATTGTAATAAGGGTGAGTTACATAACAAGTTTGCACTCTTAATGTAATTCTAATTACACAACCAATTAAGTTGTATCTTAACCTATTGATTTTGTTCAACTTTTAAATTTGTACGAAAATATATTAGACTAATATCCAAATTATTTTTAATGTTTTTTTTATTAGAAATAACATTTTCCTTTGTTTTCATATATATTTTATGCGGTTTTTTCTCATCAACACGAGAAAAGCTAAACATCTACAAAATAATTTTGTTTTCTTGACCGCCATTATAAAACTCAATTACGGATTTCAATTAACACAAAACTGATAGAAAAATAATTATTAACATTGTGGACTAATGTCTGTTTTATAAGTAGTCTTCCGTAATAAATATACGTTTTCCTCAACTTGTCGATGCAGAAAACTTATCCGGGAGATAACTGGGAAATAAGAAAATATACATCTCAAAGCCTGGTTACAAATATTTTGGATACTTATTTCGAAATAAAAAATACCTACAAAAACCATGTTATCACTTCATTCTAAGAGTCTTAAGGCCATGCCTATGACGATTATATATCAATTATCTATTTTAAATACAACTGAGTGTAAACTTTATGTGTCCTTATCATATTTTCGGTATTAAACAACCAGCCTAGAACCATTAATATTATTATTTACAAGACAAATCATGTAAAATTAAATAATTATCTATTTCATTCATACACTGATTCGTTGAGTATTTCGAATATGGAATATCGTGTCATTCATGATTCTATTTACTTGCATATAAAATATTACATTTAGTGTTCTCTCCCTTGAGACAATTTACGTTAATTTGTCACGGAACGTTTATGAAAACTACTCTGTTACAAAAGAAAGTAGAAATGAATATATGTTTTCAACAGGCACGCTGAAGTTATTGCATATTGTTTAAAATAAGTAAGAAATTACAATTAACCTATCATGAAAGCCAAGCACACAATATTAAAAGTTATATATGCGCCAGGTCTTTAATTCTTTTACACCCACATCAGTTTTTGTTTACAGGTTTTGAAAAAGAGAAAAACTTTATCGTGTTGTAACCAAGCCGATAGAGAAAGTTTTTTTTTTATATAACCAAGTAACTGCAGGCTTTGTGTTCGATAATACAAACCAGTACTACCTAAACGAGTAGCAGGATTTAAGAATAAGCTGTCCATAGCGATGAATATTGGTTATTGAGCCATGGTGTACTACACCAGCTTAAATAATATGTACACAGTTGCACTCACACGGCCTGAATTGGTTTATAATAATACATTTAAATGAAACAAAAAAAACTATTCGAAAGTTATATTGTGGGAACAGTCCGGTTGTAAATGTTGGGGAAAGACCAGATGACTGTATAATCCATGTGGTTGGGGAGAAACCATTCCTCAAAGGCTACTTTAAAAAACAGTTAAGGAAGATCAAAAAGCAAACAAACAGGAAACAATTAATTTTCATTCTTCAATCTTCCAAATGCAAACAGCACAACGAGAGAATGCCTCTCTCACGTATCACTGGCTTCTAAGTTAACGATTACATCAGGAGCATATAAATTGCCAAGTCGCTCACTCCGACAATTCTGCTCTGGTTTAACGCAGTGCAATTGAATATGTGCAGGAAAAAAAAAGGATATGTAAGACCGAAAAAGTAGATCTGAACAGAAGTAGGACTTCTGCTGTTTGAGGACATACTCTTATTCTTTACAGTCGAAGTTCCCACTTCTCTTCAGATCTACGTTTTTCGGTCTTATATATAACCACTGCATTCAACCAGAGCACAATTCAGAAAGTAACTTGCGCCTAATTAATACTCTCAAGTGAATAGATTATGGTTTTCATTGCTGCTTGCAGTATGTTGTCGAAACTGTTCCAACTTCAGCTGTTTCATTGACTCTCGTGTACTGTTTTCGGCAGTGTGTCTATTTGGCCTTGCTTTACTAAGTTCACACTAGTTATGCCTTCTTTTTGCGAGAGTGGTTCATGTTGTAAGAATCGGTGGACTGTAAAAGCTGTCAAAAGCAAACTCAGATGAAATTATCATAAGACTCGACATGGTCATCCATCATTAAAGCATCTTTGGAGTTTAAGACTCTCTCCTTTTCTTTTTGTGTAAACGAATAGGAATCTGAACTAAGAGGAATGGAGGCATGTAATTTTGCTGGTTGGTGGGTTAAGTCAACGATACGTAACTGATTAGTTCAAGTAATTACATCTCGAGATGTAATACGTCACCTAAAGTGGGTGTAAGTAAACAAACGTTCTAAGTTATTAAGAGCACAGGAGAAGAAACGTGGAGTCGTCAGCTAATTCGTCCATCATATGACCAGCATTGCTCTACTATATGTGTCCACATAGTCACCTTACATGTCGAATCACTGTATGTCCTTGCAAACAATAACATCAAGTTGTAGTATTAAGTGCAACCTTATGTTATAATAACATCCTTTTAAAATGACGTCATGCGTGAATTTAAATGAAAAGGGGAATGAAGTGTGCAGTGAAATCCCGTGCGTACACACAACATACGGGCGATATCTCTATTGTAAATATTTTCCCCTGTGGTTATCAATTTTAATCATTTGAGTTAATTAAAGCAGCATAAAACATGTGTATGGTATCCGGTAAAATGATGGTGATTTGAAGAAAACTAAGGGTTGGGTGCCAAACAGCAGATGACTTGTTTTTGTTACGAGAACACCCCGCTTGGTACATTTTTCTTCAGAGACGCTGTTAGAGCTGAAGATTACCTGAAGACCTTTCTTTTGGAAGCGTTACTCAGCCTGTTACTCTTATAGGCTTATTATCTGGTTGGTAGCCTCGCCGGCTTTATGTTGCTGTTGTTTCTTGATGGCTGCACTTTTCTCTTAACTATGAGGTTACTTATAAAGCGAACTGCTGATCTATACACAGCACTTGGAAGAACATAGTCTGTTGTCATATTTGTCCTACCGTTATGGGGAGAGTACTATTGGAATGGTTATATGGAATGAACTCGAGTATTATAAAAAAAAGTAAAATGAATTGTATTTTCCTTCTGCCTACATAAAACCCTATTTCGTATTTCCATTTACTTAAAATACGAAGATCGCAGCCTTCCCCGAAGGTAGTTAAGAAGGTTGGGGTTAACATCTCGTCGACAATCAGGTCATTACAGATGCGAATTCAAAGGTTTCCCACTGCACCACTTCGCTTGGTATTTACCTACTATCAATTACGTTCACCTGTTGGCCTGACGGTAAATGTAGGGTAACGTCAACACACGTCCATATGACATGTCACCTCAGATGCCCAGGCAATCTTTTACATCTCTCCTCTGTGGCAATCGAAAAGGCGAAGAAGTCTCGTGGGGATTTTCACACATAAGGGGTTTACTATTAAATAATTAGGCTGGAGGAAAACGTTAATCATTACAGAGTTATCCCGTTGAACATAACTCTGTGCTACAGGGAGCCACGTGACTATAAATATAGCTAACGAGGTGGATGATCCGGCGCTCGGATCTTCTTGCCATGCCGAACGCGCTTTACGAACAGAGAGCAGTTATCTGTAGCAGTCACCTCATGTACAATCCACATGTCTTTCTAGTGGGGCCGAGGCCGGCGTAGTGGTTAGATCGCTCCCCCACCCACCAAGGCGAACCGGGTGCAATTCACGACGGGGTCATTTCCGGATTTTCACGGGTGGGAATCGTGCCGGACGATGTGGCTGGCTGGCGGATTTCCTCGGGGGTCTCCCGTTTCCACCGCCCTTGCATTCCGGCGCTGCTCCGTGCTCACCTCACTTCACCATCATCGTATCTCAAAAACTGGTTAAGCGCCAGCCAAACCTCTCCATTCTCCCCATGTCTCTCTTTTTTTTTAAAGCTCGCGCCTCTTTCTCTCCTGTTTCCTCAGCTTGCCAGAGTTTCAAGACGGCTCATGTTATTGAGTAACCCAATGGGTAATCATAACCATGTTAGTGTACGATGTCTACCTTAACACTTTTGCCACCATACTTTTCGTAAAATGTGTGTTTTTGTCAAGGTATTTTTATTGTATATACCGTTTTAGTTTAGTAATATAAAGAAAGCATATTTTGTACAAAAAATCAATGGAAGATGTAACAGAGTCATGTGAATAAATTTGATACCCATGACATGAATCAGAATACAGCTTTCTATCATATTGGTGTACTGGCGGTCAGAGTGTATTTAGTGTGTTTTCCTTAATAATGTTTGTCCTAGCCGCATTTTACCTTACGGCTTTTTGATAAAGAACATTTAGCGTAAGTTATTTGAACTAAAGGTGTTTTGCCTTATGGTGTTTCATCTAACTGCATTTTGCCTAAAATTGTATGTTACTGAGCTTGTTGCGACTTCATTATCATAAATTTGCCTCACTTTATTTTAAATAACCAGAGTTTCATGTGAAGTATGGTCACGGTGTTTTGCCCAATGACGTTTTACCTGGTGTAATTTTAAATTTATTTATTCTTACATATATATATAATTTCAAGCGGCTTGGATATTATACGGTACAATGATTATGTGCGTGTTTCTGGATCGTAATGGAGAATCCACATGTTGTTAATGATCCTAAGCGTACACAGACGCTTATAAACGTCGGCCATGTTTCAGTGCGACCCGTGATATACATGGGGTAGACAATGTCGGAAACAAACAGAAACCTAATCTTACTTGCCAAATATATATGACAAAGTACTTGGCCAATCTAGAACGTGAAGGCGAACTTGCTCGACCTGGGTGAATTAGAAGAAATAGTAGGCGATGTACTGCAACCAATGAGCGACCAACTAAAGCATAGACTAACGACATTAGGCTTGGGACATAGGACGTTGCTCGTTATCAGCATGTGAGCTCAGTCGGTTGGAACTCCGTCACTAATAAACACTATAAAATCGGACACAGTCTCTGGTAGCGGCAGAAATCTCCTTTCACGTTGTCCAGTGACCCAGTTAATGGATATTAACAGGCGATTTGTTCATCTCCTTTCCTTTCTGGCAACTGCTGGGCAGTTTTAGATATATAGCAGCGATAATAAATAACTGTCAGCGAAATATCCGGTGAAGATTACGAACAGTTTCACTTCATTTCAAACCAATCTTTTCAGAGAAACCGCAAAATTGGGAGCGTTATTTAATTCGTTATTACTTGCGAACATTACTGAGTTTTAATCTAGAGCACCTTAATTTTCTAACGTAGAGAGTTAATAAATCACTCGTTTTGAAAAGGCACGACGTATAATATCACAAAGAAATAATGGTCATTTTTCTCTGGTTTTCTGTCTGAACTTCGCAGCTAATGCGCAATTATGGTGGGGCATTCAGTAATATTTTATTTGAAATTAAAATAGCCTGTCAGTGCGCACATCACGTAACGGGAATTTCTTTCTAATTTGTAAAATGTATGGACAAAATATGTTTTCATCCGTTAATGAAAACTCTGCCTAGTCATGTTAAAATTTTTGAGTGAATTATGATACTTATTTGGTACGATGAATCACATAATTAACATATATGTTATCGCCTCTTGTTAAATTTAAAGGCTCACATTTACAGAATCGTAAAACATTTATCTGCCAAAAGAATTATTACCGACACGAACATTTACATGTAATTGCTGTTAGTTCCAGACTCAAAACACTTGTTAATAAATATCTGAAAATCCAAACATATATACATATATACATATATATATATATATATATATATATATATATATATATATATATATATATATATATATACCCTTACTTATTTTCATGGATACGTTCGCATTTATTTCTTCCAGTGCGTTAGACCATTTCCATACCCATATTCTCCTGAAGATAGAACTTACAAAGGTTTGAGATGTCACTACCAAAACATTTATTAATAAAAGTATTAACCATTCGGAATTTAAGCTCTTATTTCTCATTCGCTGATTATTAGACTGTAAAAAAATATGTTTGCGTTAATGTTATCAGTTCCAGCTTCTAATTATGTTGAGTTTTTAGGGGCAATGTACACTTTTCGGAGGAAAATGGGGAATATCCACATCATCCTTACCTAACTAAGGTGGAGAAACCTCACTTATTGCCCAGTATATACGTAAATAAGGTAGCTTAATATTTTAGTTCCCGTAATTGATTTCGTTCTTTCAACAAGCCTCTCTCTCATAACAGCAGCAATTGAATTCAAACTAAGTCACAAAGTATTTAGTTTAATTTCATAGGCATATATACGCTGTCAAATCTAAACCCCTCTATTATTAATATTAGGTTATAGACTTTCCCAAAGTTTGTACGTTATTCTAAAGACTTATTTTATTTCGGCCTTCTCATAAAATTCTCCTTAAAGATAATCAGAAATCGCAAAAATTTCATAGTTATTAATATCTACTCTCATTCTTTTAAAACTATCAGACATCCCAATTATAAGTAAAATTAATGCATAATATGGTTGTCTACATTTTCAGTATCCAAATATTGTTCATAGTAGGGATATTATCTAATGTCTTCATCGAGCATGAACTGCAAACGAAGACTATACATAAAAACAATATCAGGTTGGCTTTGTATACAATGCGTGTTGTATCCACTCATGTGCACAGGATATTTATGAGTAATTTTCCAGTTCTGGCGACAGATTTCTGTGTTAATTATACCATGACAGTTTTTCTCTCATCAAAATTTCTTAAATAATACCGAAACGTCATTAGCTACAAGTTAAAAAATCCCAGTATCAAATTATTTCCTTTTATTTACAAACTGTCTTTTAGGTCAGTCTTATGAGTATGGGCGCCAAAAGAATACGTTGATTAATTAGTGAGTAAGAAAGGCGTGAGTATGTGAACATGTCATCAGTAATTACACTTTTGCACCTGGTAGCAACTCTTATCTTACCATAAGAAATTGGAGACCTCAGGAACCCTGAAATGTGCATGCAAATAACACTCATGCATCAAATTATCAGCATTCTGTAGAATAAAACATATAGGGAAGTTTAGAAAATTTTATTAACATAATAAAAAAAGGGAAACCTAATTAACATTGTAACTAATACCAGAGAATGTAAAAATCAAAATGTGTAGTATTATTGACTTTCAGATTGGCGTGTAGGTGAAATTACTTCAATCCAAAGTATAATGATGTGTAATTACCAAAAATGAAATGAAATGAAATACCACCATCCTTGCAATGAAGAGTATTAAAGCAATTAAAGAAAGTATAAATTGAAAAATAAAAAAAAACTTAATATTGTTTTTAAATAAACTATGGCGAAATAAATATCAAAAGAAGATAATTCAGTTGAAAAAGTAGTTCTCATCACTTATTAAAAAATTTCGGAAAACTATCTAAGCTCCAAAATCGTTTAGTTACCATTAAATTCTCACTGTACAACCATACTTTAAGAATATTTAATCTTCTTATTAAATAAATATAATCGAACTCACTTTAGTAATAACTTTACGTATATGCCCAGGCAATTAAATTGAGTTCTAAAATATCAAGTTAAATTGCCTCCGACGAACTAACTCATTGGTGCAAGCTAGACCTCTGGTTTTAGATACTCTGTAGATATCATATTGTCTGTGAAATTTCCAGATCAAATACTGCCGTAATATTGTAGGAGCTCGGGGGATCACAAATTTAACTACTGCAGTGACAGTAAACCTCCTGACTTACTAATTCGATGGCGTCACCTGGCTATCTCAGTGACGTTACCTCCGTGGAAATGGCGCCTGGCAGATCGGCGTCCTCTGAGTCGACTTGAAGTCACTGCAAAAACTAACTAACTCCTGAATTCAACCCTCTTATTTACATGATTGATCCGGTAACCTATACCGAACTTCTGGGACCTAGGCCTACATCTATCCTTAGGCCAATGTTGGAGATTTCCCTGATAGAAATGTCTGATAATTATTCTCTAGTCGTCCATTTGATAGGTCAAGCAGAAGCATCGTCTTACTGCATCTCACTCTCCAACTAGCCAATGACGAAGTACTTCCAGTAATCGTCATAAATAAAATAAGTCAAAACATTAAACACCTTTTAAATAATAAAGAAAAATATTTAATTTGGTTTCTGAATTCACAGAGTAATTAGGTACTGCTAACAGAAACTAACATATAAATTTAATATTTTGATATTATTATAATAACATGGTTAAATTTCAGAATAGGGTTTGAAATTACCATAGAATAATGAAAGTCAAATGGATTGGTGGTTTACAAAAAAATTTAAATGACGCGGTTTTCATAGGTTGCAAATACTCATCTGAGTTGTGGAGAAATTATATTCAGTCCAAAAACAATTGTAATATAAATAAACATTACAGTCTCAAACATGTCTGTATCTAATAAACATATAGTAAACATAATCTCTTTCCATTTACTCTGTCAAACCATGACAATACGTATTGTCACATAATTATCTAAGTTCAGTGTTTCCGATTACCAATTATAGAGAAATATTCTAAGTCCGTAAACTTTAATCCAGTCAAATTCTTCTCAACCTTTTTTCCTTACAAATCATCAAAGTGTATGTTTTCCTGCTTCATTTTCAGATGTACAAAATGCTTCTTCCAAATAGACTAGCTATACGATAAACTCATTCTCCTGCGCTTTATACAAAACACAACCGTGTGTCGCTAAAATAAGTTCTCTAACTTACTGTTTGACGTAAAGTGGCGTAACTATTTGCTTCGATTGTACGAAATAGCATTTTAGCTTAATCTGAATTATTATATTTGTTACAATTTAATTAATTTATGGAATTAGTCTACGAGCCACAAACGAGGTGACATATTGGCCATTAAATACTCTTCATCTTCAGCAATTTACACTAGTGATGAGTGAAATTATACGTTATAGATCGTTCACGAATGACGAGCCATGATATGCTTCATTGTCTGCTCTGTTTCTCCTATATAATCTACAAAATTAATAATTAATAACAATTTACAATTCTGTACTTAAACACACAAATAATTTTATTTTTTTTCACTGTTCGCAATTCAGATTGCAAAACAAAGAAGGACGTGAGTTCTTACAGTCAGATTTATTTGGAAGAATATCCATCGTACACACGTGACAAGATTACTCTTGCAGCTTGGCATGACATACAAACTTGGGCGAAATCGGTATTGCGTAGCTCCATCAGAGGAGCATTAACTGCTGCCACACCACGCGTCATTGAGAGACTGGAACTTCGGATGATCCGTCTGAGGTATCTCCGCCCATGCTGCTTCGATCTGTGCCCAATGTTTTTTTTCGACAAACCATTAAATAAACGTTTTCGATGGGCGAGAGATCCAGTGAATGTGCAGGCCAAGGAAGCCGTTTCACACAGTGGTCATGAAGGAACTGTCAGACTATGTATACCACATGCGGCCACGCGTTATCCTGTCCGTACAAAGTCCCAGACTGCCCTGAAGATAGGGACTGAAACCCGATGGCAATCCATACCATAACTCCAATTGCTGGGCCGCCGTGATGGTGCAGGACTCTGACAGGCAGGGCGCACTCCTGTCAGACACGGATGTAACCGTCGTGGTGTTACAAGCAGAAGCTAGAGTCGTCGGAGAAGATGACATTCCATTTGTCCCTCCAGGGCCGATGTTACATGCACAATTGCAGTCGCAGACTTTTGTAATTAGCAATGCGTGACACCTTATTACGTTTTATAAATGGCCGTAGTATTATATAGGTTTTATTAAACGCACAAATTGGGGTTAAGCATAACTCAAAGGTGAATGATAATATCTTTATCGTCCTTTTATTGACATCGTATAAATTACATCTCGTTTACAAACCTTTAGTTAGTCATTAACTCGGAGGAGCTCTTATTATGTGTACTTAGTTATATTATAAGATTGTTATAATATATTTTTTAATTAATTACATTACATTAAAGCCACTCTGAATTGTTTCTAAGGAACGTCGTCACCTTGTTATGATGCCGTAGGCTGATGAGTAGTATAAAAATGCCGATTCGAGTGCAGTCACCAGTTATTATAACAATAACGGTAAATTAAATGTTCGAGCCAACAGAAAAACATCAGAAAAAATTCCTCATAATTTTCTGATCTAAAACATCAAATGTCGATTCGAGCGCAACCGCAAAAAAAAGTGGCTTTAAAAGTTGCGTTTGGTTAGATTGTAGATTTTAGAAAAAAAGTTGTGTTAAAATTTGCGTTTGGTTAGATCGTAGTCATTTTTAAAAAAAGTTGTGTTAATCTTTGTGTTTGAGTGCATCTGAAAAATACGCGTAAAAAGTTGCATTTGGGCACAGTTGCAAATAAAGAGTGGCTTAAAAAATTTGAATATGTTAAAAAAATTATTGTATATAATAAAGATGGATCAGTTGCTAAATGTATTAAATGGAACCAAACAATTTAAGAAACTTTACGAACTTACAATTGGAAAGTCCTGTCCCATAAACCATGCTGAAATTAATGATACAAGGTATGGATACAAAGTAGTAATTACTTCTGGAAATTTTTAAGTAACCTTACCAGACAGATATATCCTGATTTTCAGTGAAAAAGTTTTAAAAGATGTTAATCATGGAGGTATAAATGTTGCATATGATGGAATGGTGGATTGTGGTGTTAATGAAATGCATTCTATTCGGTTCTTTTAAAGAGTAAATGATCGTCGTCATATAATTAGACATCAGTTGATTTTTATTTATGTTCATACCTCTATAAAGTTTTAATGGCTATCCAATCATTAAAACACAATTATCGCTCTGACTTCGGCAATGTGCTACAACATAGTCTAATAAAAAATTTAGATACACATCTCCAAATTTGACATATTAAAGTAGCCGAAACATTGAATTCTTTTTCTAAATCTTTCATTGCACTTTCTATAGAAATATTATTCATATTTATCACATTAAACTTTTATAGTTTAAAAACTAATAAAATTATTATATATAGAATATGACTACTTCCAAACCAAAAAATATCTACGGTCTCAGCTCTAATACCACTGTTCTTTCTGACAAATCAAAGTTAATTAACTTACCTTTTTCATCCTTAATTTCCAATATTATTTCATTAACTTGATTCGTTTGCACTAGAAAAAATAATGGATAAGCTGGTTCGTAATGGATCGTGTCGCCAAATCCAAATGTTCTTCTTGGTTTAAAAGTGGTAATTATGTTAGTTTCTCTATGATTATATTCATAATGTTTTAATATCACACCATTTACTATATTACAGTGTATATTGTTTCAAATGGAGCAAATTTTGGAATTGTATCACCATAATGGTCCACATCTCCTTTCAGAGTTTTATTTTCTATGAAACCCAAAAGTTTTCCTATTGAACCACATTTTCCGAACTGTAATTTAAGCTTACATTTTACTTTCACTCTGTTTGTTATTTTCTACACATTTTCTTTCCCACCCGTTGAATCTACACTAAATGAAAAAATTGCTTTTACATTATTTTCAAGATCTTTTAAGCTATATTGACCAACTGGAATATCAACTGCTTATTCCATATAATTATGACCCACGAAAAATAGCTTATTTCTCCCAGAGATAATGTTATGTGTTAGATAAGTAATATAGAAGTGAACTAAAGCCAATGAGTGCCCCTATATCTCTAAAGGGTAATGTAGTCTTTTCTTCAACACTGATTTGTTTGAATACGTTACTTATTTATTATATAATTAAAAAAATCTACTAATAAATGAGCAAGAAAAACATGAAACATGTAAACAGGGATATTAAAATAAGAATACCAGACAAGACTGTAACGACAAAACGTCAAGGAGAATTATTTCCTAATAATATTAGATGTTTGGTATCGGGTCCTAGTAACTGTGGAATAACTGCACTTATGAAAAATAATTTTATATATGCTTAGGGATGGTTGGACTTTGGTACACTCTATGTATGTTCAAAAAGTCTGGACCAACCAAAATATATCAATTTAAAGAATGATATAGATGTAGCATCAAAATTATGTAATGAACCAATAGCATACGTCTTTCAATCAAATGAAGACATGGTTGATGTAAATGAATGTCATAAAGAGCCTGTAGTTCATTTCGATGATATCATAATTGAAAACCATATTATCGTAAGGGATTTATTTACTCGTGGTAGACACAAAGATATTGATTTTTCTATTTAGCCAAGACATACTGAAAGTACCTAAGCAGCTTATAAGAGACAATACCAATTTTCTTTGCATATTCAGACAAGACTATACAAATATTAAACATATTCATAGTGATTTTGTCTGTGGTTATATGTCGTTTGAGAAATTTAGGGAGACTTGTTCAAAATTTTGGAATAATGAATATGGTTTGGTTACAATATATATGACTTGTAAATTATATAATGGCAAGTATCGTAATAAAATTATAGACTTTTTAAATTATTAGATTAAAAGTAAGTGTTTGTTTTTAATGGAAGTGTTTATATTAAAAACCAACATAATCTGATCTTTTTAAATGTATTGGTATACCATAACTAAATCAATAAACACAATTATACATTCGGGTTCATTGTAGGCTTTTGGTATTTAAAAATATATAATATCAGGGAATACTTCAAAAGTTTTATACATGTAAATTTTTTAATGTTGATGATATAAGTTGATAAAACTTTTATATGTTTCTGGTTTCATTATTATTTCAACTATAGTTCCATCTCTCATAAAAAAAAATTCTATTTGATTATCAAAGTAAAATAGTTTTTCTTTTGAACTGTATTTCCCAACTAAACGAATAATGTTAATTCTGTTTTCCTGATAGTACCCTAAACTGATTACATTCATCGTTGCAATGGGCTCTCCCACATGTCTTAGTCTTTTTGTTCAAAATCTATATTATTGTATACTTCCAAGTAAGGAAGATAGGCTTTATCAAATGATCTTTTATTTCTTGTCAGTGTGACTATAAAGTCGTTGAACTGTGTTTTGAAAACAAAAACATTAAGATTAATCTTCTTGGTAGTTGTATCATTGTCCGTGTGTTCTTTAATTTGATCTTCAATCCAAGAGCACATTAATGCATTTCCACATATGTCCATTGTTTATTAATAGTGAAATAATTTTTGGAAATTTAAAATCATGTGAAAAGTGATTTAGCACAATTACACACAAATTACCACAAGTTACTTGATTAAAATTTTGAATTCTATCATCGTTATAAAAAATATTACTTCCGAGATATGCTATTAATTGTCGCGATGGATTTCCTCCAAATGAATCAAAATAATTTTTGTTCTTTGCTTTTTTCCAATAGCATACGCAGTGTGTACCAGAGTTTGTTGAAACATCTAGATTATCATTCATTATCGAGTTGCGTTTTAAGAAGCTCATCGATCATAAATACATACCGAAAATTTTTAATGTTTAATTTTTTAACCATTTTATCAATATCAAAGTTACTGAGTGGAGTTACTTTTTTTTAACATTCTCACCCCACTTACTTTCTTCAATCCCTTGCTGTATTCCTCCATATCTAAATTATGCCTGTCTTGTTCTTCCAATTCCTGGTTTTTCTTCTTAGCATTAATTACTGATGTTGCGATAGATGATGCACCACCAGCTTACACTTCCAGAGCTCCCAATGTTGCGAAAATTAGGGGTAAAAATCCACCTTTGTGAACTGTCAGACCTTTCCCAGTTTTCATTTCTTTGGACAGTTTCTTAAGTTGTGGAACTGAAATTGTGATAGTCACCCCTATTTCCTCCTTTAGTTTCTTGTTTTTACATTGCAGTTGGTCTGTCATTAGGAAAGAATCAATATTCAAACACTTCAACTCATCGTTAGGAACTTGAAATACAATGTTTTTTTACTTTAATTTATTATAACAAATATTTTATCATTTCATTTTAATTCCCCAACCAAGCTTACATTTAATATGCATCGCAGATCCAGTAACACAAACCCACAATCTCTCATTAAGATCAGCATCTGAAATTAACAATCTTTTGAATGTTTTCTTTTCTAGGTCTTTGTCACCTACAAGTCTTTCAGCTAGATATCTATGATGATTATAAGCTCTATCATGTTTCATTGCAGTGCATCTAGTGGATTAATGGGTTTATAACCATGCTCAGTTCTCTATTTTAGTTTAATACCTAACATAAGTACTGATAACCAGGTGCATGCAACACAAAAGGTAGTGTATTTATTATGTCACTGAGTAACCCTTTTCCATAATGCTTCGACTCCCATTAATTATGTGGTATTGTGTTTAACACTCGTATCAGATATGGTATAACTTTTAGATTATTAACAACAAAGTCACTAACCTGCTGTTGAGCATATTCATTATTCCAACTTTTTTATTGTAATAGTTATCATTTCCAACATTCTCTTCATCATAAATAACGAGAAGTTGATCAATAAGCATCCTAACATCATCCATACATATGAATTCATTGGGATAGTTTGTATACTTCTATATACCTTTCCCCATTCTTAGGTGAGGGACATTTCTTTTTAATCGAATAGTATATAGGTTTAACAATAATTTTCCCTTTATTCGATTTTGGCATTCCCAAGTTTGAAACATTGTTTTGAAAAACTGTATTTGTATCTGCTAGGATGCAACTATAGTGTTCATAGTCGGTTGCAATGTAGTAACTTTCTGTTACCATCAATTCCAGTGTATGTCCGACTTTTTACAGTAAATTTGTCATTGATGAAAGTTACTTTGCTATCACTAATATACAATATATCTTTATCAGCCTTTAGACCAAAAACATCGTATTTGCAGTCAATTAAGAAATCAGCCACTTTAATATCTATAAATGAAGTTTTGTAGTTAGTTAACTGTGATATATCAGTTTTCAAATGCTCCAATGCTTCATCATTTCATTCGCCGTAATAGCATTCATCATCATCATCAATGTGTTTAACGCCATCGTCACAGCGTTCATTGCCATAGCATTCATCATTATAGTGGTCATCGTCATCATCAATGCATTAACGCCATCGTCATAGCATTCATCATCGCAATTCATTTAATGTCATCTTCATAGCGTTCATCGGCGACTGTTTTATCAAACAGTTTTCTTTGAAAAGATGTTTCTGTTGGTGTCTGTGGGTAGTTTACATTTTTAACAGCAAATGGAACAAGTTCTTTTATTAAGTTCTTATTCTCATTTGTTACATGTCCAATTTTTTGTTCCAAATCTTCTATCGCATCTATCAATAGTGTATCATGTTTTTTTATTTTTTTATACTCATCTTGGAGAAATTTTCTAAAAGTTTTTAACTTTTCAATTAGTTTCTTCTTCTCTCTATATTCTTCTCTATAGTTTAAAATTATTTGTTGTCTCATTTATTATATAAATAAATAAAATGAACAATAATAACTTAAATGTATACTGTCTCAAATGTGTGAAAAAATACACTAAATTCATATGAACTTACAAAAAAAACAAAGTAAGAATTAAATGTGTTTGTAGATGTCGTGTTACCAATAAATCAATATTCACTAGAGGGAGTATAAAAAACGATATAGTAAATGAAATTCATAAACCAATACGAAAAAACTTCCCCAGGAAAACATTTCTATTTTTGGTATCGATGATATTTGGCAAAAGTGATTTAGTTGAGATGAATTCTGGATCTTTAAAAGGTATACATGGAACTAACAAAGGGTTTAAATATAATTTAACCATGATATATGTTTTTTCCAAATATGCATGGACGATACCATTCAAAGAGAAAACTGGTGAAAATGTTATGTTAGCATTTAAAATATTTTGAATCATCGAAAACCCATAATTTTACAAACAGCCAAAGGGAAAATATAACAATAAATCATTTAAGGCATTAACGGCCAATAACAAAACATTACACTATTCAACATACAGTGAAAAGAAAGCCAGTGTTATAGAAAAATTTATTAGAACATTGAAGGAGAAATAGTGGAAGATATTTACTATGTAGTGAAACTATAAATGGGTGGCTATATTACCTAAATTAATAAGTGAATACAATAACACTGTTCAGTGTACAATCGGAATGAAACCCACAAATTTAACTGTGAAGAATGAAAGTTCTCTTCTAATCAATATGTATGAAGGAGAAAGAAAAGGTTTAAACCAATGTTTGCAATAGGAGATAAAAGTTCCTATAAGAAAAAGTAAAAATTTATTTGAAATAGGATATACACAAAATTGGTCTACTGAAAAATTTGAGGTGTGGGAAGAATTACACACAAACCCCACCACATACAGAATAAAATATTTTAAAAAATAACTTTTTAAAGGTACTTTTTATGAGACAGAGATGCTTAAGACTAAATATTATAAAGACGACTTAGTGAAAAAAGTTTTGCAAAGAAAAGGAAATAAGCTGCTTCTTAAATGGTTAGGTTTTAATAGAAGTCTTAATTCTTGGGTTGATAAGAAAGGTGTAGCTGTTTATGAGTTTTTTTCTATATAATATGTGGATTAACAAAAAATTAAAAGCTATAAGGGTCAGTCATTTCCACCAAATGACCAAATAAAAAATAATTATAAATTAATACAACAAGCCCATTGATTTTTATATTCCTATTGGCGATGCATTTTAACATCCAAATGAAGCTTATGTATACCAACACTATAATATAACTAACAGAGATACAAATACAGATTATGAAAAAGTTCAATTATTGAACCTTTGTAAGAATTTCTTCCCATTCCAGTTCTCAAGAATAGAGATCTCTAAACATGGTTGTATAATCGAAAGTATTGACAACCCTGGCATCACTTCAACAATGATGCATGGAATGCTAGGTCCGGAATCAGAATCAGCATACTTCCAAATGTCGGGGATGGAACTAGGTAACTATGTTAGGATGGATAAGGGTAACAAAATTACCTATCAATTAAGATATTTGTTTGGGTATACGAGAGATTGTAATGAAATATTCTGGAAAGGTAGGTATAAGATGACATTCATTCGAACTTCTAATGGCGATGTTTCTTTTTACAGAAGACCCCAAAGATAGCAGATGGATCTTATGATGAAGATAATATACCAGTTGCTGGTAAAATTCTTATTGAGAAAATGGAAACTCTGTGGCTAATTGTTGAATATGATCCCGTTTATGGAGACGAAATTAAAGCAAAATTATAAAAACACCCCAAAATTCCAATTGGTTTTAATTATTGGCAATGTCTTGATAAACCAGTACCTACCAATGCAAACTCATTTCAGTTTGATATAAAAGATCAGTTCAATTCAATCCAATTCGATATACCATACTTTGTCATTGTAGGTTTTCAGCAAAACAAAAAAGGAGATTCCCGACAATTCAAACACAAATCAATGTTTGACTCTTGTTTTGTCTAAAATATTTATATTAAGAATGGACGGAAAGAAGTGTTTCCCAAAGAAATTGGAACTTAAACATTGATAATAAAATTTCCGGTAAGATGGATATTGCTTACAATGATTTTAGAAATTTAAAGACTATACTAGATACCCCTTATCGTAGTAATGAACTGTACTTCAACTCTGCGTCATTTATTGGAAGAAGACCATTGTATGTTATTGATTGTTCTTGCAGAAAAACCACTATTGTAAAAGATCGAACTAATCTAAAACTTACAGTTGATTTTAATAAACCAATATCGGCTTCAACTATTTGTAATGTGGTACTAGTAAGCCAAAGAAACATAATTTATGATGTTAAAAGTGAAAGAATTACCGAAGTCCAATAGTGCTGAACATGTATGGTTATTAGTTTTTATCCATTAAAAACATTTACTATTATACAATTTTTCTTTAATAGTGCTATAAGAGTGTTTTTAATGGTATCTGAAAAAAGCATGATAGGTTGTGCATTCTTAACGTGGGTGCCTCGAGTCCCCTCTCTTAATTATGACAACAGCTTCTTATACATTCCCATTACATTCACTCACAACACTTTTTTCAGATCCCATTAAAAACACTCTTATAGCACTATTAAAGAAAAATGTTTCCAACACCTTTCTCGCAAATTCGTAATCTTCATCTGTAATGTCACTTTTATTGAGTTTGTTGCAAAATGAGTCTTTCGATGGAAGTGATGTCTTACAAAATTTTTCAGCACTATCCATGTAGTCATGTGGATAAACACCTTTTCTTGTAACAAAGTCAAAAAGTTCATTGGAAAAACGCTTACACATTTCTCGGAATTGGCTTCTAGAACGGTTGCTAGAGAGTTTGTCGATACTACTAGCCATAAATTTAAATGAGTCAATAAATCTAAGATTTACACTTTCACATACATGTTTCGGAAAGAAATTTATTTTTCTCTGTTGTTGGGAATTAGATCAATTTTATTTTCATCGATGCCAAGATCTCTTATAAATAGATGTGTCTCATAACCAGATAGATTGTGTATAAACACTGGGACAAAACATGAATTTCTATATGATAAGTTACAATCTCTGTGTGCAGCTCCCCTAAATTTCCCGTAAGATGATCATGATCTCTCACAGAATCACCATTCAAAGACTTTTCAACTTTTCACATATATGACAATGGGTAGCTGTATTATAAACAATTTGTTCTTTCTGAGTTAGTGGAAGCAATGGTTTTTCATTTGTGTATATATCACCAATAGACTTTGCTTCTTCCATTAGCATTTTAACGAATACACTAGATGCAGCAGATCATTCATATGTTACTGGTGGTTTATAGTATTCATGTTCGTATTTTACATAGAAACAGAAGCTAATAAGCTCGTGTTTTTGGTATGGTTCCGTGTAACATTCGTCGGGATTTGGTTGGCAAGTTCCAATTTTAGTCAACAAACATTCTAAAAAAGCATATATCACAAACGGAACTCTCAAAGAATGGTTTTGGTTTTTAAATCTTAATATGTCATTTGTTCCTTTAGATGTTAGTTCAACTCTAACGCCATCCTGATCTCGGCAGTCTTGTTCGTGATCTTTTAGCTTATTTACAGAGTAGAAATATTACAAACATCTATCACAAAAAAATATCTCATGACTATTATTTGTTACTTGTGATGCGATAAGTCTCGAAAGACTCTTTATCAAGCAGTAGTGGTCGTTCTTTGCGTCTTTGATATAAAGTAGGTTAATGTGCTTACCCGTCTTATTTTTTGTTGTTTTTAATGGACAGATTATATATTTCTTACCACCACTTCTTCATATGCGTAAACATTAATAGAAATTCCACTTATTTTCTCAAAGGTTGGTATGCTATATAATTTCATTGGAAATTCCAAACCTTTAAGTGTATCATCAAACTCATGTTCGTAAGCTATGTATTTATTCACTCTTTGAGGGTCTTTTTGTGATTGATGCTATGCAGCCAGAACAGACCACGAAAAACATTTTTGATCATTGTTCTTAACATTAATTAGTAATTAGTTTTGATTTTTGCTGGGAGATCAACATAAGAACTGCCTTTGAATGGTAAATATTTATTTATTTGCACTTCTAGTTTAAATATTCTGTTCAGTCCCTTTGTATCGAAAGGCCCTATCTCAGCTATGATTTTCGATATGCTGTTGGTATAATATTCTTCCAGATTAGTCGATTTCAGTATAATTTCGTTCTTTGTCACCAATTCCCCTTTTGTACTCAGTGAAGAATTTCATGTTCACTTTTAGTGATTTTAAATATTTACTAATTAGTTCTGTGACGGTTTCTTTTTCATCGTTTAGGAAATGATTTGGGTTGTTTGTATGCATTCACATTCTTTACAGCATAAGTCTTGATCCTGCTTCGAAATGCTGTTTCGATTTCTTCTACACTGAATCTGGGTGTGTACTTATGAATTTTACTTTTCAAGTGACTTCTTATGAGAGACGGTTTGTAATAGTGACTACACGCTTCACATTTCACTTGTTTCTCTAGTGGGAACTTCTGTTTTGATATTAAATGTTGTGATATTTTAAAAATTTCCCATGCATTTGTTGGTGCATGTGATTTATTATGTATTGGTGTAAGACCTTTATGCAATCTACTTTCAAGACGAATTCTTATGAGAGATGGTTTGTAAAAGTGATTACAAGTGTCACACTTGAAATACTTCTTTCTTTCCGCTAAACCGTCTTTCTTAAATTGATATACTTTCCAAACATTACCAGTTGCGTTAGCCTGTTTCATTGCCATGGTCGTCATCGTATTAGACATCAGTTGATTTTTATTTGCGCCCATTTATTATATACAATATTTTATTTGTATGTATTCAAATTTTTTGAGCCACTCTTTTTTGCATATGCACTCAAACGCAAAGTTTAATACAACTTTTTTTTTAATGACTACGATCTAACCAAACACAAAATTTGACACAACTTTTTTTTCTAAAGACTACGATCTAACCAAACACAATTTTTTGAGTCACTTTTTTTGCGGTTGCGCTCGAATCGGCATTTGATGTTTTGGATCAGAAAATTAAGAGGAATTTTGTCTGATGGTTTTCTGATGGTTCGAGCATTTCATTTACCGTTGTTGTTCTGATAACTGGGGGCTGCCCTCGGACGGCCCGTCCATATCTCTGGACGTCTTCCTGGTGCAGTGTCTCGACGGCAAAGACCTCGTTCGCCCATGTTTCCAGCCGTGATATCTGGCCTGTGTTTGGTAACAACGCGCCCTGCCTGGAGGGGTTGGTTTTTAAACGTTCAAGGCTTCGTTTCACTTCCTCGTGGTATGTTTGTGCTCTTGCTAGCTAGCATGCCTGTTGCTGCACATAACAATCTGCATTAATGGGCGCCTAGATGGGATGCCCTGATGCTGCACATGTCAACAAACCATGCATGTGGATACAGAGTGATGTGCCACATGCCTGAAATCCTGAGCAAGGTAGATTGATGTGGCTCCATGGTCCGTAATCGCCATTGGCCCCATGCTTTATATCCTTGCACTTGTTGGGGCGACGGTTCTTTTGGTATCCTGCTGGTCGTTCAGCCCATACTTCATCAATCAACGGATTCCATATCCATGTCACTCTATCTGCATTGCTTCCAGCCAGATTTGCTGTAGGTGAATCCACAATCTCGATAAGCCACGATTAATCCACGGTCAAAAGCGGAGACCTGTTCTCTCTCGCTCTCTCGCTCTCGCTCGCTCTCTCTGTCTGTGCGTACGAACGACGGCGAATCGCAATGCCATTGTCAATCAGTGGCTGGAATACACTCACGTATACATCGCTGCTCATCAGTGTTGCCATTGGCGCACATTCTCTACCACCACTCAGGTTAACAACCAATCTCGTCATATCCCTACCCTACTCCACAAATTTGCCTAATGTGGAGTACTTCTGGTATGTCCTCTTGTTGACGCCGTTTTAATGACAAGCGATGTAGAAACCAAGAGTTATTTATGAATTCTAAAGTGTTAATAATTATAAACAATTATTAATGGCAATAATCAGTTATCGACTTAATTTTGTGTTAATAAAATATTGTCATCAGGGAATATTTACATACAATATTTTACCACATGTCTTGACGAGATATATAATTAAAATATTTTCGATAACATAGATTATTGTAATAATTATATCTTCGATATCATCGATGACTTCGATATAATCGGTGAATTAGATAAAATCGACAACTTCGATGAAATCGGTGACTTCGATGATTCCGGTAATTTCGGTAGGTTGTTTCGTTGTTAACAATATATGGAAAACATCGAATACGTGTTGGGTTCAGATACTGACTTCAACATGTCAGTTATTGAACAGCATCCAGTGCTTGGGCGCATTAAAAGAATTTCGCTTCAGACACACAGTCCAGGCTCTATGCTAAGTGTGATCAACATATGCATGGTCTTTAACCAGTTTTAATAGTAAGTACTGGTAAAATGTGAGTACGGGTTTGACATATCATCCATTATCATGGTTATTTATGGATAAAAACATTGTTTCTTTATAATAGTGTGTCGGAAATACGCCAATCTGCATTTTTCGTAAGGTTAGCTCATTGGCGGCAATAAGTGAAGGCACCGCACTCGCGGAATTTGTCAAGGAAGAAATTTTACCTAAACATTAAAGAAATATAAAAATGTGTACAGAATAGAGGTAATGTGACCCGAGCCTACAGAAATATTAACTATATAGGAGTTTTATTTTTGGCTTAGTTTCCTAGTGGATTTATATTTTACCTTGTAAAGTTTGTTACGTCTAAATTATGGACACGTTGTCATCTTGTTGCCATGACTTCGCGTAGGAAATTTTTTTCTAAGTTACAACCTTGCTGTTTCCTTTCATTTTATTTCACGGTAGGCTATTCCTCCAGGTAATATCCTCCCTCTTAACTCCAAGTCCAGTACGCCGAGATCGCCTCCCTTCCTCTTCCCTCCCGCCTCGTCCCATCACGTCCTTTCTAACTCAGATTCTGCCGTGATCGATGGTCGCGATGAATAGTCGATTCGCTATCTTGGTCGCGTCGTGTTTGCTCAACGACGACTGCCCGGCGGGACTCTCAAGTAAAATGTCGCAGGGGTCGAGGGGCAGGGACGGAGGGCTAGCCGGTCCTCTGCGACTGAAGGGTGTTTATCTTGAAATATAGTCGACAAGCGCGGCCCTGGGGAAAGGTCGCAGAGGCAAGACAGCCACCCTCCCAGCTAGGGAAAAGCCAGGAGAGAAAGCGGGTGTTAGCGAGTAACGACCTCGTTAACGGCAGTTAAATAACCGATTGTAGCGCTTCTCGGCTCCTCATTTAACACTGTACATGGTGCGACTCAAGTGTTGATCGGAGCCAGCGACATAACCACAATCCTTGTCTTCGTTCTAAGCAACTTGTTAGCATACTGTGACTTTTACGGGCCAGTGTACGCCCTTAGGGCCTCGCTGTATCAAGGGCGTTGGCAAATAAATAATTTATTTCATGTTTTCATCACATAAAATGTTCAACATTTAGATGTTATCAGTGATTACCTTCTCCTCGCAAGAAATATTTTTGGGTTTTCACATGAATACATGTCAAAATCACAATTTAATTTTTTTTGGAAAGGGACAAATAATAAAGAATTATCATAGGTACAGAAATTAGATAACTGATAGTAAAAGATACTTCAAGACATCTATAAACTCGTAAAAGAAAGTGGTTTTGCTATTAAAAAGATTGCTGAAAATAAGGAAATATTGCATATATTTCATTTGTGTCTGCCTCTGAAGTTTTGTAAAATACCTTTAACTACGTATACCTTAAAATGAATTAAGATATAGCATTTTAGGTAACCTCCTCAAACATTCTGAAAATAGTCTGGTTTATTTCATTTGGACATTATTAAACAACAAAATTTTGAATTCGACATGTCATTTGGCAAAAAACATGTGACTCCAAAAAATTACATCTGAGAGAAAAGTAGTAACAGGAAATGTTGAACAGTGTGTTGTACAATGTCCTCAAGAAGTTCTAGTCTGTTGACAGTCTATTTGAAGTTTCTTCACATGTTTTGGATCAAACCCATGTTTTGGATCAAACCTTTGAAAAATCGCCCCGTGTGCGACGTGTTTTGTTGTTTTCTAAACGTGTTATATATCAAGCCTTTTGTATTTCTGTTACAATAAAATTATCTTATTTTCTGACAAGTTCGACTTTTACTTACATTTCATCTATAAATTATAATATATAATTTATAATTATTATGAAAAAAACAGAAGGGAGAATGTGTGTTTTGGTAATGCCTAGTTATAAATAGTTCTCGTGGAGAATATTATTAAACTTCGTACGAATGTGAAGCATTGACCCTTTAGTGCAATTTACTATATTTGGTTAAGTTTTGTTAGGACGAGGTAGAGGAATATCCTACAATTAGAACATTACCATGGCTTTGACAAAGTTGGGACGTAATCGAGACTTGACTATACCACATATGTGTAGAGTATAGAAAACTAAAATTAACATTTACGACACTGGACGGAATTGTGGTCTGGGATCGTCACTGCCACAAGCTCGAAGTGATACGTCTAAAAGTGGCTGTGAAGAAATAAATGTTTCATTGGCTGTTGGCTTCTTGCAATTTACTGACGTCGCATGTCAACAGAGTGTTTTAGTACTTGTACCCAACTCCACAACCATTTCATTCGAAAACTGATATTATAATTTAAGGGGTTTCATAAAGATGTGCCTTAAAAATAATAAAAATATACAAAATGTTTGGTAGGCACAAATTCCCCAATAAATTCCCAATAAATTTTACACATCTCGGAGTTAGAACAACCTTTTAGAAGGACTTCTCCCCAAGTATCTACCATCCCTTCGTTACCCGGAGCTCTTGTAATACAAATTCCGTTGTAACTATTGCCCTGCCCAAAGCTGTGAACATACTCGAAACGGAAGTAGATCGTCGTCCAATCAAATTGAGAGGTTGGGTAGCAAAAAGATGATTTTTCCCAAAAGGTAAAATGTCATGAAATACCAAAATACTGTTTCACATCTTTATTGCAATCATGAATATCACTATGATTTTTGTATGGATAGGTACATATCCAAACAGTCTCAGTCATCAATAGTCACGTGAAAATATCGATTATGTGTTCAGTAATTAAATAATATACTACGAACATACCCACTTTTTGGAGAATATTAGTTTATCTGTATACAAATTGGTGCTATATGAAATAAAACAGAAACGAGATAAGAACAGACAACACATAAGAACACCTGGGATATATTTGTAAGTACATAAGTAACACACTCACTAACAAGATAACTTCAAATACACACTGTGGTTGTTAGGCACTTATGTTAGTATACATCAAGTAACTGATGCATTTACACTAACCATACATCAGCATGAGAAACAGCTCACGAGTCACAACCACTGCTATTGTCATCATCATCATCAACCTCAAAGTCACTGTCTGTGTTGTTGCTGCCGCCTTTTTGCTGGTCCTCCACAAATAACATCTTCATAGAACACTCGGTTGGCAAGACATTCCAAGTAAGCCATTAGTTTCGCGAGATAATTAGCTTTAGCAAGCTTAATCCCTGGGTTGCATTGCTACAATGCAGGAATCTCCACATAAGGTACGAGTGGCTGCCGGGAACGAACAATGTGAGTTGCCCATGGCCCGCAATATGTATTTTTTATTCTGAGTGTACTCTCTCCCTTTACCACATGTACTACTCGTGCCTCCTTGAGTTGTATTGTAAGTTGAAGAGTTTTCAGGAAAAATGGATCAGTTGCTGCTTCCATGTCTTTGAAGTCATCATATCTCATAATACAGAGAGAGGATGGAGTTTGATTTTTCCTCGCATTACTAATGACACTATCCCAATCCACTGGCAATTCTGCAGAAGTCGTGATTTTTTTCTTGTGACCAATTAAAGAAAAATACTGATCATTTGGCATATATGTGCGACCTCTTACTGGGAAAATGCAAGTTACTTTGTCATACAGTTTCAATACATGGCCTAGGCAGTATATAAAGTGCGTCATTATCCTATTCTTGTTTTGACCTGGGCACCCATCACTCAATACTAGTTCCTTTATTTCGTACTCTCTGTTATGGTTTATGTGATCCAGAAGCATTGATGTTACTTCGTTTGGTTCCTTCTTATCCTCATATTCACAGTAATGTTACAACTTAGCCGAATCATCACCAAGGTTGTGTACTCCAAAGATGTTGTACCACAGTTGCCAACCTGTTATGTGAGGAAGGGGTAAGTTATGCATGTAATCGAATGACAACAAATGTATGCTTCCCTGTTTTGCTCTTAAAGTGTATTTATTTTTGCAGCACAGTATGCATCGGCTCTCTTTAGATGTAAAGTTTTCTCTATTTCTAGAATACGACTTTCTTCCTGTGTGTCTGCTGCATTCATTTTTTGTTCCATGGAATCACAAAGATTACATGTATCAGACCAAGGGAAACCAAAATGGACACTAAAGGTCTTAAAAACCAACCAATAAGCTTTATAAGGAACATTGATGTGATATTCTTGAACAAACAGTTCATGCATCTTGTCGATAGTCAAATGTTCACGGAGCTATCTCCAATGTGGGTTATCGCGTAACGAATAATGTGATTTCATGGCCTAAAATGAGTTTATAGAACATTCAATGAGGTGCATCACAGCATTTGGTATCTTGGTTGGCCTGTTCTCATGACGTATACGTTGGTCTTTTGGAGATTGGCCAGTCGTGACATGGCTCTGCTGCAGTCTATTGACTCTATGTTTGCTAATGCCATAGATACTTATGAAAGCTTTGTGGCAAACAGGAACATCCTTACCTGCAAGACGAACTTTGTATGTATAAGATGTTGCATGATCTTTCCTGTTTTCATGATTTTAAACACATGGACGCCTCCGAGTAATCATGTGGAGATCAATCAAGCCACTGAGATGTGAATCTTGTTCGTTCTTGCTTGCCATGTCATTAAAGTTCTCCATTACTTGTCTCCTCTCAGCCTCAGGTATTTTCCCGAAGCAATGAAATCTTGAACACCCGTAACATTATCATGGAAACAGGACAGTTATATAATGCAATGGCATGTTAACATTAAAACATTGATGTGTAGGTTAATACAACATTGCAAACATTTCAGAAAAAGGTTAGGTTATGTTAACGATAAAATAATTTTCAAGTTGTATATCTGAATCAGTTATATATTTGACAAAATATTTTATAAATCATACTTACAAACTTATGAACGTCTTATGAAAAACAGCCTACCTGCAGTCATCTCCAGTAGTTCGTTTTGGTACAAGTTTCCCAACAACTGAGACTGTGAATCATTTGGAAGTGACATTTCTTAATACCGAACACTTTTCTGCATACCCACCTACAACCACAACAACACCTAACAAAAACTAAGCATACACATCCATAGATATATAGATAAAGATGGGATACTGCCACCACTGCACAGGTTTCTTGCAAAATGCAGACTAGTCCAGGACATTACCTGTTTTTGTCAGATCTACAATGTACATACCCCCTTTTTGCAGAAGTCCCATATTTTCAAACAATATTTACACTGCTTTTAGTCTGGTTTTGGTAGACACTAACTCAAGCATCTGATACACCCCTCAATTAAAATGCGGCGCTGACGTCACACTATGACGGCCTCAGTTGCCGAGGTCACTGCCAGAAACGTCGTGCACGTCTAGTAAAACTCTAGGAGTCACCGAAGCCACCAGGCGTCGGCGTCGCGGAGTCGAACGCTTCCTCCGACTGCTGTCAACCGGAGAACGTCTTCAGCAACATAAGTAAAGGCTGTTCGCAATAAGTTGAGCACTTATGAAATCAACCTGAGAAAAAGTTACTGCCCAGGCCTGCATATACTTCAACGGATGCACTGAATGACGTGCGCCCGGTAAAGTTGATAACGATGAATGGGAAGTAGTTCCATATATTGACATCCAATAAAAAGTGTTAGGTAACCATTTGTGATCATTTTTATTATTTCATAGACTTTCTGTATTTTTTAATACCTCAGTGTGTCAAAATTACCAGGTTTAGAAAATGTTTACTTTTCTAATAATTTCACAGTTTCACTTGACAGACGCATGAATACGTTGATGAGGCCATGGCAATGTTAATGTTACATAAGTTGGAATAATTCACAACGATCGTACAAGTAGATCTTATACAGAGCTTCAAAAGTGCTCATTTTACCGTGAAGAGCAGTAGTAGGATTATGGCGAGTTGGACACAAGGGATTAGGGAATAGGAATCTGATTCGCCTGGTCGCCATCTTGTTACATCACCATCCGCCGTTTGAACCCCTTTTTGCCTCAGAATCGACTAAAGACACAAAACATTTCCCTTTTTTTTTTTTAAATCTCAATTTTTTCCATAAAAATTTCTCTTTTTTCTCTCAAAAAAAGTTAGAAGCCCCCAAAACAGTAGACTCACCCCTCGTGCGAAAACAAGCCCCTGAAATCGAATTTTTTTTAAAATTTAATTAATATGGGGGGACTTCCTTCAGACCTACAGAGCAGTGGCAGCTATATTGGTTTTATGGGCATACCCAATGCCAAATCGATACAAGTTATAGGAGATAGTACTCAGACCTAAGCATCAACAATCTTGCATCCATATTGTATACAGATGACCTTTACATACGACCATGACCTTTGACCCATGACGTTGACATTTGACCTCGAAAATGAAACATTAAAAAAATCTATAAAATTAAAACAAAAATTTAAAATAAGAAAAATTAAAAAAAAAAACTAAAAAATTAATTATTTAAAATTACACATTATTAAAAATATATTTAGTATTAATTATTAATAATTATGAAAAAATATTTACAAAATTATTCAATTATTTTCAACTTACATTTTCGAATGTCCCCCCAGTACAATGCTCAGCATACGACAGACTTCCTCACACCCACTCCCCTCACCAATACTCATTCCGCCAGCTTGATTTTTTCGTTCATTTGTTTACATGTTACTGTAGGCAGCCATATTTGTTTATATTTTACTGGAGGCCAACATATCTGTCTTTCATTTGCCATTTGTCTATACATAATTGGAGGCCACCATCTTGGTAGGCGACCAAAATCTTGGTAGTCATCACATATCCTCCTTATTGAAAGCCAATTACAATGACCTTGACCCCTTGACCTTGAATGACCATGAAAACCAAAACTCGAGAAAAATGCACAAAAGTGAGGAAGCATAATACATTACAGACTACTACTGCCATGTTAGATGCAGACTATCTCGACTTTGACCCCATGATCTTGAATGACCTAAAACCAAAACTGGAGAAAAAGTGCATAAAGGCCAACAAGCATAAGACATTACAGGCTACCACCACCATATTAGATACAGACTACCTAGACCTAGACCCCATGGTCTTGACTGACCTTGGAAATAAAAACTCGTGAAAATACATAAAAGTCAAAAAGCATAATACATTATAGACTGCAACCACCTTATTAGATGCAGACTACCTCGACCTTGACACCATAAACTTTTATTACCTAAAAACAAAAACTCGAGAAGAAATCTATGAGAAGAGGCAGAAGCTAGTCGAGACGTTCCACCGTCCTCTCAGCTGCTGTCAAACTAAACCTCTCAGCTTACCTTCCTACTGTTTAAAATATTCAAGTGTGCAAGCCCTAAGGCGTCATATCGACTTTGAACCAATCGTACTGCAACATTAGGTTAATACATTGTGCAGACACCGACCAGCCAATCACCAAGTTACCGCATGATTGCAGATAACCAATCACATGCGAGCATAGAGACATCACAGACAGGCAGGTAGACAGGCTTTAGATTCTAGTTCCTTGATCACATTACCATGCAGTTATTTCTTCAATAGCTTCTTCCAGACAAGTTTGTCGCTCACCTATAAATAATGGTCACACTAAAAGTAGACAACTGACTCTTGTTGTCAGACCGACCCACCTCACAAAACTGACCCATTGACCCGTGGGCTTTAGCCCCATGGCCCATTGGCCCCATGACCCCATAACCTATTGGCCCATTGACACCATTTACCCATGGAGCTGTGAAGCGATGAAGTGATGGAGCGATGGAGTTATGGAGTGATGGAGTGATGGAGCGATGTAGTGATGGAGCGATGTAGCTATGGAGCATCCAATCCAATCCAGTTAGCATGGGCATGGTCAAAGGTCATGGCCAAAGGTCAAGGTCAAATATCAAGGCCAATGCCAGGGTCAAAGGTCAGCGTCAAATATCACGGTTAAATGCCAAGGTCAAATGTAATGGTTAAAGGTCAAGTTCAAAGATCAAAGTTCTGGTCGAAGGTCAAGGTCAAACGTCATTGTTAAAGATCACGGTTAAAGGCAGAGGTCAAATGTAAAGGTTAAAGATCAAGGTCAAAGATCAAAGTTCTGGTCAAAGGTCAGTATCAGGGTCAAAGGTCATCTGCATACAATACAGATGCACGATGGTTGATGCTTAGGTCTGAGTCCTATCCTCTATACCTTGTATCGATTCGTCATAGGTAGACAGGTGAAGAATTTGCGGATTCATTTTGGGTCAAGCTAGAATTAAAAACATATGTGTGTATATAACATTAACCATTCGTACACACGGTGTTTGACACTTCCGGCATAAGGCTGGCCCTATCGTCGTCTTCCGCTGTGACAGTAGACAACCAATGCACAGTTGACATCAGCAATTTGTACCTAAGACTGTATAGTCTAGGCTGCAGGTCATTGAATCCGCGAATTTTTCAGGTCTCTAGGCATAAGGTATGCCTATAAAACCAATATGTCCACCACTGCTCTGTAGCTCCTAAGGAAGGCCCCCCCCCCAATTAATTAAATTTACGAAAATTGTATTTCAGGGGCTTGTTTTTGCACGAGGGGGGCTGGTAATGTTTTTGGGGGCTTCTAGCAGTTTTGAGGGGAAAAGGGAAATTCTGAGGAAAAAAGAGAAAAATGGTGGACGGTGACATAACAAGATGGCGGCTGGGCGAATCCGAATCTGATTCTCCAATGATTATGCCCTTCTCGCCATAATTCTACTACTAACAGCCTATACCAATGACCCGAGCCACATTGTCTTGAGGTAACTTAATTCCGCCACGTCTTCATTTCTCTTGCCCACTCGGGGCTTACCAGCTGTGCCGACAAATGTTTGTGAATGGCAGGTTGTTTTGGAGGGCTTGGCCATAATCACGAACATCTATAGCACGAGCCACACTTGTAACTAATGTTTGTTAGTTCATAATACTCAGAAACATGTTTTTATAGTTGAACGGTTTTTTCAATGAAGAGATTTAATTTTAACGATATTGTTTGATTTGTGCTACTCATTGCTTACCAGACTTAATAATGAAATATGTTTGTTAACTGTGTGAGGTTTTAAAACTGAATCAAAACTAATAAACAGTAACTGGTATGGTATACAAGTGTAACGTAAAAAAAAATTGAACGCTTCACTATACATTCAATTTGCTGAAAATACATACCAAGTATAGTCCATTCCCCACTGAAAGCGATTTTCTCGGAGCCCTGCTAAATATCTACTTGCAGGCCAGTTTCGTATCCTTCCGTCAAATGTAAACAAACATTGTCATGTGACTGCCATGTAGCATCTGTCAAATAAATTTTTACATACCATTGCGTGTGTATATGTGTTCGTATAATTTCGCTACACCTAAACATAAACATTAAAATGTGACTTCTACTTTTATACCTGTCAAATGTGTTGTTTACTGTTCATAGCTTTTTAAAGAATTCTGTCATATTCCAAAAACAATTCCGTATGAATATTCACAGTTCAGGCCGCCAACATTATTTGGGTCAGCTTTATGACGTTTTAAAAATGCCTGAATTGACGACAGTTATTATGGTTATTTTACATTAACATATTTGTTTTATACGACATAGCACATTACAAGTAATGCACGTTAGTATTTTGCGGCGACTGTGTTTAACACTGTTACAACTGCCGGGTAATGAACTATAATATTTAACTTTTTTGTTATTGATATGAGTTGGGTTATTGCTTCAAACAGATGGCTTCAGTTCGAATAACGAAGGAATAATGACTCCAACAAAAAATACATAAAATTCATGCACGCAACTCGTGTCGCTCATTTTTGTCATACAATCTTAAAAAAATATTGTAGTGAACATGCACACAAATAAGCCTACCGTAACTTTTATTCCACTCATATTTATATGTATTGCTACTTACTGTGTATTAGGTTTATTGAAATTTATTGGGGCTAGGCTTGGGTATTTTGTTGGGATTGGTGGTAAATCACGTTACACGACAGTGTTTCAAACACCCAGGGCAAAGGTACATCGCTGTGATAAATAAACAAACATGGATGTAAATAAATAACTTCGTCATAAAAACAGTTCACATTTAAAACGTATAGATAGTTAAAATCAAATATTTGAAATCACACACACACACAGATCCAGCATAACTATCACCGCGCAGCCACGCCATGCTATTTCACACGCAGCGGTTAACGAAACACCGTAATAGTATATTTATTACTACCGTGGAAACGCCGATTTATTAAAACATCGTAACTTGCTTAGGTAGGATTAAAAAACACAACATCTACAAATGTGATGTGGTAATTTGGAATATTTTTGGAGTGAGTATAATTTACGCTTCGTTTGGTAACAAAACAGCATGCCATATCATGGCTCGTCACGTCTGCCAATTTCACTTTGTTTCTGCTCTGCCATAATATGTAAATATATTAAAATAATTATTCAAACATTAAAATCTCTTTTCAGTTGTAAATCACAAATTTAAAAAATCATTATTTTGCTGTAATAAATATGAAATATGCTACAATCGAAAGCATGTATAATATTGCAGCTTACTAGTGAAGTGAAACTTCCCGAGTGTGAAAGAGAGAAAAAAAGAGAGAGCGACAAGCCTCGCTCAACAGACACTTGCTGTCTCGTTCGATAGAACAACACCGTACCATTACGGCCTACTCACCATATTTTCAGCTGTTATTTTAAACTGTAAAAATTATATATGTTGCCATCGGGGCTACCTAAATATTTAAATATTTCAATATGCACCGTTTAATCTTAAAATAGTATACTAAAAAAGTAGGTTAGAATACTATTTTAACTGTGAACTATTTCTTACCGATCGTTGCCAACATGTCACTGCTCTCACTGTTGTTAATTCATTTTTAAAAAGAAATAAATATGACAAGTTAGAGAAGATATTATGGTAAAGTTTCATTTATTCAATAATACAGTACTCTAATGTTTAACCACAGTGTTATATATTTGTGGAATACAGGTTATTGGAATAACTATTTGATATGTTATATTGTCTAGGGTGTTTTTTCAAGAGTTAATTTTCATAAGTCGTTTCCAATAGGGAATGGAGAATTTTGGACAGTCGCCATTACGATGCAGATGTCTGTAATGGGGGAAAAAAACAGGACTGAGCCCGAAAAAAAAAACTTAAAAATGAAAAGCCACCTATGGGTCTATGGACCTCATCTGTAGGTGACTTGTCTTTTTTAAGTATTTTTTGTGCTGAGTCCTGTTTTTCTGTGACAGACATCTGCATCGCTATGGCGAATGTTCAAAAATCTCCATCTTGTCATTCACTCCCATTGCACTATTCATTCAATTATCACAAGTAGTTATTATTTTATACTCTAGTGAACATTTAGACCCGTTCACTTCCTGTTGTCCACGATTGATCGAGGACATGTCTCACATCAACGATACTCACTTCCAGTACTGTACTCAGCAAGAAATCAGTGCCCTGTGTTTTGAACGTCATTCCTTTAAAGTAATCTAATCAGCGAAAATTGCTGCACCTTGCATGAGGCGGAGGGATATCCTGGAAGTAGAACTCTAGCAGGGCTTCAGAAAAGTATGGTGTAACCGTGAAGGGACTACATACCTCCACGATATGAATGGCTAATGCCAACATCGTCGACCCCGCGGCATATCCCGTCGTTCACTGGTTAGAAGGAAATTGCTGAAAGATGGTACATTCCAGACAAAATTAATGACGGTATTGCAACATTTCACCTCATAAATTGCTGTGCAACTGAACGAGGTGATGAGGTTGGTTAAAGCATCATTTTCTGGAAGGAAAATTAGAAATTTTGTTAAAATAATGGTAATTATCTAGGTATGAGTTTCACATGAAAATCATCTTTATGCCGTGTCTTACGGTGAACTTTGATGTTAATGCTAATATATCAGTTACACTGAACAGCAGAAAAAGAATTTGCTGATATAACTAATGAGCCAACATTCCTCAACATGGGTGCAATTAATTAAAGGCGGTTCACGATAAAGTGGCCATTTTTGAAATCAACCCTTGAAAATGTCATTATCCCTACCTGCCAGTGGCATCTTGTTAGAGCAAGTAAGGCAAGCAGAGCTAGCCGAGACAGTTTCCTGACAATGTTATATTTTTAATAAATATTAGATTCTGACTTATATTAACTGTAAGGTAACTTTTCAATCATGCGGTACATTCCACTCGGGAAACAATACTGTGCATTGTAAGAAAACCATTCGTTCGTTGGCTAGCAAAACCAAGATGTCTGGAAGCGCTGTAAGTAATGCTTTCAGCAGGTAGGCAGTCGCAATGGTTTCCCAGCCGACGGAGGGGCGGCAGGGTAGGAAGACCACCCGGGGAGGGGCGAGGGGTTATGGCTGCGTCGACCTGTGTTAGAAGCTACGATGGTAGTGCTTTCTTAACCGAACTGAAGCGGACATAGCCGAAACTCCCAGTAAAGTTGGCAACGATGGAGGGAAAGTAGTTCCATGTCTTAGTGTTGAATTAAAAGTATTCGGTAAGCATTTTTCAATACTAATGTGATTTATATTCTTTCCGATTTTTAAATGCATATAAGTGTCTTATATAGATTAGAATGTCTGTAAAATATCTACTTTTATACTAGTTTTACAGTTTCCCTTTACTGACGCATGAATAAAGAAATCAGTTCCACGGAAATGTTGATTTTACACATGGCGGAAGGATACACAATGCGCTCAGAAGTAGATCTTAAGCAGGGCTTTCAAAAGTGCTCATCTTATCGTGAACAACCTAAAATAAACGTTTATTAATCATGAGTTGGTAGCTATAACTTGACGTCTTGTTGAAAGCAATATCATTAGAAATTAAACCAGGTGCATAAGCAACAGTAGTGAGACCATCACAAATACACACGTGCTTTATTCGGGACTCGAACCCAGAAAACCTCGTACTATAAGCCAGCGTTCTATCAAGTGCATTACGGATGTCGGATTCGCAGTACCAACTTAGGATTTGATCGTTTTAATATCTCGAATGATAGGGTTTACAAACATGAAATATTTACAGGAACGTAATTTTGAAAACAAGTTACTCAGGCTCTCAAAACATGACAGTTTACATGGGCTTCTGTAGCATTCAGGGTATGCACAGTTTGGTGGAAACTATTTCAACTGTTCCAGAAATATGACATTTTTTATTTTTTTCAACTGTCACTGTATTACAAGTAGGTTGGATAAATTGGATCTCTGTGTGCATAATTACGCTTCTTATGACGAATTTATTGAACAAAATGCTGTTAAATTTAGTTGAATTTTTTCATAGATAGGCTACGACATACTAAACGAATGTATTTATTTAAGAACTGCCGCACCTGAAACATTTCAGTTTATGTACATTAATGTAGCACAACTTGTGTGTGAGATTTGGTGGGAATCAGTTGATGGGTCCTCGAGATATGGTATATTCTCTCCATATTTTTCATGTGACAATCTTGATAAATTGACGGCAAAAGAGAGTTTTGTAGTAGCGTATTCGATGAGTGTATACCGCCAGTATACAAATTAAAGTTTAAATTGATTATAGAGTTTCGTAGATTATGCACATTAATCTAAAACGATTTTATAGGCATAATTTTGAAAATAAGTGTATCACATTTAAAAAGTACGTGGTATATTAATATGGCCTAACACAGTACATGGTATATTAATATGGCCTAACACAGTAAAAATTGTTCCCCAAATTTGCTAAGAATGGGTTTATTGTTTCCCGAGATATAACATCAAAATATAGTTATTTATTGTGGGGATATCTTACAAAATGGCAGAGAAATTAGGCTCTGTATAGATACAATTTGATGCTTGTAATATAAACTGCCAGAATACAAAGTTAAATGAGCTTTTGTTTCGCTAAAATATTTATATAACCACCATTTGAAAAATAATTTCAAATGCCTGTCCACTTAAAATATACAATTTTACATCATATGATGCAGTACTGCTTGTCAACCAAATTTGAAATATATCGGTCAAATATTTCCCGATATACGACATAAAATTTTCTTATTTGTGCGGTGTTCCCCTAAAAATTGTTGCACAAAAGATGCTTCGTATAGATATACTTGATAGTTGAAATATCTGTTGCTAGCATTCACCGTAATGTTGGAACTTGGTTTCGACCAAGTAGTATTATAAGCAAATATGGTTATGTAGCCGCCACTTTAAAGAAGTGTCAGCCATACATAGAACCTATTACTTTAAGTGCCTCAGTACTATTTATTTGCCAAATTTGGTACGGATCGGTCAATTGTTTCCCGAGATAGGGCTTCATTTGTGTCAATATCTTATAAAATGACGGACAAAGATCCGTCGTGTAGAAATAGTTGATTGTAGTAATATCTACTGCAAGTATATAAAGTTAAGTTGGGATCGATTACATGGCTTCGGCGATATAGCATTGTATGCTAAGATAACTATATTACAACCATTACAAAAATAAGTGTATGACATTCTTAAACCATACCATATAACTTGATCTGCCCCAGCATATGTTTGTCAAATTTGTTAGGTATCGGTTATGTACCGAGCTATCAAATAACATCTTTATTTATTCACGTGGTGCTACCTTACGAAATGGCTGCCAACAAAGTGGCTAGAGTTCACACGTTTGGCGCTGGTAATAGATACTTTAAGCATACAATTTTTAGTCGGAATGGTTTTAACGGTATGGTAGATAAATAAAATAAACCAATAATATTTGTGTGATCACCATCTTGAAAATAAATACCTAATCAAGGTTGATGGAATATAATTACCTGGCCTATCATAGCATTACTTAAGTGCTAAATTGAATGAGAATTCCTTTAGTAGTTTTCGAGATTTAATGTAAAACCTTTATATTTTATTTTGCGGACCAGCATCAATATCCATCTCAAAATTAAATGCTGACACTATGCTTCGCCAGCATGCAAAATTTGGTTTAAATCAGTTGAATGGTTCCCGAGAAATGACTTACCATTGAATTGGTTGCGGCCTTGAAAGTAAGTGCTTGGTGTGGTTGCGGCCTTGAAAGTAAGTGCTTGGTGTGGTTGAAAGCTACAATAGTCACTTGGCACTACTAAGTACTATATGTGTGCTAGTTTAGTGAAATTCGGTTCACGCGTTTAAAAATTGAAAGGAGGGGAACACACATGCACAGATACCTATATAAACACACACACGCATACACATACACACAGACAAGAAAGTGATCCTATAAGCCTTTCTTTTCTTCGGCAAATAGGCTCATCACGCGTTGTTATACTTTCCACATTATGTTTATTACAAAATACACTATTTTATATATTATTTCATCTTTTGGTTCTGAAAAATTGTCATTTATATAATTGAATATAAAAATTTATTTTTCCGCACTTTGCAATTTAAGAAGATATGTTTTATTATATTACGACTATCAATAGCCTTACTTTCTTCAAAGCTGTTCTTGAATCCACACTTTCAATTTTGGGCAGTTTACAATTCGTGAATATTAATTCTATTAAATTGTAAGTCCAAAAAAGGAAGTAACTACAGTTTTAATGTTTCTGTTACAAAATCGGAACATACATTAGACTTTGTAAAAACTGATAAGAAAGCGGCACCGTTCTACATGAAACTAATCGTTTGAATTCAGTTCTATGAATCATTTCATAATGATCGAATACATGAATTGTCAATACTTTTAATTTTAATATGTTAACTGAAGTTTACATTGCACCGGGTATTTTCAGCTTTTCAAAAGTGTAGGCAACTTCAAATTGGCATGATATTAATTATTCCAAAACATTTAAAATTTCTCTCTTGAAAACTTTAGGGTCTTACAAAATTTGTGTCCCACGAAACACTAAATAATTACAAAATGTATGGGATATAATGTCTCCATAATTAAGCCAAGTACCTTTGACATTACCATTTAATTATCATGAATTACAATCAATAATGAAAGTATACCACAGGAACAGCTATACGTTTTCAGAATGTCATTAGCTGTTTTCCATAACATAATATACATAAAAAATATTAGGTGATTATTTCATCACAAAAATTTATATCACTCTTTGTTTAATCTGTATTCAAAATTACTTCATTACATTAGTCAATAGCGTTTATACAGTTATAATTTTGTGACACCCTGCAGGCTCAAGTGCCAAGTTTAACTTACTTCCTGGGAATAGTCTTGAAAATAATCAAGAAGGAAACTTTCGGTTTCGCAAGACTTTATCAAGCAGTCGTGTGTTAAGAAAGGAAGCTGGCATTTCCAAGCTATTTGTGTTTCCAATTTCTTTGTACTTCTCCTTTACCGCCCGCTGGTGAATAATGAACATGGATGTTCTGTTGATTTTCTCGCCTTCCTTTGAACCAGGTCTTCAGAATAGACAGAGAATTATTCCAGTTCATGTTAATCATTCACAAATTGGAATATTACGAAAGCCTTTGACTGAACTAGCACTGGCAATGTCATGCTGGAAATACCTCAAAGTAAATTCCTACAAGTTTTTCTTTGTTAAGCCTATACATTTGACCTATTATAATAGTCTAGTCCATCAGAAAGAAGCATTGACACACACAGAAAAATCTATCTTAGAACATTAGTGTAAGAGTAATATTTATTATATCCTAATCAATATCCTAGGAAGGGCGTTGTACAGTACTTAATTAACAGCGAACAATTTATAAAATGCGCAAGTGAGTGAGTGAAGAGCTTTGGGCGACTCTTAAAAGCGAGTTCTTGCAAGCCGATGAGGATGATTGAGGTGAGTATGAAGCGGCGCCGGAATGAAGGAGTGTGTGAAATGGGAGATTCCCGAGAAAACCCGGTGACCAGCGGCATATTCGTTCACGATTCCCATATGCGAAAATCCGAGAGTGGCCCGGCTGAAACCTGTTCGCCTTGGTGGGAGGCGAGCAGGCTATCCGCTCAGCCACCGCGGCCCCAAAATGGGGTAGGCCTTTCCAAAAATATCAGGTTACATCGCGTGGCTTATATACAAATATTTGCTGACATCGTGCCTGCGCAGAAATGAATCGCAAATACAATGTATAGGAACCAGGATTATCCTGAACTTCAGGCCGCCTACAAACATTTTGAGATGATTTGTTATGAAAAATGTGGCGGGTAACATAAAATAACTTGCGACATATCGTGTTTAATACGGAAGAGAGAGACTTGAATATTGGTAATTCTAGTTAGTTATTTGCAAAAGTTGGAAATTACGTGAGATGAAGTGAGAGTTTCGTGTATTTTGTTTGTTGTGGTTTGATGCTGTAAATACAAGGCGGGTGATGGCAACATCTCTTGCAACAAAGAAATTGAGTGTGTATTGTTACCAACCCTTTCGATGGCGCACCAAATTTGCTGTCATGGAGGACAAGTTTGCAGTGATATGCTTATATTGTCCACTATAGCGCTATCTAGGGGCACCTGTTTTTCGCGACAAGATTTCAGGACAAGTTGTGTTCAAAAACGTGTTAATTCAGAATCGATTTTGTAATTGGATCATTTGGATTGTTACATATAACTAGGGATAGCAAAGATTCGTTAGTTCAATGACGTGTATAGTTGAACCTGAGATATTTGTTCATTGGCAGTTGCCCCAGTGTTACCCCACATTTGACAGTACGGGATTTATTACCTGTTTCTTTGCAAATCGGCTATTGGCGTGGAGTCATCCAGGGCGAATCCAATTGCAAAGGTGACTTCAGTGTACAATGAAGTCGCGAATTTTTCCTATCCCTACATATAACAGACCCTCTTCACACAAAGGAAAGTGACCAATAGTTAAATGAAGACTGCAAGTGTGCACATAAGATAATGAAGTGAAGCATCCTCGTAAGTCTTTACGCTAGAAACAGGTGGCTCTGCAATACCAGTTGCGTTGGTCTCTGTATTTCCACACACCATCGCCCTGTTGGTCCTAGGTACATCAGACTCGCCTACTGTACTCAGTATACTTATCTACATACTCTGTATTTCCACACACTATCGCCCTGTTGGTCCTAGGTACATCAGACTCGCCTACTGTACTCAGTATACTTATCTACATACTCTGTATTTCCACACACTATCGCCCTGTTGGTCCTAGGTACATCAGACTCGCCTACTGTACTCAGTATACTTATCTACATACTCTGTATTTCCACACACTATCGCCCTGTTGGTCCTAGGTACATCAGACTCGCCTACTGTACTCAGTATACTTATCTACATACTCTGTATTTCCACACACCATCGCCCTGTTGGTCCTAGGTACATCAGACTCGCCTACTGTACTCAGTATACTTATCTACATACTCTGTATTTCCACACACTATCGCCCTGTTGGTCCTAGATACATCAGACTCGCCTACTGTACTCAGTATACTTACATACTCTGTAATCGCACTAACTTGTCGGTCACGCATTAATTTCCAAGTTCAATTGTTGCTTATCGTAACTTTTTGGCGCGTGCTGTACCTGTGTTCAGCACTTGTCTTGCGATGAACGGCCATTGTTCTACGTGCTCGATGATTTCGGCGTTAACCAATCACGTCAACGAGGGGAAGAAAATTCCACAAATCATAAGGAAGACTGAGCATTGCTGTGTATAGAACTGGTCACAAATATCACTCACATGCCACATGCCCACGATCTTGCACACTGTTACTGAACAAGTTAAATTTGCATTTCATAGCAAGCACTATGAGCTAGTGGTTTGTGCCAGAGACTCCCTATAAGGACTTCCTTACTATATTCCATTCGCGGGTTATTCACACGTATTGAATAAAATAATTCGAATAATCACCCCATGCATGACATGGTTCGTTATTTCCTAAATATGCCATGTATCACGAACGTTATTAAAGTAGTTTATTTTTTATAAAACTTAACTGTTAGTTATAATTTATGTATACATTATAATTTTTCATTCATTTTTAAAATGTATAAAATACAGCGAAAAAATCGGTTTGTTAGTAATGCCTGGTAAAAGTAGTTCTTTTGCAAAATATTATTACACTGGCTGCGCGTGAATGCCGTGCGGTGTACTTTTGGTATAATTTTATAGACTTTATTAAGCATTGTTTATAGACTCGGTTAAGCATTCTTATAGACTTTGTTAAGCATTGTTTATAGACTTTGTTAAGCATTGTTTGCATGATACGGAGGAATATGCTGTAAGGAGGACTTTAGCAGCGCTTGAGAAAGTGCGAAGTAACGGTGAATGAACTATATAATACATTTACGATTACTTCAGACTTTTCTGAAGCCCTGTTAAAGTTCTACTTGCAGGATATTCCTCCGCCTCGTACGAACCAAGCTTAAATAAGTCAGAAAAATTTTACCAAATGACAACGCACCAAATTCGTGCTCACTCTGTGTTACAGTATTTTGTATAAGAACTATTTCTCACTGGGCGCTGCCAACACACATGCTTTCTCCCTACTTTTATTCAAATTATTTATAAATGAAGCATTATAATTCATATATTAAATATGAATAACATTTACATTTAACAGAAAAAAAAGTAACTTTTATGAACACAGCTATAAAAGGCTTGTGAAACATGGCGTATTTAGAAAATAACTAAACACGTCATAAATGGGAAGATTTTTCAGGAGTTTGATTCGAAAAGGACGAAGAAAACGCGAATGGACTATAGAGTGTTTGCATAGGCTGTTCACAGTCAAGTGAACACTTTTTAAGGCCCTTCTAAATTTTTCCTTTCATCTGATTTCCACATTCCTGCTGCTTTTTAATATAAACATTGCAATGTGACCAATAAACACAGTGAATATATTCACCAAACTCAAAATTTAAAGCCCGAGGCTGCAATAATACATATTTATTAGTGGTTAATGCCTGTTGAAGAGCATTAAAAGTGCTCACTTTACCGTGAAGAGCCTATAGAGAGGTGATGTCTTCTGGCTCCAGCTAACGCAAGGCCGTAATGGCAGGAGGTAGACGTGAGCGCCCGAGCACTCTGCTCTTGCTGCGGGAGTGTCCTTAATGCAGGACGATTTACTAGCAACTCGCGAGGACATCTGCCCGAACAATGGTCCTGCCCAGTATCTCGCGTCATCAGCATCTTCCTCTGCCCACGGACATCTCCCTCCGAGTAGCGTGCTTCATCCCCAACCACCCCACCCCGCCTCTCTCACACACAACTTTATCATATTACTCACTGACGACCCCCAATCAGCTTGTAACGACACTCGATGACCTGGATTGCAGGTCAGGCATATTTCCTTCTCCGGCCGGCCCTTGCCTTCGCAGCTAGTAAACACTGTGTCAAGAAATGTTTGAGGTAAAATCCCGTTACATGTAAGGGAAGCTAATAACCCCTGCACTTAAGGTAAAATTAACTCTTGATTGTAAAGTAAACTTTCATAATAAGTAAAGTACTTTTCCATAATCGTGCGGGAAAAGTACCTGACAAGAGCGGAGGGAAAATCCCTTACTAGTATAGGGAAGTTAACTATATTGTGTTATAAAGTTAAACATAAAAATATCCCAGAATATTAGTAATGCTAATTTTTACTACCTATATCCTCAGACGAATTGTAACCAAAACCTCAACACTAAAATCCTTGACACTTGCTGGTGATACGCCAATGCGCTATCCAATACACCACGACGACAGCATGACTGCATCAGTGAATATTAGCGTGTTAAAGCATGGTTTCTTCGGCCCAACCCTCCCACTCAGCTGTTGAGACAATGCTGAAGAGATGCACTCGTCTTAAGGTAATTTTCCCGTTCATGTATGGAATTTTCCACTACCATGTATGTACATGAATTTTACTCCAGTGAGTGGGAATTTTACCTTACCTGTAAGGAAAACTATGTTTCCCCCGCACGTTTACGAATATTACCTTACAATTATCAGGAAATGTTCCCTTTATTTTTGCAGTGCAGTCCTTCGCCTGACATCTTGTTGTCCTTCCTTTACAGGATTTTTATTGAAGGGGATTATCAGACGTCATCCTAGATTTAACAATTTTAGTCATTTTTAGAGCCACGAATATTTCGCGAACTCATTCCAAGACGAGGTAGACTCCAAATACTTGTTCATTTATCTTACTATTGTGATTGGACGACAGTTGTTTAGACACGCCCTATTTAACTGTGAGCCAGTAATAAGCAGGCATCAGTAGTGTGTGTGTGTGTGAGTGTTAAACAGTCATACACAGAGGTCTCACTTGATCACTTCAACCAATAAGCGAACGATAATGTTACGAACGTATAGAGGAGGGTCCAGCTTAGTTTGCTGCCAACTAAATCCGTGAAACACTTGGGGGCTCTAGTCATTGTTTCTCTTTGTACTAATTATCTATAAAAATGGATTCATGTTATCCCATTAAGATCCAGTGTACACAATTGTGTACATTGCACACGTGCAGGTAATTTTTGGTCTGTAGTGCAAATTCCGAAGCTCAATGACCAATGATATTACTTGTGGGTAAATGATTCGCAAACCGTTTTTGTAATGTTGGTCATAGTTGGTCGATATACCTGCAGCCGAAACTATAGCCTACAAATCATTGGCTGTAACAACGAAACGAGTGCTGTGTCGACTTGAGTACAGCACAAATAATAATTGGTCGATATACCTGCAGCCGAAACTATAGCCTACAAATCATTGGCTGTAACAACGAAACGAGTGCTGTGTCGATTTGTGTACAGCACAAATAATAATTTTTTTGCAACTCCCGAAACTGCAAATTAAAATAAGTCTTAAATAATTCATTATTATAGAATTTTTATATTTTGACTTACTGTAGGATCATAATTCCAGTACTTATTCTAAGAGAGTAATGATTAATTTATTCCTATTCAGTTCACACGGTCAACAAATGAAGGTACTTTGTTGACACTGCATTCAGAAAAAATTCTGAGTCATGTACTATACATTTGTGCTGAATCTATATGCGATAGGGTTATTCAATTATCTTTCGGAATCTGATGTTTAATAATTCAGTCAATTAAGATGGTTAGGGATATTATTTAAATGTCTCGTTGTCATTTGAATTTAAATCAATTCGATGAATAATGCCCTAGGAATTTAACATTTAACTTGACTTATTATAGAGTTTATACTGCCGTATATTTCGTATGGTCCACGGGAATTTTATTCAGTGATACATTTAACTTGTTATCTCAACATGAATGATTAATTTCTAGATATTATTTATTGTTTATAGAGTTTATGGAGTTTGTAAAATGAGTCACTGGAATTAACGAGGATAATTGTATACGAAATTCTGTGAAGCCTACTTTATTGTTAATGGAAAAATTAAATCGTTTGAATTTCGTTTGCAAAACATACACAACTAATTTAATTAATACGTAATTAATTAATGGACAACAATAACTTAGGTTTTTCTTATTTATTGTGAAATAACTTCTATTAGAGTTTGTGTTTTTAATTATACAAGAATGTCTAGATTATTATACATATTCTATGTATTTTGTGCACATATATAACCAGCTAACACGATTAATTTAACAAATATAGCTTACTATTTTGTTGTATGTTTACACACTTATTTTGGCCTTCAAGCTATTTGTTTTAGTTGTGTCACTTGTTTGTGTTTTATGTGGCTATTTTGCGTGATGATGTTTCTGCCAAAAGTTCACTGCATTTTTTTTCATGAATATGAATAATTATTTTATCTCTCTCTCCTAGTTAATGAGCTACAACAATCGGAGCTAGCAAGCGTGAACTTTCGTTGCTCGCCACTGTGAAGGTTTTGTCATAGAACAAGGAAGATAATTTCGACGACTTGCAATAAGCAGTATTCCAAGTTTGAGGACTCCACATTCCGTAAGTTCAGTTGGCGGGTTTAGAGGACGCTGCATGACAACGCAATCCTTGGGGGTGAACTTAAGTGGAGATTGAAGAGCAACATAATGCAAGGGCGAGAGAAACAGGACATACAGTATATCCCAGCTGCCTTATTTACGGCAACATCAGTCAAGTTCCCCACACGCTAAAATCTCGTGTGACCTCTGGTGGTAATCGCACGTAAGTAATTTGGAAGTTGCACTCTCTCAAAATCCGAAACTGAATCCCCATTGACTCACAAGCCTCGTACCAGTGGAGGCTCTAGGATTTCTGACGCAAGACAAACTTTACTAGGGAGAGGGAGACGCCCACCTATTAAACCGGCGACGTTCTCATCTCGGTGTCAGCTGTATGTATGATATATTCGCAGTGCACACTTTTTGAATCAAATTTCTGTCATGTTGTATTTAAATACACTTAAACTCAGATACACTTTCACGGTTGGATGGTTTCATCTGCCGTGCGCCTCAGAGGTGACTGCCCGCAAACCACAGACGTTCAGTACCAGAGTAACTTAATTCTCATTGGTCCAGTCAAGTACCTCACTGTCTTCGACGAGGCACGCGGCCAATAACGAGGAGGATAACTGCACATGTGCAAGTAGGATATTGATATACAGCTAAGGAGCGGAAGATTTCACATATTCATTTTAGGACAAACTAGAATTGGAACTCATGCACGTTTCTATTACATTTGTAATTGGCTCACAGTTTGTCAGACACGTCCAGGTGAACGCTGAACCAATAACCGTCTTGTAAGGAAACAAGCCCCAAATCCCGTGTCACCTGGTCTGAGGTAAAACTGGCTACACACTGGGGCAACAGCCAATGAACAGAAAGCTGAGGCTTGAAAATACATAGGGCAGTGGAGTTGTAGCACATAGTTGGTTCAAAACGCGAAATTTTCCTGTCCCTTCCTAACGGGGTGAGTGACAACCCCGGGATGAAGGTTGCCGGGTGTTTGAGGTGGTGTGACTGTCAATGCTATAGTGGCTGAGCCCGGTTACCGCATTTGACCCTAGAAAGGGTCGATGATTCGTATCTTATAGTTAGAGCCACGAGTATTCGCAAATTCATTCCGAGGCGAGGTAGACTGTTGGAGACAGTTGTTTAGACATGGCCCGTTTAACTGTGAGCCAGTAATAAGAAGGAAGCAGTAGTGTGTGTGTGTGTGCACGCGCACGCGTGCGTGCGTGCGTGTGTTTAACAGTACAGAGGCCTCACTTGATCACAACAATCAATAAGCGAACGATACTGATACGAGTGTGCAGAGGACTGTCCATCCTAGCTTGCTGCCAACTCAATCCGCGAATTACTCGGGGCTCTACTTATAGCCCCTCTCCACTCATGGCGACCCAAGGCTCCTCGTGTCACCCCTGTGTAAAGCAGATTGGGTTCCAACACCCGTATCCCTATGGAAACCAGGTTCCTCGTGACTGGTAAGAGGTATCTGTCATGATGGCTTGGGTTGGCAGATGGTACCTAGGCCCTACTGCTCGGCAGGGTGTTGGACCACTTGGCATTCAGGTGGTTGGAGCCCCAATACTGGAATTTCATGGTGAAGAAATTTTAAAGTATGATAACGGCTTTTCTATCTGGCTGCTTGTCTGGTTGACGATGTGGTCACGATGGAGTAGGTGATGATGATAACATGGAATAACTCTGACCTACGAGTCCAGACCTAAGGGGTTTGATAAGGACGGAAATCTTCCATTTCAGAGCAATGGCGGCTTTTCCCGGGCCTGGGTACCATAGTGGGACTCGCAGTGTCTCCCACTCCATGCCTATCGCAGTTCGCCATGGCGTCTAGTAGTGAGTTGAGTGGTGGGATGCTGGGTGGACAACCAGCCTGTAATGGGCGTAAGGCTTATGACCAACGAGGCATTAAAGTGTCCTCAACCACAACCGGAGTGTGTCCATAAGTGGAAGGAGCTGCCTCTATTCGCTTGTCGCTCACCATAGGTTGACGGGTCGTCATTGAAAACCCACTAGTGCCATAGAAAATAAGTGGGAGCACGGCCTGATCGGATCGGCCCCACCAGGGGTTCTCTCTGGTGGGCCCGAACACTATAGGTTGAACTCGTGCGGGTAATGGTCTACTCCGTACGCTGGAGTGTGCCTGAAGAGATTCCCCCACTTAAAGAAAGACCGGGAGGTTAGCGACAACCCGCTCTGGTTGTGTCTTGAAGTGACACTAGGAGTGTGGATAGAACCCTGGCCAGATCACACGCTTGGTATCTTAGTATGAGTGTCTCAGAACCTTATGGCAGTGTGCTCTCTGATGTACTTGTGAGTCAGTTTGGGACTTTGGATCTGGTCAACTCGGGTGCTGCTCTCTGGGACACCTGCGATGAGCGGGTGTGATCCCTCTCCCCCACTGATCATGGGTTCGAAGCGCGGAAAGACCTAATGGGTAAGACTGAGAAGCCTCTATCGTATCGTAACTGATCCTACCGAGATTCCCTGAAATTCTTTTCGCTGAATTCGGGTGGCTATAACCATGCTATCATAAAAAAAATTCACGTTTCACATCATTCGTGGTAATGTGAGTGTATAACTGTGTATGCTGCCGAGTATTTGCGTCCAGGTGTGCGGGTTTGCCTTCGCTCTGAAGCTCCACCCGTGCTCTCGACCGGCGAAATGGCACTAATTGCAATTTCAATTAATTATCTGCTTCTGGCATACGAGTCTGTGGTAAAGCGTCGAAATAAATTCCCGGGCTAATGAATTCACTGTAGCAAATTTGGCGAAATTGTCTTTGAATTATTGAATTCTAGTCTATGAAACGACAATTTTTCTGTAAGCGGTTCTAGTTGAACACTTTTCTCTTACTTCCGATTTCAGGAATTCCGGAAATTTGTTATTCTTTTTAACTTATGAATGTGTCCATACATCTGTAGGTGATACTCTACATGCCATTTAAAATTTCTCAGTGTTTTAAATATTTTGACCTTTCTTCGTACACACTTACTACTCATAAATCAACTTTCAAGATCCTCATGAAAATACATAATCTCGTGGTAATTAGAGTATTTTTGTATAAAAATAGTTGTTTAAATTTTTTAAATTTTATTACGATTTTTACAAAGTGCGGTTAATTGTTATTCTTACAAGAAAAAAGCACTGCTTTCATATGCAAGTTAAATTTTTGTAAAGCAATTTTTTATAGGAAAAACATAATCTCAACACTGTATTCATCATATCAACTTACACTTTACTTTTTCAAAACTAATTAAAGCCGACCCAGTAAAATGAGCCAATTTTAATGAAATCATCAACATTGATTATGGTTTGCATGATGATGTTTAACTAGAGATACGAGAAATTCACGAGTTCAATTACCTGTAGGCTAGACTTCACAGTATTATATACTCTCATACATATATAAAATGTTTATTGGTTGATTGTTGTGGTAGTAAGTGGGCGCACAATTTCTCGCATGTTTGTTATTGGCTTATTTATCTCCAGGAGGTGTCAAAAAAACACGTCAACCAATAACAAACGTAACATAAACGTACATGTGTGTGTATTCTAACTTGTCTAGAAATGAAGTCACGAAATTCTCGGGTCATTATGTTTAACTTAAACTCACTTGCATGAAGCTCTGAGGACTTCAGATTATACATCCCCATTTAAGTGAATTTCGTTTCTCACTACATGTGACACTTTAAAGTAGGTTAATACATTATTAGTAGAGATGATGGTTTATCGCAGGAAAAGTTGAATGTTTGCTATGATTCAACGTACTGTACACATGTCCGACAGTTTTCTACTAATTTATTGGTTGTCACGCATGTATGAAGCTACTAACTTATTTCACTGGATCAGTGAGGATTCTGATACTATAAAGCAGGACGTTCGTGATTGGTCTGCAAACAACTTAGCCGAGTCAAGACCTTGTTCACCCAATCATGAAAGTATAAACTAGTTAAAGTATCATAGAAGATATGTTGGCTCAAAAAATTTTCGCGATTTTCCATCACCTCTAATTATTAGTATTTAGAACGTGCGGCTAATTTGTACAAAAACAATTTAAGAGGAATGGTAAATAATGATATGTATTTGTAACTAGGGTGAAAAAAATATTGGGTATGAACACACTAAAGTGGGGGAAAAAATTATATTACCTCATTTATATCTATGAAAATTTGAGGAAAATTTTATATATTATTTAAAAATACAATCACATATTTTGTACAGATATCAAACATTTATCTTAAAAAATTGATTCGCATTTTTCAAATAGTTGTTTCCACACAAACTTGGGTTTCATTTAACGTGTTTCTTGGTGACAGGAATGTGTTGTTGGCAATTTATTGGAAATCCTACACTTGGTTTACCTGCGATATTGATATAAGTCCTTAACATTATACACCGAGCATACATGTTCACGTCTGGAATGCTGCAGAATAGGCGAATACATGGTCAGCGCTGTACAATTTCAGAAACTAGAGCCAATACAGACAGTGCCTTTCCCTGGGCAATGTTATTAATCGCTGATTAATCACGAAATATTTTATAATTTATGTTATTTCGTGTGCATATATCTAATGAAGAACTTTTCATATTACTGTGGCCTGTTCATATGGGATCAGATCACACATTAACTAGGGGGATAAGGGTAGCTCAAAGGAAAGCACTCAATTACAAAATACTACCTTTATTTAAATTAACAATTACAATTACGCCTCAAGCAGGCGGCTTGTTCATCAAACTAAACACAATATTTATTCGGCAAGTAGCAAACTTGATATCACCAAATAACTTTCAACAAGGCGCTGATGCCTTTACTCGATTACATTAAGCGGTAAGCTTGAAGGCGGTTCTATACTGAGAAGGAGCTTAATAACCTTCGCAAGTCCCGCGCCCTAAGCGCCTTCAGTCACCCTACCAGGGAAAGGATATTTACACTCTCGCTGTTGAAGTCTCGTAGCATCTCTCTCAACGGCGGGCTTGTCGGGTGATGATCTCGTCACAATAATCCTCGGGTAGAGCCTCCAGCGGCAGCAGGCAAGATGGCGCCCAGAGCCGCCATCGCTCTGAGTCGATATACTCCTACTCTGACCTCGCGCACAATTCCCCGGAATATGTTATGTTAAAACAATGGGTCGGCTGGCCGAGGGCACTCTGCGCCTTGCTTCAGCGCGCAGCATAGCAACCCTTGCAGAAGCCAATCGCAGCAATATGCTTCTAAGTGTCAGTTGTTATAATGTATTCGTAAGTAGTGCTCACAACATTATTTCTTTCTTTTCCATCAATCAAAACGAAAAATTTGTGTATAAATTAAGAGGTGGTAACTAAACTATTTCGACTTTAAATTATACAACAAAATTTTATACTAAAAAGGGCGTGAACAATATTCGAAATCATGAAGACAAAATTTTTATGATATTCTAATTATATTGAGAATTATTTTGAGCTGTATCCTAATGCATTAATTTTTGTTCAATTTTAAGATGTGTACGAAAAAATACGTAAATTTTAAATTCCAGCGTCACATTTAATTAATTTTTTTAAAGTAATATTTCTTCATTGTTATTTTTTTCTGACTTTTATTTCGTGTCACAAAATAATGTAATATACAAAAAAAAAGGTAGAAAATAATATTAGACTCTTGGACATTTTTTATGCATTCAGTTCCCGTGTTCACGGTCGAGAACATGTAACGCAACAGGGGCCACGGTGGCACAGCAGATAGAGTGCTCGCCTCCCACCAAGGCGAACCAGGCTCTATTCCCGGCTGGGTCGTTCCCGGTTTTCGCGCGTCGTAAACGTGCTGGACAATGCAACTGGACTGCTGGTTTTCTCGGAGATCTCCCATTTCTCCCCGCCCTTGCATTCCAACGCCGCTTCATATGCGCCTCACTTCCCGTGACACAGGCTCTCACAGCCACCCAGGTCCCTCCACTCCACTAACGTTGCGCCGGAGGAAGGCTTATGGCAGGTGTTGTACAGAGTAAGGAAGCTGTATCCGGTGGTTTGGAACGTCTTCCTTGTGATTTATCTGATCGACGGAATTTTCTGTACAACAAACGACCCGTGGCGTCCGTCCGTCATCCATTCGTCAATCACGTGACCAGCAGACAATTATAGGTGACCATTAATTCTATCCAGCCGGCCGTCCTTCAAAATCTTGGCAAGCTTTAACTTTTGACGGACGGACGGATTAAGTTACAGCCTTCTAAACTTGAACGTTTTGTTACTCGTACATCCCGAGTTCTTTACAAGACTGTGTAGTGTAGTGTGTGCAGTATTCTATTTTCGCTCACTTTAATTATGTTCGTTTATGTAACTGTAAAATTAAATTGTTACAATTTTCCTGATGGTTAATTGATAATTACGTATGGAAAAACGAGCTACTTTTGTGCAATAGTAAAAATAATAAAATTATTCATTATATGCTATTGAAGTTTTTTTTACATAGATTTATTTCCATTATTACATGTATGGTTGTTTTGGGTACTTAGAAACTCAATAACGCAAAATATTTTCACTCTTTGTGTAGAATTTTTTTCCTATTTGTAAACCGTTTGGTTTTTATTAGTTTGAAGCAATGAACGTACGACGGGCGGACGCGACGGCCTGTTGTAAATCCTGCCTAACTCTCACTTTTGAGTGGTAACTGCCGGTTAAACCGAGCACGCAGCTCGCTGCTTATTGCTAGGACCGCCTGTTTCACGCGGAATTATTTCAAGACTACTTGCACTCCAGAACACTATATGGAGCTCAGATGCACTTCCGCAGTTCGATGATTCTAAGAGTCTCGAACTGCAGGTGTCTGCGCGCGAATCACCGACACTCACTATCGGAGTTGCCTAGTTCTGATTGGCCCAGTCAAAGAAAAACTGCGCGTATTGCAATATAGGTAGAGCCACGAGTACTTCGCGAATTCATTCGGAGGCGATCTAAACTACAAACACTTGTTCTTTTCTCCTACTGTTGTGATTGGACGACAGTTGTTTAGACACGCCCCGTTTAACTGCGAGCCAGTAATAAGCAGGAAGTAGTAGTGTGAGTGGGTTTGACAGTCCTGTACAGAGGCCCCACTTGATCAGAGCAGCCACTAAGCAAACGATAATATCTCGCGTGTATACAGGGCTGTCCAGCCGAGCTTGCTGCCAACTCAATCGGCGAAATACTCGAGGGCTCTACGTTTGGACATTGGAGTGTTGCCTGGACGTAAATTGTTTTTGCGATAAACAGGTGGCCTTTCTCTTCGGTAGCCAGAAGCCAGGTCGACACAATCACAGCACCCATCAAAACCTTGCATCAATTGCAACAGAGTTCGTAAATAAATTCGTGACCGAACGGATTAATTAATACGAGCGCTTCTGGACTGAAACTTGCAAACGTAATCAGCCAATCCTGGCGGGAATCTGCTGCTATTGTCGCTTACCGATTAGCCAAGTCCTTTCGAAATCAACATTTGAAAAACATTTCTGCTCCTACCTGCATATATTTCAAATGACACACTGAGTGGCATGCACCCAGTAATATTGGCAACTTTTAAGGGAAAGTAGTCCCTTAACATAACGTTAGGTAAACAAAAAAAATTTTGAATACTGAAATTATTTTCTTATGTGTTTTAACGCACATAAGCGTAAGAAGAGCATAGTCGTAAAAAGCTATCTGTTTTAATAGTTTTACAAGCTGACTTGACCGAACCATGAATAAAGTGAGACGCGCGCGACAATGTTGGTTTCACATATGAGGGAGGAATACACTATGTGATTACATGTCAATGTTGAAGAATGCGATGGACCCCCGAATGTTTGTGAAATAGTTTAGTTGTTTGCTCAGTTACGGGTATCTCGGAAAATATATGTTCCGTAAATACGACTTTTTGTCTGAAAAAATTTTACATGTCCCTATGTTTTTAATTTGGTCATAGTAAGTGTCTTCTAGGAGAAAAAATCGTGAAAATGTACAAATATCGCATTTTTAAAGCTTGCCTATGCAGTTTCCTTAAGCGGCAAGAGAAAAGTACAAAGAAACGGAGTAGTTTAATCTCTGGTCTTTCGTCGCTTGTAATAAAACCTCTATGTTACAGATCTAATTGGCACAGTACAGCGTCACGACAGAAACACTGTACGCCTTGCGCGTAGGAGCGATGAGGCACTAGGTGTGCGTGTTAGTGTCGCCCGTATTGCTCTCTCTCTCTCTCTCGCTCTCTCGCTTCTTGGCCTTCGACGAGGAGTTCCCACGGTGGGGGGGGGGGGGCTAACCTACTGTTAAAGATGGCTTCTAGAAGTGCTCGGAGTATCTTGAACAGCCCACAGCAGTAATGCACCCATAAAGCGAGATAGTAACACGCCGTGAGAAAGCTAACGAACAGCCTGGCCGCTGTGGTATCCACTGGAGGCGCACCCATAAAGCGAGATAGTATCACGCCGTGAGAAAGCTAACGAACAGCCTGGCCGCTGTGGTATCCACTGGAGGCGCACCCATAAAGCGAGATAGTATCACGCCGTGAGAAAGCTAACGAACAGCCTGGCCGCTGTGGTATCCACTGGAGGCGCACCCATAAAGCGAGATAGTATCACGCCGTGAGAAAGCTAACGAACAGCCTGGCCGCTGTGGTATCCACTGGAGGCGCACCCATAAAGCGAGATAGTATCACGCCGTGAGAAAGCTAACGAACAGCCTGGCCGCTGTGGTATCCACTGGAGGCGCACCCATAAAGCGAGATAGTATCACGCCGTGAGAAAGCTAACGAACAGCCTGGCCGCTGTGGTATCCACTGGAGGCGCACCCATAAAGCGAGATAGTATCACGCCGTGAGAAAGCTAACGAACAGCCTGGCCGCTGTGGTATCCACTGGAGGCGCACCCATAAAGCGAGATAGTATCACGCCGTGAGAAAGCTAACGAACAGCCTGGCCGCTGTGGTATCCACTGGAGGCGCACCCATAAAGCGAGATAGTATCACGCCGTGAGAAAGCTAACGAACAGCCTGGCCGCTGTGGTATCCACTGGAGGCGCACCCATAAAGCGAGATAGTATCACGCCGTGAGAAAGCTAACGAACAGCCTGGCCGCTGTGGTATCCACTGGAGGCGCACCCATAAAGCGAGATAGTATCACGCCGTGAGAAAGCTAACGAACAGCCTGGCCGCTGTGGTATCCACTGGAGGCGCACCCATAAAGCGAGATAGTATCACGCCGTGAGAAAGCTAACGAACAGCCTGGCCGCTGTGGTATCCACTGGAGGCGCACCCATAAAGCGAGATAGTATCACGCCGTGAGAAAGCTAACGAACAGCCTGGCCGCTGTGGTATCCACTGGAGGCGCACCCATAAAGCGAGATAGTATCACGCCGTGAGAAAGCTAACGAACAGCCTGGCCGCTGTGGTATCCACTGGAGGCGCACCCATAAAGCGAGATAGTATCACGCCGTGAGAAAGCTAACGAACAGCCTGGCCGCTGTGGTATCCACTGGAGGCGCACCCATAAAGAGAGATAGTATCACGCCGTGAGAAAGCTAACGAACAGCCTGGCCGCTGTGGTATCCACTGGAGGCGCACCCATAAAGCGAGATAGTATCACGCCGTGAGAAAGCTAACGAACAGCCTGGCCGCTGTGGTATCCACTGGAGGCGCACCCATAAAGCGAGATAGTATCACGCCGTGAGAAAGCTAACGAACAGCCTGGCCGCTGTGGTATCCACTGGAGGCGCACCCATAAAGCGAGATAGTATCACGCCGTGAGAAAGCTAACGAACAGCCTGGCCGCTGTGGTATCCACTGGAGGCGCACCCATAAAGAGAGATAGTATCACGCCGTGAGAAAGCTAACGAACAGCCTGGCCGCTGTGGTATCCACTGGAGGCGCACCCATAAAGCGAGATAGTATCACGCCGTGAGAAAGCTAACGAACAGCCTGGCCGCTGTGGTATCCACTGGAGGCGCACCCATAAAGCGAGATAGTATCACGCCGTGAGAAAGCTAACGAACAGCCTGGCCGCTGTGGTATCCACTGGAGGCGCACCCATAAAGCGAGATAGTATCACGCCGTGAGAAAGCTAACGAACAGCCTGGCCGCTGTGGTATCCACTGGAGGCGCACCCATAAAGCGAGATAGTATCACGCCGTGAGAAAGCTAACGAACAGCCTGGCCGCTGTGGTATCCACTGGAGGCGCACCCATAAAGCGAGATAGTATCACGCCGTGAGAAAGCTAACGAACAGCCTGGCCGCTGTGGTATCCACTGGAGGCGCACCCATAAAGCGAGATAGTATCACGCCGTGAGAAAGCTAACGAACAGCCTGGCCGCTGTGGTATCCACTGGAGGCGCACCCATAAAGCGAGATAGTATCACGCCGTGAGAAAGCTAACGAACAGCCTGGCCGCTGTGGTATCCACTGGAGGCGCACCCATAAAGCGAGATAGTATCACGCCGTGAGAAAGCTAACGAACACCTGGCCGCTGTGGTATCCACTGGAGGCGCACCCATAAAGCGAGATAGTATCACGCCGTGAGAAAGCTAACGAACAGCCTGGCCGCTGTGGTATCCACTGGAGGCGCACCCATAAAGCGAGATAGTATCACGCCGTGAGAAAGCTAACGAACAGCCTGGCCGCTGTGGTATCCACTGGAGGCGCACCCATAAAGCGAGATAGTATCACGCCGTGAGAAAGCTAACGAACAGCCTGGCCGCTGTGGTATCCACTGGAGGCGCACCCATAAAGCGAGATAGTATCACGCCGTGAGAAAGCTAACGAACAGCCTGGCCGCTGTGGTATCCACTGGAGGCGCACCCATAAAGCGAGATAGTATCACGCCGTGAGAAAGCTAACGAACAGCCTGGCCGCTGTGGTATCCACTGGAGGCGCACCATAAAGCGAGATAGTATCACGCCGTGAGAAAGCTAACGAACAGCCTGGCCGCTGTGGTATCCACTGGAGGCGCACCCATAAAGCGAGATAGTATCACGCCGTGAGAAAGCTAACGAACAGCCTGGCCGCTGTGGTATCCACTGGAGGCGCACCCATAAAGCGAGATAGTATCACGCCGTGAGAAAGCTAACGAACAGCCTGGCCGCTGTGGTATCCACTGGAGGCGCACCATAAAGCGAGATAGTATCACGCCGTGAGAAAGCTAACGAACAGCCTGGCCGCTGTGGTATCCACTGGAGGCGCACCCATAAAGCGAGATAGTATCACGCCGTGAGAAAGCTAACGAACAGCCTGGCCGCTGTGGTATCCACTGGAGGCGCACCCATAAAGCGAGATAGTATCACGCCGTGAGAAAGCTAACGAACAGCCTGGCCGCTGTGGTATCCACTGGAGGCGCACCATAAAGCGAGATAGTATCACGCCGTGAGAAAGCTAACGAACAGCCTGGCCGCTGTGGTATCCACTGGAGGCGCACCCATAAAGCGAGATAGTATCACGCCGTGAGAAAGCTAACGAACAGCCTGGCCGCTGTGGTATCCACTGGAGGCGCACCCATAAAGCGAGATAGTATCACGCCGTGAGAAAGCTAACGAACAGCCTGGCCGCTGTGGTATCCACTGGAGGCGCACCCATAAAGCGAGATAGTATCACGCCGTGAGAAAGCTAACGAACAGCCTGGCCGCTGTGGTATCCACTGGAGGCGCACCCATAAAGCGAGATAGTATCACGCCGTGAGAAAGCTAACGAACAGCCTGGCCGCTGTGGTATCCACTGGAGGCGCACCCATAAAGCGAGATAGTATCACGCCGTGAGAAAGCTAACGAACAGCCTGGCCGCTGTGGTATCCACTGGAGGCGCACCCATAAAGCGAGATAGTATCACGCCGTGAGAAAGCTAACGAACAGCCTGGCCGCTGTGGTATCCACTGGAGGCGCACCCATAAAGCGAGATAGTATCACGCCGTGAGAAAGCTAACGAACAGCCTGGCCGCTGTGGTATCCACTGGAGGCGCACCCATAAAGCGAGATAGTATCACGCCGTGAGAAAGCTAACGAACAGCCTGGCCGCTGTGGTATCCACTGGAGGCGCACCCATAAAGCGAGATAGTATCACGCCGTGAGAAAGCTAACGAACAGCCTGGCCGCTGTGGTATCCACTGGAGGCGCACCCATAAAGCGAGATAGTATCACGCCGTGAGAAAGCTAACGAACAGCCTGGCCGCTGTGGTATCCACTGGAGGCGCACCCATAAAGCGAGATAGTATCACGCCGTGAGAAAGCTAACGAACAGCCTGGCCGCTGTGGTATCCACTGGAGGCGCACCCATAAAGCGAGATAGTATCACGCCGTGAGAAAGCTAACGAACAGCCTGGCCGCTGTGGTATCCACTGGAGGCGCACCCATAAAGCGAGATAGTATCACGCCGTGAGAAAGCTAACGAACAGCCTGGCCGCTGTGGTATCCACTGGAGGCGCACCCATAAAGCGAGATAGTATCACGCCGTGAGAAAGCTAACGAACAGCCTGGCCGCTGTGGTATCCACTGGAGGCGCACCCATAAAGCGAGATAGTATCACGCCGTGAGAAAGCTAACGAACAGCCTGGCCGCTGTGGTATCCACTGGAGGCGCACCCATAAAGCGAGATAGTATCACGCCGTGAGAAAGCTAACGAACAGCCTGGCCGCTGTGGTATCCACTGGAGGCGCACCCATAAAGCGAGATAGTATCACGCCGTGAGAAAGCTAACGAACAGCCTGGCCGCTGTGGTATCCACTGGAGGCGCACCCATAAAGAGAGATAGTATCACGCCGTGAGAAAGCTAACGAACAGCCTGGCCGCTGTGGTATCCACTGGAGGCGCACCCATAAAGCGAGATAGTATCACGCCGTGAGAAAGCTAACGAACAGCCTGGCCGCTGTGGTATCCACTGGAGGCGCACCCATAAAGCGAGATAGTATCACGCCGTGAGAAAGCTAACGAACAGCCTGGCCGCTGTGGTATCCACTGGAGGCGCACCCATAAAGCGAGATAGTATCACGCCGTGAGAATGCTAACGAACATCCTGGCCGCTGTGGTATCCACTGGAGGCGCACCCATAAAGCGAGAGAGTATCACGCCGTGAGAAAGCTAACGAACAGCCTGGCCGCTGTGGTATCCACTGGAGGCGCACCCATAAAGCGAGATAGTATCACGCCGTGAGAAAGCTAACGAACAGCCTGGCCGCTGTGGTATCCACTGGAGGCGCACCCATAAAGCGAGATAGTATCACGCCGTGAGAAAGCTAACGAACAGCCTGGCCGCTGTGGTATCCACTGGAGGCGCACCCATAAAGCGAGATAGTATCACGCCGTGAGAAAGCTAACGAACAGCCTGGCCGCTGTGGTATCCACTGGAGGCGCACCCATAAAGCGAGATAGTATCACGCCGTGAGAAAGCTAACGAACAGCCTGGCCGCTGTGGTATCCACTGGAGGCGCACCCATAAAGCGAGATAGTATCACGCCGTGAGAAAGCTAACGAACAGCCTGGCCGCTGTGGTATCCACTGGAGGCGCACCCATAAAGCGAGATAGTATCACGCCGTGAGAAAGCTAACGAACAGCCTGGCCGCTGTGGTATCCACTGGAGGCGCACCCATAAAGCGAGATAGTATCACGCCGTGAGAAAGCTAACGAACAGCCTGGCCGCTGTGGTATCCACTGGAGGCGCACCCATAAAGCGAGATAGTATCACGCCGTGAGAAAGCTAACGAACAGCCTGGCCGCTGTGGTATCCACTGGAGGCGCACCCATAAAGCGAGATAGTATCACGCCGTGAGAAAGCTAACGAACAGCCTGGCCGCTGTGGTATCCACTGGAGGCGCACCCATAAAGCGAGATAGTATCACGCCGTGAGAAAGCTAACGAACAGCCTGGCCGCTGTGGTATCCACTGGAGGCGCACCCATAAAGCGAGATAGTATCACGCCGTGAGAAAGCTAACGAACAGCCTGGCCGCTGTGGTATCCACTGGAGGCGCACCCATAAAGAGAGATAGTATCACGCCGTGAGAAAGCTAACGAACACCCTGGCCGCTGTGGTATCCACTGGAGGCGCACCCATAAAGCGAGATAGTATCACGCCGTGAGAAAGCTAACGAACAGCCTGGCCGCTGTGGTATCCACTGGAGGCGCACCCATAAAGCGAGATAGTATCACGCCGTGAGAATGCTAACGAACAGCCTGGCCGCTGTGGTATCCACTGGAGGCGCACCCATAAAGCGAGAGAGTATCACGCCGTGAGAAAGCTAACGAACAGCCTGGCCGCTGTGGTATCCACAGGAGGCGCACCCATAAAGCGAGATAGTATCACGCCGTGAGAAAGCTAACGAACAGCCTGGCCGCTGTGGTATCCACTGGAGGCGCACCCATAAAGCGAGATAGTATCACGCCGTGAGAAAGCTAACGAACAGCCTGGCCGCTGTGGTATCCACTGGAGGCGCACCCATAAAGCGAGATAGTATCACGCCGTGAGAAAGCTAACGAACAGCCTGGCCGCTGTGGTATCCACTGGAGGCGCACCCATAAAGCGAGATAGTATCACGCCGTGAGAAAGCTAACGAACAGCCTGGCCGCTGTGGTATCCACTGGAGGCGCACCCATAAAGCGAGATAGTATCACGCCGTGAGAAAGCTAACGAACAGCCTGGCCGCTGTGGTATCCACTGGAGGCGCACCCATAAAGCGAGATAGTATCACGCCGTGAGAAAGCTAACGAACAGCCTGGCCGCTGTGGTATCCACTGGAGGCGCACCCATAAAGCGAGATAGTATCACGCCGTGAGAAAGCTAACGAACAGCCTGGCCGCTGTGGTATCCACTGGAGGCGCACCCATAAAGAGAGATAGTATCACGCCGTGAGAAAGCTAACGAACAGCCTGGCCGCTGTGGTATCCACTGGAGGCGCACCCATAAAGCGAGATAGTATCACGCCGTGAGAAAGCTAACGAACAGCCTGGCCGCTGTGGTATCCACTGGAGGCGCACCCATAAAGCGAGATAGTATCACGCCGTGAGAAAGCTAACGAACAGCCTGGCCGCTGTGGTATCCACTGGAGGCGCACCCATAAAGCGAGATAGTATCACGCCGTGAGAAAGCTAACGAACAGCCTGGCCGCTGTGGTATCCACTGGAGGCGCACCCATAAAGCGAGATAGTATCACGCCGTGAGAAAGCTAACGAACAGCCTGGCCGCTGTGGTATCCACTGGAGGCGCACCCATAAAGCGAGATAGTATCACGCCGTGAGAAAGCTAACGAACAGCCTGGCCGCTGTGGTATCCACAGGAGGCGCACCCATAAAGCGAGATAGTATCACGCCGTGAGAAAGCTAACGAACAGCCTGGCCGCTGTGGTATCCACTGGAGGCGCACCCATAAAGCGAGATAGTATCACGCCGTGAGAAAGCTAACGAACAGCCTGGCCGCTGTGGTATCCACTGGAGGCGCACCCATAAAGCGAGATAGTATCACGCCGTGAGAAAGCTAACGAACAGCCTGGCCGCTGTGGTATCCACAGGAGGCGCACCCATAAAGCGAGATAGTATCACGCCGTGAGAAAGCTAACGAACAGCCTGGCCGCTGTGGTATCCACTGGAGGCGCACCCATAAAGCGAGATAGTATCACGCTGTGGTATCCACTGGAGGCGCACCTAAAACGGAAGTCATTAGTGTCCGCAGCCACAGGAACAACTCCACTGCGGATACTCGATATCGGCTGTCATTACTGCAGTTGTGAGTCACAGAACAGCCGAGCCTACAGAGGCGAAGTGGCGTGCCTGAGCGAACTCATTCTCGTATCGGCTGCCGCGTACTGCGAAAGGTTTCCTACTGGCTGGCTGAAAGGTAAACTACCAAGCGCTGATTGGCTACATGTTGTTGTCCAGTAACTGATTGCATGTGACGTTGAATCTCTGGGAATATGTACTCTGCGAACATACGCCACACTTGGTTCACAGTTGAGGCACCCATATAGCGACCGCAAGTAGCTGCAGTTTGTTCACAACAAACGTCATAGAACAAACTTCTATACTCGTGCACAATATTTTGTTTTACAAGAAAACGAGTGGGTGGATGAAGAGATTTGGGCTGCTTTTAACAGCAAATCGAAGTCTTGAGAGGCGATGAGGGTGAAGCGGGGTGAGTTTGAAGCAGCGCCATAATGCAAGGGAAGGAGAAACTTATGCTACGTAAGAACTAGTACATGTATAGCAGAATATGTGATTTTGTGGCACCAACTGTATTGCATAAAAATATAACTGAATCTAATTTTGACTCGGCACATATATTTCGAAACGTTGCCTCTACGTATGGTATATTTCGTGATCTTAACTTATGTTACAGATTCAAGGGGAAAAATTTACCAAGAATATTTAAACTTCTCTGCAATGGAATAACTTACAGGGGCGAAATAAACTGTTTATTCGCAATAATTTAAAACGATTAACGGTTAAACGATCGAATGAAACCTTCACAGGACGGGCACTTTTTAAATATGCCCATGAAACAAAAATAGACAACGTGTTTTGTGACGGGAGTGTAAGGATATAAAAGTTACCAAGAAAAAAGTTCTGTAAAAATCCTTATGTTTAAAAAATAATAATTTTAACGAAGCCCTAACCTAAATAGTCATTGCTGTCTGTTTTGTTTGAACAGATATTGGCATATTTTATTCATAACATAAAGTTATAAGTGATTACAGGAATGTAGTGTTTTACAGTCACATTTAAATATTTATCAAGAGAAAATAATTTTTTGTTTGCTTCTCGAATACGGCGTAACCTACGTGAAACACCAAAAGAAGAACTAATTTCCTGCATGTGAATTGTCACATGTATCACATAAACAGCTCTCTGCTATAACCTTGGTGTGGTTCTCATCAGGACAGGAACCACAAATTAATTTTAACATTTACGTAGAACAGTTTCTCTAGGCCACACACACACACACCACACACACACACACACGCGCGCTCACATCCACTAAACTCCGTTTCACGTAAACACAAACACCTCTGCAGAGTTCACAGAATTTTAATATCCTAATGGCATCAATCATTGGCACGTGGGAAGAATGCCCAGCGGGCGAGGTTTCCACAGTATGAAAGGCGGTTAAAAAAATTCGCGGGGAGTTTATGTGGCTGATATAACCAGAACAATCAAAGTGTCAGGAGTTTGCTGCCAGCGGAAATTGGATTCCCCAGCTGACAATAGAAACATGAGGAGAGGGGCGTGAGGGAAGAGCCTCGTTTTAGCAAATTGGGAGTGAAAAAAATTACACGCCTTTCCGCACCACATAAAAACTTCTATCCATTAAGGAAGAATAAAGTTTTGTCAACAAAAAATATTAGAATTAAATAAAAATAAATTTTTGTTAAGGTTACAAAATAAAAATAAAAATTTTGATAATGTTTATATTATTAACATGCATACGTTAAATATGATACACTGTGGAGTTTGAATTTATTAAGTTTATTCCAAGAAAGATGTATTTTCATTAAAAAAAACTATTTAAAACGCGCAAATAAATTAAAATAAAATAAGCAAATATACACTTTACCTAAAAATAATATATTGAACAATGCTTATATCGTTTTTAATAAATCTAGCGACGATGATTGTGTCTCCCAACATAAGCCGGCAAGATTTATCTGAATTTGCATCACAAATATCTGCATAAAATTTAATGTTCAAGCTATCTTGGCTGATTTTGGTAAACTATACACTATTCAACCTGAGTTGTAAAATTATATCTTACTCGAGTTACATTTGTTCAGAAATTTAAATTATGCCCAAGTTGTCTTCGCAATAAGCTTCTCAGGCACTGCTCATAAATAAGTAAATAAATTATATATAGCCGTTAGTTATTCAAGTTACAGACGACGTGAGTACTGTTACAATAAACGAAAAGCAGTGACTAACGGAAGTGTACTTGTAACATGACACTGAGTTCATGTCTGTATAATGCGAGATGTAAAGATGTCTGTCATATTGAGTCGCAAGATATTTTAGTGCATTAATAAATACATATAATGAAATTACGAAATAATCAAATATTCAAGCAGCTACAAAATTGCTAGACATACAAAACGTAAAAAGTTTTATAATGCTAAATAATAAAAGCGAATAGCTGATTAACTGAAGGAAACTAACTCGATCACAAATGGAATTGCCAGAACAACCAGCTTGTATTACAATAGCTTTGATACACCGACTATCGCCATAGCGTGGTCATGTTTACGTCTAACAGAGGATGTCGCTGGTCGGCGGGTTTCCTCGGGGATCACCCGTTTCCCCCGCTCTTCCATTCCGGCGCTGCTCTGTTCTCAACTTAATCACCATCATCGGCTCTGAAGACCTAGCTTTTAAGAGCCGCCCAAATCTCTTCACTTACTCGCTCACTCACGCTAGGTCTAACCAGGACCGTGCACAGCCTTAAAAAGTTGGAGGTTGAAATGGAAGTATAAAATTTCGCCTCCCCCCTTAATTAAAAAAAAAGAATAAAATTAATGTTTATAATCAAGTATTTCATTATAAATACGTACATCGAACTCTTATATTCATTACATCAATACACGTCGATTATACAAGACATAAGTAGTATAAAATATGCGAACCAGTGGACTTCTGGTAAATATCGTCGAGGTCTACTCTTTCCGCGAGCAGAAAATATCGGCGTGAGCTCAACTTTTCTGCGCGACTTGCGCGGAAACCGAGGACGGCTTCTGATTGGTTGTTCTAGCCTTTCGCTCTGTCTGTTCGGCGTGATCGGCGTACATGTGAATCCGGCATTATCATCTAAACATACAACTACAGTACATAGTACAGCAGTACTTACTGAATATGATGAAATAATGTAAACACAAATCTCACTACTCTTATACAATATTTGTTACCTTAAACACGGATACGAACAACCGACACAGATTGTGTTTACATTAACAACGAGGCCGCGGAGGACACTTGCTTAATGTAGAGTACCCGTGCTGCGCTGTGTTCTTGGAGGCCAGTGTTACGTCAATACGGTGACGTGACATGACACATAGACACTCTTTTAGATGTTTAAAATCGGTGATTATTTGTGTTATAAGGTCGTAGTACTGCAAATTACTAATTCAAAATTCATTCGTCAGTAGTATAGATATGCCGACTCGAGCGCAACCGCAAAAAAGTGGCACAAAAAGTTGCGTTTGGTTAGATCGTAGTCTTTAGAAAAAAAGTTGCGTTAAACTTTGCGTTCGAGTGCATCTGAGAAAAAACGCGTAATTGGTTGCGTTTGGGCGCAGTTGCAAAGAAAAGTGGCTCATAAAATTTGAATACGTAAAAAATAAAATATTGTATATAATAAATGGACGCAAATATAAATAAACTGATGTCTAATATGATGACGACCATGGAAATTAAAAAAGCTAACGCAACTGGTAATGTTTGGAAAATATATCAATTTAAGAAAGATGTTATTGCGGAAAAAAAGAAGAAGAAATATCAAGAGAAGTTTGTCAAGTGTGAGACTTGTAATCACTTTTATAAACCATATCTCATAAGAAGTCATCTTAAAAGTAGATTGCACAAAGATCTTACACCAATACATAATAAAATCACATGAACCAACAAATGAATGCGAAATTTTTAAAGTACCACAATATTTAATATCAAACCAGAAGTTACCACGAGAGAAACAAGTGAAATGTGAAACGTGTAGTTACTATTACAAACCGTCTCTCATAAGAAGTCACTTGAGAATTAAAATGAATAAGTACACACTCAGATTCGGTGTAGAAGAAATCGAAACAACATTTCAAAGTAGTATCAAAACTTTTGCTGTAAAGAATGTGAATGCATACAAAGACCCAAATCATTTCCTAAACGATGTAAAAGAAACTGTCATGGGACTAAATAATAAACATTTAAAAACAATCAAAATGAACATGAAACTCTTCATTGAGCAGAAAAAGGGAATTGGTGGGAATATTGAATATGTAGAAAGCTCCTTTAAAACAAAGAACAAAATTATACTGAAATCGACTAATCTGGAAGAATATTATACCAACAGCATATCGAAAATCATAGCTGAGATGGGGGCTTTCAATAAAAAAGAGGGTTCTCAGTGGGAACTCAGCAGAATATTTAAATTAGAAGTGCGAATAAATAAATATTTACCATTGAAGGGCAGTTCTTATGTTAAGAAGACGAAAATAACGACCACTACTGCTGGATAAAAAGTCTTTCGAGACTTATTTCATCAAAGTATCAAATAAAGTTCATATTATATATATATAAATATATATATATATATATATATGTTTGCAACATTTCTACTCTGTAAGTAAGCTAAAAGATCACGAACAAGACTGCCGAGATCATGACAGTGTTAGAGTTGAACTACCATCTAAAGGAAAAAATATATATATATATTGAGATTTAAAAACAAAAATCATTCTTTGAGAGTTTCGTTTGTGATATATGTTGATTTTGAATGTTTGTTGACTGAAATGGAAACTCCCCAACCAAACCCCAACGAACCATACACGAAACTATACAAAAAAACGAGCCTATTAGCTTCTGTTACTATGTAAAATATTAACATGGATACTATAAACCACCAGTAACTGATAAAGGATCTGATGCACCTAGAGTTTTCATTAAAGTGCTAATGGAAGAAGCAAAATCTATTGGTGATATATACACCAATGAAAAGCCAATGCTCCCACTAACTCAGAAAGAACAAGTTGTTTATGATACAGCAACCCATTGTCATATATGTGAAAAGTCTTTGAATGGTGATTCTGTGAGAGATCAGGATCATCTTACGGGGAAATTTAGGGGAGCTGCACACAGAGATTGTAACTTATTGTATAGAAATCCATGTTTTGTCCCAGTGTTTATACACAATCTATCTGGTTATGACACACATTTATTCATAAGAGATCTTGGCATCGATGAAAATAAAATTGATATAATTCCCAACAACAAAGAAAAATATATTTCTTTTCCGAAACATGTATGTGAAAGTGTAAATCTTAGATTTATTGACTCATTTAAATTGATTGCTAGTAGTAACGATAGACTCTCTAGCAACCTTTCCAGAAGCCAATTCCGAGAAATGGGTAAGCATTTTTCCAATGAACTTCTTGACTTTGTTGCAAGAAAAGGTGTTTACCCATATGACTACATTGATAGTGATGAAAAATTTTGTGAGACATCACTTCCATCCAAAGAAGCATTTTACAATCAACTCAATAAATATGACATTACAGATGAAGATTACGAATTTGCCAGAAAGGTGTGGGAAAATCCAACATAAAATCCCTAAGAGAGTACAAAGAACTCTATAAAAAATCTGATGTGTTGATATTGTCCAATATAATGGAAAATTTTAGAGATGTATGTTTCAAAACCTATAAGCTAAATCCAGCATGGTATTTCATAGCCCCAAGGTTAGCATGGAATGCTATGCTCAAACATACTAAGATAGAACTAGAATTATTAACAGATTACAACATGATTTTCATGATAGAAAAACGTGTTCATGGTGGAATTTCTCAATGTTGTAAATGATATGCTAAAGCAAATAATAAATATATGAATGCTTATTATAGTACAAAGGAAATCTTTTATCTTACATACTGGATGCCAATAACTTATATGGATGGGCTACGAGTCAGTATTTGCTCTACGGTGGGTTTAAGTGGGGAAATACAAATGTAGATGTAACAAAAATAGAAGATGATTCTAGCAAATGTTATATGTTGGAAGTTGATTTGGAATATCCACATGAACTACACAATCTCCACAAAGATATGTCATTGGCACCAGAGAATAAAATAGCAGAAGTTTCAAAAAATCCCAAAATCTTGACTACTCTGTATTATAAAGAAAAATATGTGTTCAACTATGTAAATCTTAAGAATTATCTAACTCTCGGAATGAAGATGAAAAAGAGCCATAGAGTTCTGGAGTTTGATCAATCAGATTGGCTCATGTCCTATATTGATCTTAACACAAATATGTGAACAAAGTTTAAAAACGTCTTAGATAAAATTTCTAGAAATAAATGAATAATTCTGTTTTTGGAAAAACTATGGAAAATAAAAGAAACAGAGTGGATAAACAGATGGACATTAGTGGCTAAACCAAACTTTAAAGTTGGAAATATATTTACTAATTCTTTGGTTGCAGTTCATATGATTAAAACAAAACTGTGTTTTAGAAACCCATTTATATTGGAATGAGTATACTTGATATATCGAAAGTCTTAATGTACTATTTTCACTATAATATAATGAAACCGAAGTATGGGAAAAATATTCAACTGTGCTACCAAGATACTGATTCATATATCTATTATATAAAAACATCAGACTTCTACAATGGCATGAAAGAAATGGTCGATCATTTTGATACTTCTGCCTATAGAAATGATAACCCATATGGTATATCGCTAGTTAACAAAAATATTATCGGCAAAATGAAAGATGAATGTAATGGAAAAATAATGGAAGGATTTATTGTATTGAAATCGAAAATGTATGCAATAAATGTGGAAGGTGGTGTATAGAAAAGAGCAAAGGCTGTGCAAAACACTGTAGTCTGAAATTAGATTAGTTTTGATGACTACAAAAAGCATTTGTTTGGTAAAAAAAGTGTTGTACAAAAGTATGAATCTTTTTAAAAGTAAGAAACCTGAACTCTATAAGATTGTGTTGAGAAAAAAAGCATTATGTTTCGAAGATGATAGAAGATTTTTTCTTTAAGATGGTATTAATACACTACCATGGGGGCACTACAAAATAGAAAAAGAGTGATACTATGAAAAATTATACAACATAAAATATTTTTAATGGATAACCATTCCATTTAAAACTAATAACCATACATGTTTCAACACTATTGAACTTCGGTGATTCTTTCACTTTTAACATCATAAATTAGGTTTCTTTGGCTTACTAGTACCACATTACAAATAGTTGTAGCTGATATTGGTTTATTAAATTCAACTGACGTTTCAGATTAGTTCTATCTTTTACAATAGCTTTTTTCATGTAAGAACAATTAATAACATAATGTGGTCTTCTTCCAATAAATGACGCAGAGTTGAAAAGCTGTTCATTATTATGATAAGGGGTATTTAGCTTCGTCTTTGAATTTCAAATATCATTGTAAACGATATATATCTTATTGAAAATTTTATCATAAATGCTTAAATTCCAATTCTTTGGGAAACACTTAATTCCGCCTATTCTTAGTAGAAATATTTTTGACAAAACAAGAGTCAAACATTGAACCATATGTGAATTGCCCCAGAACTTCTTTTCTGTTTTGCTAAAATCCAACAATGACAAAGTCTGGTATATCGAATTGGATTGAATTGAACTGATCTTTTATATCAAACTGAAATGAGTTTACAGTAGTAGGTACTAGTTTTTCAAGACATTGCCAATAATTAATTCCCATTGGAATTTTGGGATGTTTTTATAATTTTGCTTTAATTTCGTCTCCATAAATGGGATCATATTCAACAATTGGCCACAGAGTTTCCATTTTCTCAATAACAATTTTACCAGCAACTGGTATATTATCTTCATCATCAGATACATCTGCTATCTTTGGGGTCTTCTGTAAAAAGAAACATCGCCATTAGAAGTTCGAATGAATGTCATCTTGTACCTACCTTTCCAGAATATTTCATTACAATCTCTCATAAACCCAAACATATCTTAATGGATAGGTAATTTCGTTACCCTTATCCATCCTAACATAGTTACCTAGTTCCATCCCCAACATTTGGAATTATGCTGATTCTGATTCCGGACCTAGCATTCGATGCATCATTGTTGAAGTGATGCCAGGGTTGTCAATACTTTCGATTATACAACCATGTTTAGAGATCTCTATTCTTGAGAACTGGAATGGGAAGAAATTCTTACAAACTTTCAATAATTGAAGTTTTTTCATAATCTGTATTTGTATCTCTTTTAGTTATATTATAGTGTTGGTATACATAAGCTTCATTTGGATGTTAAAATGCATCGCCAATAGGAATATAAAAATCAATGGGCTTGTTGTATTAATTTATAATTATTTTTTATTTGGTCATTTGGTGGAAATGACTGACCCTTATAGCTTTTAATTTTTTGTTAATCCACATATTATATAGAAAAAACTCATAAACAGCTACACCTTTCTTATGAACCCAAGAATTAAGACTTCTATTAAAACCTAACCATTTAAGAAGCAGCTTATTTCCTTTTCTTTGCAAAACTTTTTTCACTAAGTCGTCTTTATAATATTTAGTCTTAAGCATCTCTGTCTCATAAAAAATTCCTTTAAAAAGTTATTTTTTAAAATATTTTATTCTGTATGTTGTGGGGTTTGTGTGTAATTCTTCCCACACCTCAAATTTTTCAGTTGACCAATTTGGTGTATATCCTATTTCAAATAAATTTTTACTTTTTCTTATAGGAACTTTTATCTCCTATTGCAAACATTGGTTTAAACCTTTTCTTTCTCCTTCATACATATTGATTAGAAGAGAACTTTCATTCTTACCAGTTATATTGGTGGGTTTCATTCCGATTGTACACTGAACAGTGTTATTGTATTCACTTATTAATTTAGGTAATATAGCCACCCATTTATAGTTTCACTGCATAGTAAATATCTTCCACTATTTCTCCTTCAATGTTCTAATAAATTTTTCTATACCACTAGCTTTCTTTTCACTGTATGTTGAATAGTGTAATGTTTTGTTATTGGCCGTTAATGCCTTAAATGATTTATTGTTATATTTTCCCTTTGTCTGTTTGTAAAATTATGGGTTTGTGACCATTCAAAATAGTTTTAAATGCTAATGTAACATCAACGCCAGTTTTATATTTGATTGATATTGCCCATGCATATATATGAAAAAAACATCTATCACAGTTAACATATATTTAAACCCTTTGTTAATTCTGTGTATACCTTTTAAAGATCCAGAATTCATCTCAACTAAATAAGCTTGACAATGATCATCGAAGCCAAAAGATAGAACAGTTTTTCTGGGGAAGTTTTTTTCGCATTGGTTTATAGGTTTCCTTTTACAATATCGTTTTTTATACTACATCTAGTGAATATCGAGTTATTGGTAACACGAAATCTACAAACACATTCAATTCTTACTTTGTTATTAATTATAAGTTCATACGAACTTAGAGTATTTTTCATACATTTGAGACAGTATACAATTAAGTAATCATTGTTAATTTTATTTGTTTATATAAAAAATGAGACAACAAAAAATTGTATAGAATATAGAGATAAATATAGAGAGAGAATGACAGCTAATTGAAAAGCTTAAAACTTTTAGAAAATTTCGCAAAAATAAGTATGAAAAAAATAAAAAACATGATCAATCAATGAATGCAGCGATAGAAGATTTGGGAAAAAAGTTAGACATGTAACAAATGAGAATAAGAACTTAATAAAGAACTTGTTCTATTTGCTGTTAAAAATTTAGACTACCCACAGCACCAACAGAAACATTTTTTGAAAGAAAAATGTTTGGTAGAACAGGGAGCGATGAACCCTATGATAATGGCATTAAACCCATTAACGATGATGATGAACACTATGACGACGAATGCTATGACGAAGCATTGGAGTGTTTGAAAACTGATATTTCACACTTAACTAACTACAAAACAACATTTATTGATACAGAAGTGGCTGAGTTCTTAATTGACTGCAAAGAAGATGTTTTTGGACTAAACGCCGATAAAGGTAGATTGTATATTGGTGATAGCGAAGTAGCATGTATTAATGACAAATTTACTCTAAAAAGTCGGACATGTGCTGGAACTGATGGTTTTATGAAATTACTAACTAGTAAGAAAGTAACAGAAAGTGACTACACTGCAACCGACTATGAACACTATAGTTGTATCCTAGCAGATGTCAGTGCAGTTTTTCAAAACAATGATCCAAACTTGGGAACGCCAAAATTGAGTAAATGGAACAAATGGAAAATTGTTGTTAAACCTATTTACGATTCGATTAAAAAGAAACGTGCCTGGCCTAAAAAGGGGACAGGCTTAAAGAAGTATACAGACTATCCTAAAGAATACACATCAATGGATGATGATTGACTTCTCGTTATTTATGGCGAAGAGAATTCTGGAAATGATAACTATTACATTGAAAAAGTTGGAGTAATAAATATGCTCAACAGCAAGTTTAGTGACTTTGTTGTGAATAATCCAAAAGATATGCCATATCTGATACAAATGTTAAACACAATATCACATACTTTTTGGGAGTCAGGGCATCATGGAAAACTGTTACTCAATGATATAATAAATTCACTACCTTTTAAGTTGCATGCACCAGGTTATCAGTACTTAGGTCCGGGTACCAGACTAAAAGAGAGAATTGCGTATGGAGATAAACCCATTAATCCACTAGATGTGGCTGCAATGGAACATGATATAGCTTATCATCATAAAGATCTAGCTGAAAGACATTTAGCTGACAAAGAACTAGAAGAGAAAGCATTCAAAATATAGTTAAGTTCAGATGCTGATCTAAATGAGAGATTGTGGGCTGGTGTTACTGGATCTGCGGTGCATATTAAATGTAAAATTGGCTAGGGAATTAAAATGAATTGATAAAATATTTGTTATAATAAATTAAATTTAAAAAAACATTGTAATTCATGTTCCTAACGAGGAGCTGAAGGGTTTGAATATTGATTCTTTCCTAGCAAAAGACCAACTGCAATAAAAAAAATTAATTAAAGGAGGACAAAGGGATGACTATCACAATTTCAGTTCCACAACTTAAGAAAATGTCCAAAGAAATTAAAACTGGAAATGGCCTGACTGTTCACAAGGGTGGATTTTTACCCTTAATTTTCGCAGCATTAGGGAGCTCTAGGAGCATTAACTGGCGGTGCATCATCGGCCGCGACATCAGTAATTAATGCTAAGAAGAAAAACCAAGAATTGGAAGAACAATGCAGACATAATTTAGCTATGGAGGAATACGGAAAGGGATTGAAGAAAGTTACGTGGGGTAAGAATGTTAAAAAAAAGTAACTCCACTCAGTAACTTTGATATTGATAAATTGGTTAAAAAATTAAACATTAAAATTTTTTGGGGTGTAGTTATGATTGTGAGCTACTTAACACATCACTTGATAATGAATGTGGGATTGATAATCTAGATGTTTCAACAAACTCTGGTACACACTGGGTATGCTATTGGAAAAAAGCAAACAACAAATATTATTTCGATTCATTTGGTGGAAATCCACCCCGACAATTAATACCATATATCGGAAAAAAATATTTTTTATAATGATGATAGAATTCTAAGTTTCAATCAAGTAACTTGTGGTCATGTGTGTAATGGTGCTAAGTCACTTTTCACATCATTATAAATTTCCAAAAATTATTTCACTATTAATAAACAACTTATATAATTGGAAATGCATTAATGAGTTCTTGAATTGAAGATCAAATAAAAGAACACATGGACAATGATACAACTACTGAGAAGATCAATCTTAATGATTTTGTTTCCTACACACAGTTCAACGGCTTTATAGCCACACTGACAAGAAATAAAAGATCATTGGATAAAGTCTATCTTACTTACTTGTAAGTAGATAATAATATAGATTTTTAACAAAAAAGACTAAGACATGTGGGAGATCCCATTGCGCCGATGAATGTAATCAATTTAGAGTACTATCAGGAAAACAGAATTAACATTATTCGTTTAGTTGGAAAATACAGTTCAAAAGAAAATTTTTTTTTTTTTTTGTTAATCGAATAGAATTTGTTTTATAAGAGATGGAACTATAAATGAAATAATAATAAAACCAGAAAAATATAAAAGTGTTATCAACTTATATCAACAAAAATAATTTACATGTGTAAAACTTTTGACGTATTCCCTGATGATATGATATATTTTAAAATATCAAAAGCCTACAATGTACCCCAAAGTACAATTGTGTTTACTGAAATAGTCATGGTATACGAATACATTTAAAAGGATCAGATTATGTTGGTTTTTAATTGAAACACCTTCATTAAAAACAAAACTTACTTATAATCGAAGATATTAAAAAGTCTTTAATTTTATTATGGTACTTAACAAAACCATATTCATTATTCCAACATTTTGAACAAGGCTCCCTAAATTTCTCAAACGACAAATCACCATCAACGAAATCACTATGAATATGTTAAAGACTTGGATCATCTTGTCTGAATATGATTTGTATCATCTTGTCTGAATATGCAAAGAAAATTGTCATTGTCTCTTATAAGCTGCTTAGGTATTTTTCAGTATATGTGGGCTAAATAGAAACAATCAATATCTTTGTGTCTACTGCAAGTAAAGTAATCCCTTACCATATTGTGATTTTCAAGTATTATATCATCGAAAACAACTACAGACTCTTTATGGCATTTATATACATCACCAATTTCTTTATTTGATGGAGAGAAGTATGCTATCGGTTCATTAAATAATTTTGATGCTACATCTATATATTTCTTTAATTTGATATATTTTGGTTTGTCCAGACTTTTTGAACACACTTAGAGAGTACCAAACACCAACCATCCTTGAGCGTATATAAAATTATCTATAATAAGTGTAGTTTTTTCCAGTTACTAGGACCCAATATCAAACATATAATATTATTAGGAAATAATTCTCCATGACGTTTTGTCGATACAGTCTTGTCTGGTATTCTTATTTTAATATCCCAGTCCACATGTTTCATGTTTTTCTTGCTCATTTATTAGTAGATTTTTTAAATATAATAAATTGGTAAAGTATTCAAACTAACAGATAACAAATCAGTGTTGTAGAAAATACTACATTACCCTTTAGAGATAGAGGGGCAATCATTGGCTTTAGTTTAGTTCTATACTACTTATCTAATGCATAACATTATCTCTGGGGAAAATAGCTATACTTTGTGGGTCAGAATGATATGGAATCAGCAATTGATATTCCAGTTGATCAATATAGTTTAAAAGATGTTGAAAAAACTATAAAAGCAATTTTTTTCATTTAGTGTAAATTCAATAGATGGGAAAGAAATTGATATATCTTTCGAAATGGATAAAATAACAGAGTGAAAGTAAAATATATGCTTAAATTACAGTTTGGAAAATGTGGTTCAATAGGAAAACTTTTGGGTTTCGTAGAAAATAAAACTCTGAAAGCAAATGCGGATAATTATGGCGATACAATTCCAAAATTTGCTCCATTTGAAACAATAAATATACACTGTAGTATAGTAAATGGTATGATATTAAAACATGATGAATATAATTGTAGAGTAACTAACATAATTACCACTTTTAAAAAATAACAACATTTGGATTTGGCGACACGATCTATTATGTACCAGCTTATCCATTATTTTTTCCAGTGCAAAGAAGTCAAGTCAATGAAAGAATAATTAAAATAAAGGATGAAAAACTTAAGTTAATTAACTTTGATTGTTCCGAAAGAACAGTGGTATTAAAGATGAAACCATAGATATTTTTTGGGTTGGAAGTAGTCATATTCTATATATAATAACTTTAATAGTTTTTAAACTATTAGAGCTTCATATGATAAAGGTGAGTAATATTTCTATAGAAAGTGCAATGAATGATTTAGAAAAAGGATTCAATGTTTCGGCTACTTTAATATGTCGAATTTGGAGATGCATATCTAAATTTTTTATTAGACTATGTTGCAGTACATTACTGAAGTCAGAGCGAATATTGTGTTTTAATGATTGGATAACCATTAAAACTTTATAGAGATATGAACACGATTGAAAATCAACTGAAGTCTAATTATACGACGACGATCATTTACTCATTAAAAAAACCCAACAGTATGCATTTGTTTAACACCACAATACACCATTCCATCATATGAAAACTCATACTGCCACGATTAACATCATTTAAAACTTTTTCACTGAAAATCTGAATATATCTGTCTGGTAAGGTTACTTTAAAATTTCCATAAGTAATTACCACTTTGTATCCAAACTGTTTATCATTTATTTCAGCATGGTTTATGGGATAGGACTGTCCAATTGTAAGTTCGGAAAGTTTCTTAAATTGTTTGGTTCCGTTTAATACATTTAGCAACTGATCCATCTTTATTATATACAATATTTTATTTTTACGTATTCAAATTTTTTGAGCCACTTTTTTTTGCAACTGTGCCCAAACGCTACTTTTTACGCATATTTTTTCAGATGCACTCAAATGCAAAGTTCAACGAAACTTTTTTTCTAAAGACTATGATCTAACCAAACGAAACTTTTTGAGTCACTTTTTTGCGGTTGTGCTCAAACGCAACTTTTTAATCCACTTTTTTGCAACTGCTCCCAAACGTAACTTTTTGAGCCCCATTTATTGCAATTTCGCTCAAACGCAACTTTTTAAATCACATTTTTTGCAGTTGCACTCAAACGCAACTTTTTGAGACACTTTTTTTTCGGTTGGGCTCGAATCGGCATTTCTATACTACTTACATTTTTTTATATAATAAGTTTTCATTAAATAAAACTATTTTACACAAGAAGTATCGTATTTATTTTCAAAACAATGTGAAATGCTTGCAAATACCTCTTCTCACACGTAGTTAGTTTACCATACACACTCTCTCGATTTTTCGTCCCTTGTAGAGGATTTCGCACCCTCCTTCAGCGATTCGCGTGGGTGGTAGTCGGTGGCGGGTGCCCCCCCCCCCCCCCGCCCCCTAAGCACGGTCCTGGGTCTAACGTTGAGTCGTTGGGACACTCAAGGGCCATACCTCTCCCTCTTGCAGAGTAATGAGAGGAAATAAATAATAGTGCGGCTAGCTAAATTTAACCCAGCTGTGTGGTGGTATTGGTCGCTACTTTTCATGTTTAGTTCCAGCAGTTATTTCATTGAAAAGTTGGTCACCTGTAGGCTAATTTTATATATATATATATATATATATATATATATATATATATATTATATATATATATATATATATACATATATATAATAGCTGCATTCTATACTTCCTAAATATTTAAGGTGATATTTATCATTTCTTTGGAACTTGGTTAGATGATAGGGGTTTCGAATAGTTCCCCTTAATGCACTAGTTAGTTGTCAAATCACTATAGTTTTCAAAATATAACACTCAAATTCCGACACAAGAGTGTTATAGGCAGGTTCAAAGTGTTGAATTAGAGTCTAAACGCTGCATACTGCATTTGTGTTACAAGCTATGAAAGGAACAAAAACAACTTTTCCTCTACAGTTTATGGTTTTAACTATTTATTGAATGAATGCTAACAGTTTCTCTTTAATGAACAAAAATATATTTATTGCAAGTGTAATCCCAATTTTCAACCAAATTCAGAGTGCCAATACCAGCTCACCTGTTTATAAATCGCACTCATACTGAATCAATATGTTCTGTACGCCATACAGATTGCATTAAATTCAATTTGACTGGAAAAAATATCTAGGAGCAAAGCCTAGTGTGCTACACAATTCGTGAAATAATGACTTTCGAGTGTTATATTTTGAAACTATAATAATTTGACAACTAATAAGTGCATTAAGGGAGCACTTTTTGAAAGCTTTTTCAGATAACCAAATAAAAAAAGTGCACTGTCACCTTAAATATCTTATGTTAATGTGTAACCACTATTATTCTGTTCATAACTGATTATTAGCAATTTCGTTTACACACTGCACTTTTCAAATTACCTAAGAATTTGTCGTTGCTCATCAAAATGTTTCTTCATAAGTGGATATTTAGAAACACTTATATTTCATGCTATGATAAAATGGACAACAGCTAAAAGATTCAACAACACAGCACATTTTAACGATAAATATATGAGCAGTCACGACAGCTGACTGGGAACTCACGTATATTCAGAGGGTATCACACAATAGCCTTATAAAGTTCGAGAGGAGTAAAATGTGATTGGATGAAACATACTCAAGGATTGTGAATACCAATGAGATAGTGCTTAATAGTTCTACGAATACTTTACACTCTTAAAGGAACGTAATAAACTAATCGAGGATAAAAACATCCAACGTTTTCAGACGAATTGCAAACTTTCCTATTTTCGAACGCGTCGACCGAATTTCACACAATTCTTTACACATATAGTTCTATGTAATGAAACCCTACTTTTATATATTTCGACCACTCCAGGCACTTACTTTCAAAATGGCGAAAATTTTAGTATTTAGGGTGATGTTATATTTCGGAAACCATTAAACCGATTTAAACCAAATTTTGTAAGCTGACAACGCAAGATGTAAGCATTGAATTATATGATAAATATTGCTGTTGGTCGGCCATTTTATAAGATAGCGCCACGTGAAGAAATAAAGCTTTTACGTTATATCTGGAGAACTACTAAACCAATTTTTGCCAAATTTGGCATGTAAGTAATAATACGATAGGCCAGGTAAAATAAGTTATGTAACTTTTAAGACGCTTTTTTTAATGGCGACCATATAAATATTTGAGTTTTATTTGGTATAACTACCATACCGTTTGACCAATTTCAACCACATTTTTTTACGCTGACAGTATATATTACATGTATCATATGAAACAAAAAACGACTTCTTTTGTCTTCCATTTGGTAAGATAATGCTGAATTAATTAACAAAGTTTTTGTGAAATATCTCGGGAAACAATAAACATACTTCTACCAAATTTTGCAATCAACTAGTACTGTGGCAGTTACAAATATTTTTCAAGAACGTAAGACACTTATTTTCAAATGGCGGCCATATTGCTATTTTAGGACGGTATGCTATATCTTATAAACCATGTAATCAATTACAACTTAAATTTGTTTGTTGGGAGTATATATAACAAACATCGAAAGTGTCTATGCACAACGTTTTTGTCCTCCAATTTGTAAGTTATGTCCCGTGAAACAACTGACCGATTCCTACCAAATATGGAAAAATAGTGGTATTGCGGTAGGTGATGTTAACTGATATGTTTAAACATGTCAGACACTCATTTTAATAATGACAGTCATATAGCTATTTAAATTTTGTATGTTATATCGTTGAAAACGTGTAATTAATTCCAATGAAACTTTACATGCTGGTTGGAGGCTATGTACTGCAATCATGAAATGTGTATACACAGAATCTCTTTGGCCCACCATTTTGTAAAATAGTACTACATTACAGATTATAATTACGTAATACATCCAATAAACAACCGATATGGCAGACCACATAAACTCATAAACTTTAAAGGCGCAGACACGCATATATTTGCGAAACTTCAAAATGAATTTAAACCTAACTTTATGTGCTGACAGTATCAATTATATGTATCAAAATTTTCTATGCAAATTCTCATATCTTTGCCATTTTGTCAGATACCACCACGTGAAATAATAAAGTTTGATGCCACATCTCGGGAAACAATCAACCGAGGTCTCTCAGATTTGGCGAAGAAGTTTAAGTAAAATTTACTTACACTCATTTAAAGGAACGTAAACTCATTAGTTATCAGTAACTTCTTGTTATATTATTTAATAATTGAGTTTAAAGTAACAGGGTAATAAATATGTAAATGAGCGAGTATTCTTAAATATTGTTATTTGCAATTAATATTTCCCAGTATTGTGATCACAGATTGACTACAGTAATCCTACTTACCAATAGACTGTCCATGGTAAAGTGAGCCCTTTTCAGGCCCTTCCAATAGACGCTAACCACTAGTAAATATACTTCATAGCAGCGTCAGACATGAAATTTTGGGACTGATGGAATGTATATACACTGTATTTAAAGTGGCAGAAAGATAGAAATTGGCTAAAAGAAAAAATTTCGCTGGGCCTGAAAAGTGCTCGCTTTACTGCGAAATGATAAACCTAACTTATTTCTGGGGAAAGAATGTAAGTGAGGGGTGGTAGAAGGGAGATATACAAGTTCTCACACTGTAGCGGTTAGACACACACCTAGAGCATAGCGCACTATAAATACAGAAGTGAAACAATAGTTTATTCCGCTATCTGCCGCCTCACACACTGGCCAGCAATATGGCGTCACTGCCATAAACATGTGGGAACACTGCCCACCAATCATCGTCTGGTAACACACTCGTAAGCCCGCAGCCCAGCCAATAAGGAGAGTTTCGCAGCAAGCGGTAGCCAATGAGATACAAGGCCTGTGTCCGGACCATCGGGCAGCCAATCAGGAACCGCCACACCATTTCGTCTCTGTGTAGTTATTTCTCTGTGTCCCAGCGCCGACTGTTAGCTAAGAGGCGATCGTCATTCTACCTACATGAAGTCAACGTTGTGTATTACATGCATCCATTTGTTGAATTACTTGGCATTGCCGGTATCATTTTGTCTCTTTATAATATATAAATGTAGGATTTACATTACATAGTAAATATTTACTCAATATTATCTAACGTAGAGTAAAAAGTAATACTGCTGAATATTCCTCATCATTCAAACTGTAGTATGAGAAAGTGGATGGAAATTTTTTTTAATTCACTACATTAGGTGGTTTATCTTCTTTCATTCCGATAACAGGACCGTTACTGTGTTAGGGTCCTTGAAGCAATGATATATAACTCCTAAATAGCCCTGTTGTAAAATATAATTTCTACAGTATGGAAAGTAATGTGAATTTTGCAAAAGTAAACCTACTTGAATACCTAGAAGTCCCAAATATCCACCAAACAGAATCTTAAAAATATTGCACTGAATAGTTAAATAAATATGACAACTGATACAGGAAGTCTTAAATCCCAAGTTCAGCTAAGAATATATTATATTATGGCAAATAATATATACATTATTAAATCGAGTAGCGCACTCATTATTGTATTTATTTTTCACAGTGAAATAACTGAATGTAATATAACATTTAATGAATCGGCTTTGAAACACGCCAACAGTAGTATAAAACATAACAATTTAATAATGAGAAAGACACTTAGTAACATACCTATAAAACTACAAATTTATTTTGCCATGATAGAGTAAACAGTAACCTGTTAATATGGCGATACAGACGTATAACAAATATAACATATCCACGTGGATCACAGCTGAATAATGTAACATGCTTCTAAGTCTTCAGGATTCCTTATTTAGTTGACCAATGAAGTAATTAAAATTAGTTTTTTAAATGTGGGGAAAACAGAACACCCTTAAGTACATAATATATTGAATTTTAAATTGTTGCTGAAATAAAATGCTTATATTTTTTTGGCAATTGACATTTTATGTATAGTGTTGTAATATAATTAAATAGCACGTATATTTCCTGTACAAACAAAAATACATCTTAGCAATATTAAAATCATTTTCACACATAACAGTTGGCGAAAACTATAAAGGGAAAATATTATAAAAGTGAAACTTGAAAGTATAACTAAGTAATCTTAATTTTTATTCAGATATAAGCGTATAGTATTAATGGCTTTTTGTGTGTGTTTTTGTGCACTTATTTGAGTAAGTATATGCATGCATTTATAATCATTTAGTAAAAAAGTCGTTCTTATTTATAAGTTTGTAAAACTTGTGTTTCTTTCATATTGAACTGTTTGCAATGTAACTTCTGCTTCTCTGATTTGCCTTTTTGATATTGAACTCAAATTGACGCCTTTGAAAGAGTATGAGCTAACTAACTTTCATATAGGTTGGTCGAAACCTCTTTCGAAAAATTTCGGGAGATGATTCTTATATCGGTTGCTGTGTGTTTACCTCAGCGATTGGAAAGCGTTTCCTATATGCCAGGCATCGTATCGTCTCCGGTGGATAACTTGCGTGCGTTTTAAAGGGAACTGTGGCTCTTTCAATAAGATTACAGTTTCCTAAAGTAGGATGTACGGCTCAATCAAATACTATCAAATTCCACGAAACTCTAAAACGAAAGGATTGTACGCAATTGGAAATCGGCCACACTTATTAATTTTATGAACGCGGAAGTTCTTAACGCCGCGTTCTTTCACAGCTTGAAGATCTTGATAAAACTAAACATGATCCAGATGTTTGTAGTTTAATTCCACGCCGTTTGAGATATTTTGCAAAATCAGTATCAGTAGCGTTGCATTTGTCTACCTCACTTTCTTCAAACAATCACTTCGCGAGATATTCAGGCCGAGAGTTTCCGGACAACTTGTATAGCTACAGACATTTACGATCAGTTGTCCACAGATACGCGATGATAAAGGCAGTACCTCGTAGCTGCTTGTGTCACTTAGAGAGAGAGAGGGAGAGATGAAGACCAGAGCGCGCACAAAGCTGGCCGGCGCTGAAGTCCACGGCGCCACCAAGCTACTTACTGATCGCGGAGTCTTTGAACAGGATCGGCTTTGCAGCTGTCCTTTCACTTTCTTTCTTCTTTTTAATAATCCCCGAGTGAGAGGCGAGAACCCTAGCCGACGTGGGCGAGGAATCATCTGCTTGGCGCCGCGACGTGGAGCCGAAATTATTTCTAGCGTCTTGCAAAGACGCCTCGAGGAAAAGAAAGAAAGTCTTGGTGTTGGGGGGGGGGGGGGGGGAGAGGAGGAGCAAGGAAGGGTGGGGAGCGTGGAAGGAATATTGGGTCGAGTGCTGTAATATCACGTCTCCGGCAAGCTGCACCTTCCTCGACTCCGAGTATGGCAGGGAAACTTTCTGCGACACGACCTCGTATGAAATGTACGTTTTGGCATTAGTGTTAACATGACACCTGTTTGGATGTGACCAACATCAGATGATTACATATCTTATTTATTATTACTTTCTTCATGCATCTTGTTACTTTCATTTTACGTGATGCACCCTTCCCTGTGTTGTTGTGCTGCTTTTAACTAAACAGAGTTAAAGCTTTTAAATGACTGGGAAAACACATATAATATTGAGTGGGATCTTAAATTATCCTGCTTCTAGAAGACGCAAGACTATAATCTCAGTACAGTAACAGCAGATGCAAAAAAGATTGTTTTGGGACATTAAGAATACGAGAGAGTAAATAAACGGTAAGTTATAAAAAAAAATTTTATGGTCTTTTGCAAAACTTTCTTTGAAAAAAATCTCTGTGGTCTTTGACTTTCCACTTCACAAAGTTAAAGCACTTGATGAAATCAATAATTTCGAGTGCTGTAGAAATAAACGAGTAATGCATCACTTCCTACTAATATTTGTGACCATAGTTACATTATAATGATCGTCCAACCTCTTTAATTTTGTCTAAAGCATTAGAAGATGTGAAGGGGAATCATGCCTAGAATAAAAAAAAAGGAATAATAAAATATTTTGCGATAAAATGGAGCTTTCCACAAACCAGTACGCGCCCAATATACTCACCAGTAATTTTCCGTGTACCAATATTGGAATACTGGTCCGCTACTAGGTTTAACACTTCTTATTTTAACAAGTGCTTTGAAATGTTTTTATACTTCCTCTAAACAATTTTCGATGCAATTGGATTAAATTAAAATTAGTAAAAGGGTATTTTTTTTTACATAAAAGCACAAACATTTTTAAGATATACCCGTGTCCACGGTGGTGGACATGTTGCATATGAGCGATATTTATAACCGGTACTGTACACAGAAATGTCCAGTACTTTCAGAGTCCTCCGCGTGGTTGCTCTGATTTGCGGAATTCCCAACGACTCATTGACGTGATTGGTTAATGCCAATATGATTCGAGCACGTTGTTCACTGCCTGTATGAAAATATTGTGAAAGCAGGTAGAGAACGTACCAATGAAACTACGTGACTGCAGAACTTGAACTTTGAGATAAGCGTGTGGCCGCAAGGGTTCAAATGTAAACAGACACGTTATCAGTGTTGATCACGTGAGTTTGACAGTTGTACTGGTTTGGGGTAGGTCAGTGTTGGGTACTATGCAGCGACGGAAATAGGCCCACCTGATCTTTAATCCCTTCAATTACAATTTTTTTTTGTATTAAGTGTTGCAAAACAAGAAATGTATGGTGTTCACAGTACCTATGAATTTATCATAAAAACTTTAAAAATTTTAACCTGTGGGGAAAATTTCAATAGACACGTGGCATAAGAAGTAATAAATTAAAAATTATTCAGTATGTCACCACCAAACAGTAGAATAGCGCTGGTAAAGACGCTATCTGCATTGACGCTAGCTTCTTGACTTGTACAGCACCGAACATGAATTCACCTATTCTGCAACATGCCACACGTGGACGAATATACTCGTGATAGAATATTAAGAGGTTAACGGGCACATGTCAGGAAATCATTTGGATGCAGCCTGTACTTCTCAATCCTATAAATACTTAGGCCACACTATACTTCATTCATTGTCTGCTGTCGTAGATCGAGTTTTCGTTTTTTATTCAGCTTGGTCGGATTTGATATGGTCTCATTATCATCAGGCTGGAGTGTTGAAGAAAGTGCCAGAACCACTGTTGTCACATCATAAAAGGGACACTAGAGTATACAGGCTTGAATGCGTGAGTGGAGAGGTTTTGGCGGCTCTTAACATCGAGGTCTTAAGAGCCGATAAGGGTGAAGCGAGGCGAGTATTGAGCAGCGCTGGAATGAAGGGTCGAGGGAAACGGGAGATCCCAGAGAAAACCCGCCGACTAACGTCATCGTCCGCCACGATTCCCACGTGAGAAAATCCGGGAGCGGCCCCGCCAGGAATCGAGCCCAGTTCGCCTCGGTGGAGGGAGAATAATCTGGCCACTACACCACCGCGGCCCCCATGCATGCTTGAAGTCTAGTCTGACAGAAATAAATATCGAAATTTGCCTGCATGCTCTGATCTATAATGTATGATGAGGAGGGGTGCGTAGACTCTGGGCGTCTCACGCTTCAAGGAGTATTCACTCTCTACCCTCCGCGGACGCTACCGTTGTAAGGCGCTCGCTTAGCTGTCCGGATGCCACGCTGGAATCGATATCCGGATATAGGACCGTGGCTGAAGGGCGGTCGACTAGCAGGGGCAGGGGGAGGAAGTGCTGGTCAGGCTGGCTTGATACGGGAGGGGAAGTAGGAGAAGCAAGGGAGGGTGTTGCAGACGGAAATGACGTAGAAAGGACAAGAGACTTCACTTCTCACTCTCACTACAAGTCTCTGCACGAGCAGGCTTCACAAACTCGAATGAGGAAAACGGGTCCTTGCCGAAGATACCGGAAGTCGTAGTTCTACAGTCTTATGCGTATAAGACTGTAGAACTAGTCTGTTGAAGTCGTCTGCTATTGCGTTTCAAGTGAGCAGCCATACTTGAGACACATGACTTTGTTTATATTGAATAGCCTTGCGAGTGCTATATTAACTCACTAGTGGTTCTGCATTTTCTCTGAATTTGTGTTCTTCTTGCGTTTGTGATAATTGTAAATTTGGCGTGTGTACACTCCCTAAAACTAATATCAATTTTTTATTTTTTTCGGTAACGAAAAAAATTAATATTAATGGATGAAAATGCTCACGAGCCGGGCCATGCCCATGCGAGTCCAGAGGTGCATATACCCGAAAGTAGCAGTGTTTAATGTATTCGTATATACCGTGGATGCATACGTGAAAGATATAGCACAACTATGGCGTGTATAGTGATATGTTATCTGCGTAAGTTTGTAAATGAAGACTGCAGTGCGTTTGCGATTGAATCTGCCGTGCATTTAAGGTCTAGCCTGTAAGCTGCGGACTCGTTAGAGGTAGACATTTTTATAAAACTGCAGAAACGTATTTTTCTAAATGTAGATTTGCTATTTCAGCTTAGGAGTTTATGGAATTCATTTATTAGGAGTTTATGGAATTCATTTATTAGAAGCAAACGCTGTGGATGTTTGTATATTGAAGGGAAACAAAATTGTGAAAAATTCATCCAAGCATGTTCCAAACATAACCGTTAGCTTTCCTCGTAATAAAATTACTGTTTGTCAGGTATTAATGGCAATGAGCTCGTAAACCAACACAAGGCTACGCCTTATAAAAAAGTCACTCTGACAAATTTTATTCTCTCCAAGCCAGCAGAGTTACAGTGATAAGCAAGAAATAAGCTGTTTATCAACACAAGAATATACAACCAAATCAGTTCTCGTGCTTTTAATATCTAATTATTGTAGTATTCCTGATTTGCATTTTCCATGATTTCTCGAACTCACTCCAGGCAATTTCTGGGGTGTCTCATTATTAAAGGCAATGACCAATTCCTTCCTTGTATTCCCTTCATTGTGTTCTTGGTTTACCATTCTCTAATGAACCTGCTGTCGACAAGATGTTTATTTAAATAAATAATGTTTACTCCTGTGTGTACATGGTGATGCATTTAACGATAGACTATAATCATTACAGAAAATTACAAATGTCTACATTTTATCGTTTTCCAAGAATAGTTAAACTAAATAAAACTTAGATAAAGCCAATATTTTCCTGTAACTATACCATGAGTAAAATTGAAAACTTCACATATTTTTCTTTAAACGATATTTCGCCCTGCTGCAGAATTTTTGAAATTCAAATTTTGAGCGCAACTGACTGGAAATAAGCTTATTTTAATATTGATGATGAATCATGGTTATTTAGAATGAAGTGTGGTTCGCAAAACAGCAGGTCGCTACACCACCATGGCCTCAATCATCTTAAGAAGGGAGGAGTAGAGAGAGGTTTAGGTTGTTTGTAACCACCAGAGAGCCATTAAGGGTGAAATATGGCAGATATTGGGCAGCACTGGGTGGGGAAAACAGGAAAACCTAGAGAAAACATGCCAGCCAGCAGCATCAATAAGCACAATTCCTATATGTAAAAATCTGTGAGTAACCTCACAGGGAAACGAAAACAGATCACATTGGTGGCATGCAAGCGTCCTACCACTAGGATCACCGCAGTCCCTCTCAGTAAGGGAGGAGAGGAACCTCATCCCTTCAATTATATTTGGGTAAAGTCAATTACAAAGTTGAATTTAAAAAATGGTTGTAAGAACTAATGTAATTCTCTACCAGCTTATCATAGATATGGTTCCTGAATGGGTGGGACATAATATTGCACATCTGCATTTTATTTTCTTATAATTATAGTTACTTGTTTCTTTATTAGTTACCAGTACATACTGTAAGTTGTCAAATATAATAAATAGGTTAGAATGTAACTACATATACACACAAACACACATATGTATATATACACACACACACACACATATATATATATATATATATATATATATATATATATATATATATATATATATATATATATATATATAGCATTAAGAGATGGGATTTACAGGAAAAAATTCAGAAAAGAAAATTGAATTAAAGAAAATTGTAGAGAAGTCATGTATTCCTGGAAGTGGCATTTGAAAACTTTTGTAGCAAACCTACTCAATTAGAAAACATTGATAAGTATTTTGATTGGCCGACGATGTTTTTGATAGTGATATCAGCACCACCCACAGTTCAACTATTCACCACCAGGTTTGCAGTAGTCACATATAAAACAAATAATAAATTGTTTTGTATAAACACTGTTGTAGCAGAGATTATGTTGGGATAGAACTAGAATTACACATACAAACTCACCTAAGCAAACAGGAATAGTTGTCAACAGGTGCATGAACACACTTAATTCTGCAGAAGGAATCGTTTAGTTGCAAGAAGACCGCTGAGTTCGTCTGTTTTTGTCGTGTCCATCGTTAGTTTTCTGTTTCGTTAATTCTTTGATTACTAACTGAATTCCTTCTACACAGTTCTCTCTGTGTTCTTCACGTTGGTCTACCTATCTACCGGCATCTATTCTTTGTTGGTTTTCTGTGTGTGTGTCTGCTCGTATGTGTGGTTCTAGTTTCCTGCAACATGAGCTCTGCTACAAAGGCAAGTGTCCGGCACTATTTTTTATTTAATATTTAATATTCATATAAGCCTACATGAATTATAAAGTGTAAGGAATTTTACCTCAAGGGAAATCGGTTTACAAGAATCAGTGTTTAGTTAAATAATCATAAATCATAGCAAGAGTTTATGGTAATAAAAAATGTCAAAACTTTGATATCTTGCATGTGTAAAACTACAACTTTAGTAGCTCTCCCCAGTAGACAGTGATTGCCATTATTTACATTTTGGAAATAAAAGTTACAAACAATGGATTCAACAGTTGGTTATATAACCAGTCAATTTAAAAGAAACCAATTTCTTTATTTGTATCACAGCTTGCACTAAGAAATCAACTTTCGCCTATTTCATGAAGTGGTCTTGCAGTAGTCCGAAAAATACATTTTACATGTCAACTGCGAATTTTATTGGCTATGTAGGTGTCACAAAAATTCAAGTAAACAAACATGGGTTGAATTACTTGGGGTAAAAACGTGTTTCCAAACACTACGTATTCGCAAAGGTGAAAATTAATACAATAAAGTATTTCTTAAATATCTTGTTTCTTTCACGCGACAGATTTGTTTCTGAAAATGATGATTTCTACAGATAAAAATGAGCCTCCCTACTTAAATAAAAACGTAAACACAGCATACTAACAATTGTGTGTCTCCAATGCCGTGGTTGCTAGGCAACTCCAATGCCGTGGTTGCTAGGCAACACAAGCCAAAATGACGTCCACTTCAACAGCGTATAACTCCGGTATTTAAAAAAACTTCAGCATTTCAAAACATAATATTCTCTGTTCTAGTTGTCCCCTTATTTTCTTCAGCTTTGCTAGCTCTAGTATAAAAGAAGGGATTTTAAATTGTAGTTGGCATATTGTGTAATTGTACAGTACTGTATGGTCACTTTTCTGTCACTTTTTTTTTCACCCGAATAAACAAAATTATGAATCGAATCAATCCTAAAATAATATTTAGTATCTGCGCTTCATATACATAAATAATAAAGGGTCATGCAGATTTCGTCTTTTAAGTATTATACTTTCTTGTGCTGGGTAACGTATAATTTCCTTTGTGGAGTGTTGTTGGCGCAGTATTATTCACGGGTTGGTTTAGTGAGTGCGTATTTTCATGGAAGTGTTTCATCTTGACGATTTTATTTTTTGTTCTATCAAAAGCATTTGTGGTGAGAAATAACTGTGGATAAATAACCCAATTAACAATTTTGCCCAGAAAAAAGTAGGCTGATATTAAAATTAATAAATAAAACAGGTAGGCAATATAAATGTTTTGTTTAACGTCATAAAAAGTGCACATTTGTAGTTTCCTCTGCGTTTTCTATACTGACAGACCGAAATATATCATTTTAACTATCATGTTTGGTATTAACTGACGTCTCTCACCTTCACCCTCACAAAGCCGTCTAGTGTCTGTGCATATAGGAAATGTCAGAAGGAAAGGCCAGCGCTGAGGCGACAATCTGTCTGCTGAGGCTAAAGGAAACTATGGCGTGCCATCGGCCGAGATACAGAATATAGGCCAGCTGTAGCCAAGGCCCGCCTGCTTTCATACAGGCTGTTCGCGGTCAAACGAGGACTTTGGAAAGCTTGACTATGATGTACTTGTATGCACGTTCTGTAATATTTACCGCACGTGCTAGACAATCATTGGCTAAGTTCTAACCATGAAATTAATAGAAAACTAAATGTTTTACCAACCTGGCCATTCTTAGGCCAGGTTGGTAAAAAAAAATGCACGAAGTAAAAAAGTATTCACAACTGTTTATCTAACACTTTTAATTCAAGGTGAGCTCTCATTTGATTGCTTTACCTCCATTGATACCAACGACTGATTGATATTTAAATTGGTTTAGAAAGAGCTCAACCCTGAATAGCATATACAAACAATTTCTCTCTGCGGCAGATTGGTTTAATTTGTCCTCACGCGAGCTGTTTCTCTGTGTTGCAGGTAAGTGCACTGAAAGCTTTGCTGAACGCTGACGCCTGTCTCCTACATTTATACAGTAAGGGTGAAGGACAGGTGAGTGAAAACAACACTTTGAAATAGGTGCCTTTGCATGTGACCTGTTTTCACGTAGGAATTAAACATCCTCTCTCAGTTGGCTGGACGAGGGGTGGGTCCTAAAATTTGTCCCGTTTCAGGATAATGGGTTTAATGGTATGACAAAGCAAATTTTTAGGACGTGAAATCTCACGTATTCGTCAGAAAAATAGGTAAAAATTTCTTTAAAATAATAATAATAATAAGTTAAACGGAATTGTTTTTAATTCCCTTAAACTACAACTGTTACAAACTTAAGATAAGGGCAACCATACCTGTGTATCCACGTTCCTGCAGGACTTGCCTGACTTTGTAACCGTCTCCATAAGATTCGCTGTTATTGCAAATTTTCTTTTGTAAAAAGTATTATAGCTTATTTCCGGTACAAAAAAATTAGCGACAAATTTTTTAATACCTGTGGCTTTTTTATAAGTTGATGTTAACTACTACAAACTGCAATGTATAAAAAACAATAGACCAAGAGAGTAACACTTTCTTGAAATAAATAAAAATTGTCACTTTCTTAATTGACTCGTCAGTAAATAAATGTGGGTATCAGTAATTTGTAAATTTTAAATTGCAAATGTTTTAATCTTCAATTGAACATTTATGTAAGCAGTGCAGGTGAATGACTACATTATCTCCGTGGTGATAGCCGCTTTTTAAGCGTTCCTTGGGATACAAAATTTTGACTTTAGATAAGTTATGATAAACTATTCGTTTATGGACCTCGTTAACAGATAAATATTTATTGGCTTTCTTTGAAGTTTTCTAAAACGATTTATTACCTCACCGCAGTATATTCTTGGTTTTGTAAGGCATGTATCCTAGCTTGATGAGAGATTTAAGCTCTCTCCGAGATGCACAGATAAATGAAACTTTATAGACACCAAATTATATTTATAGAGACAATGCTTTTATATGTTATCATCAACAAATGCTGATTAATTATAACAGTTCCACATAACTAATAAAAGGTAACTATATATTGTTAAGTGTGCCTACTACTTCCGCAGTATTTGGCCTTGAAACTAGTTATGAATTACTTCCTATATACCTTTCGAACTAGACATGTCCAACATGTTGAAAGTAATTTCTTAGTGCGTTTATAATGAACCAATGCGAAATTCTATTTTAGTTTTTCAAAACTTTTGATCACTTTAAATTTTGCCAGCTATGAGCAACAAGTAAGAAATATTCTTGACTTTTTTTTTAATAAAAATAAATTTTGACCTAATTATAGTCACATATCAGCTGAATTTGAAACTAATTCACTCTGTCAAAATACATTGAGTAAGAAGAAACATAATGATAATTTTAGTTAGAATTAAAAGTTAAAACCTTACGTCATAAAGAAAAATTTGTCTAGGTACACGAAAGGATATATATATATATAGTTTTTATTCTAGTTATGTCAAACTAATCATACCAAATCCACACTTACAGTCGCTTTCCTGTAACAGCGAACCATCAATGGTAAGATATTTTTATGGGACTAACTGTAATATGATAGTTTGTACGAATTTTGATTAGGTAGGCACAGAAATATAATATGTTTACTGCAAATCCAGTAGTATTTATTAAGTCTAGTGTATTATATATAATATACTTAAAATCAAGTTTTTGAACAATTAAGAATTTACTTGCGAGAAATCTTGTGAATTTATGCGCCCTGCCTACCAAGCTTATAGCCAGTAAGTTTAAAAAAGGGAATCGAGGATAAAGATATTATTTTCATTGCATCAGTTGTTTAAAATATATATATAACTGTTTCAAACAGGAATAAAATCCAATGCAACTTTGTCAGAAAATACTGCCACGTTGGGGAAAAAAAAAAAAAAAAAATATTCATTCATATTTTTTTGCAGAAGGATATTTGAATGTTAAACTTCATAAACAATTATTTTAATATAAAAATGGCAATATTTCTTAACGCGTCAATAGTCCTTAACAAATGTCATATAGAACACTTTCTAACATACAGTGTTATTTTTAAAACTGATGAATGGAGGAGGAATTTGTATAACATTGATTCCTTATTTAAATTGTGTAGCTCAAGACATGGTAGACACTCGGCGCCTATTGTTGTCTACGGACATAAGAGACAAACTATAATACAGAAGTTTTTTACATCATACACGACACATATCACTTGTCAAGTTTGGTTTGATTTATATTATGTGTTCATAAGACAGCACGTCAAAACCGCCAAACATTTCGAGACCACATTTTGTCTAAACATTGCATCACCTTTGGTAACCTTTGTAGACTATATTTTGTCTAAACATTGCATCACCTTTGGTAACCTTTGTAGACTATATTTTGAGTAAAGTGAGCAGTATAAATATTTCGACTGCATGTTACTTTATGTCGCCTTTATATTCAAGCACATACTACATTCAAATTTTATAGCCAAACTTCACAGAATAGTAGGTAGACCACTAAGGACACTAGAGGTTGTAAGTTTGAATCCCGCATAAAAATGTGTGTGTCGTTTTCACTTCAAGTTAAGTATCTCTCATCTGTTATCCATCATCCGTTATACCCTTCACGTATCTGCTGTAAACGGAGGTAGAGATAATGAAAAAGTAAAGAGTATAATGATTTTATAATATATTTTGTACGTTCCTAATTTGTGCAGAATCATGAAATTCCTTATGTATATATAAAATTTCTCAGGTCAAAATGCAAGAAAGCTAGAATTTTCGTAAGAAAGCAATTTCATAATTTTTACAAAAATTGCCTTTGGGTGTAATTTAGGGCTCTAGACTGGGTCGCGGTCTGTTCGAATAGTTTGAGAGATGTGATTTGTAGACTTATTTTTCATACTACATTATCTCTCAGAAGTTGTCGTTTGAATGTCAAAAATATCTTACATATCGTCAAATGATTCTATAAAAGATAAATTGTAATTTAAGTAATCAATCATTCATCTGTTAAGAAACATGTTTGTACATAAGAGTACTATTGATATTCCACATTAATCTGTTAAGAAATATGTTTGTACATAAGAGTACTATTGTTATTCCACATTCATCTGTTAAGAAACATGTTTGTACATAAGAGTACTATTGTTATTCCACATTCATCTGTTAAGAAACATGTTTGTACATAAGAGTACTATTGTTATTCCACATTCATCTGTTAAGAAACATGTTTGTACATAAGAGTACTATTGTTATTCCACATTCATCTGTTAAGAAACATATTTGTACCTAAGAGTACTATTGATATTCCACATTCATCTGTTAAGAAACATGTTTGTACATAAGAGTACTATTGTTATTCCACATTCATCTGTTAAGAAACATGTTTGTACATAAGAGTACTATTGATATTCCACATTCATCTGTTAAGAAACATGTTTGTACATAAGAGTACTATGGTTATTCCAGATTCATCTGTTAAGAAACATGTTTGTACATAAGAGTACTATTGATATTCCACATTAATCTGTTAAGAAACATGTTTGTACATAAGAGTACTATTGTTATTCCACATTCATCTGTTAAGAAACATGTTTGTACATAAGTGTACTATTGTTATTCCACATTCGATGGTACCGGCTTTAATTATTTTTAAGTAAAAGTAATATGTGAAATTAAATTATGATTTTGCCATATATAAAAAAATTTTGAAACACAATTCTAGGCGTTGTAAAAATGTAATGCAGTTGCTGTGGAATTTACGGATAAAAACTTTGATTCAAATCAAATAAATGCTTTTATAACAATGGCCATTCATTGCTCCAGTCAATTACTTACACAACAATATTGACATTTTAGAAACAAAACTTATGGATATAATGTACAAAGACCTTATTGTTTAAATTTTTACGTGTATGGAAAAAGGTGTATAGAGGTAATAATTTCAAAATGTTGAAAATAAATGTTCTTTTTCCCATTTTATTTCAGACTTCTCTCATCACAACAAGTCACAGCAAAGTTTTGTGGCCATCATTTTAAAAATACATTTGTGTACGTATCCCTGAATATATGTTACAAACTTAATGGTGTGATTCCGCATAAAACATGAGACGAACACGACTCATATCCTAAAGTTATTGATGTCGGGTGTGCATCAGTGAAGAAATAGGTTTTGTTATTAAGTAATTTGAAAGTATTCATTACTACGTGATACTTAATTTATGAAAAGAAGGGGAGGGAGGTGATTTAACGAGCTAGTCGCAGTTAGTTTTAATATATTTAAATACATTGATTACGAACTTACTTTCTCTAGGATTGCATACTCCTTGGATATTTACTTACATTGCAATGAGTCAGAATATATATTCTGTCTCATTTTTCATTTGGGATTTACTCACAAAATTTGCAACACACATTCAGAGATACTACATCATTAACTTTTGGTGCATACATGAATTTATTTATATATTACATTTGATAAAAATTGTCCCATTTCCTGGGCGTTTAAGACAATGGAAAAATACAAATTGTGATACGCTTCCAAAATGATGTTTGCAATGTTAAAGACCCGTATAACTAAAAATATCAAATAACGTCTTGAGATGCTAACATCAGATAATATAAGCTATTTTATCAACTACATGGCTCCAGAAGTATGCAATAAATTTCCAAACTTTTGATTACAGATTAAACAGTATCTAGACCTGCTCGGTTGGTCGCTAAAATGAAAAGTGCTGAAATATTATCAATACTTATTAAATAGAGACATAAAAAGGCTTCATCGCAGAACTCATTTACCAGCTGATAAGCTGATCAAATTCATAACAAGGTATCTAAATGGGCATTATCTTGCGTGCTTGCTCTTCTCGCATTCTGGGGAGAAGAGTTGCGAAAATGTGCTAATTATCTTATTTATCAAACTAGTTGTTTTTGATACAGTACGAGAAGGCAATTATTTGCAAGAAGTTTAAGTTAAACCATATTTATGCCTGTAAAATGCATGTCAGTTGCGGGTAACCAATATATATTTATTGCATTTAGTTCTAAATTTTTCTGCATTTCTTGTTACTGTCTTCCATATTCCGTTGTTAGAAACACTTAAATGTCACACTTGCCGTTTTGAAACATAAATTAAATCGCACCATACATGAAGTAAAGAGAATGTTCTTTGTAAATAGTATGAATTATAATACTGTAAATTGCATTTAACTGTATTTCATTCAATTAGTATTTTAAGTTTCTCGTAAAAATATTATTCATTATTATTATTTTTACTATAAACACGTATAAGCCAATTTTCTCTTCTCGAAACTTGACTCATTAATATGATTAAAAAAGTACCATAAAGCATTATCTAAAAAGAAAGGAATATTCTTAGTTTTCCTTGGATTCGATCCTGAATATCAAGAGTCGATGAGAGAGCTTCAGTGATCTGGGACGCTAGTACTGCCACGGCATCTTGAATTTTTTGTCATCCCCCCTCCCCCAAAAGCATTGGAAATAAGGTTTAATTTTTTCTCTGTACGTACGCCCAACCATGCAACTAAGTTTCAGCTCATGGCACGTTAGTTTGTTACGTCACCGTAAGTAACTTCGGCCTGTTTGAACGACTAAAGGACAATTTGCGGTCGAAACAGAAACGTAATAAGGTGCCTTCATTTAACAGGTCAACTCCCTTCGAGGTATGAACGTAGGTAAAGGCAGTGAAATGTAGAAACTAAACCGCATTCGAAAATCATCAGCTATGAATTAATTTAATCCCACACTCTTATACCCCCTAACACCACTGTTGAATTTTACCTATAGCAGCGCAACTTCTAAATTATTTACGTTGTCACACAGCGAACTTACGTAGCTGGCACTTGAAATGAAACACACGTTTACTCGTCGAAACTATTCAAAGTGCGTCCAGTGTACTCATCTTCGAAAACACATATGGAACAGACGAGGCTAGTCGAGTGTTTTCAAGACATCATCCCCATTAGAAACACCATTTCGCATCACTCCAACATAACTGAAAACGGCCTCAACAAAATTCTCTATCTAGAAATATATGCGTCAGATACATACAATCGTACTCAAAGGCTGTGGTTTGTGCCTTGCCATAGACTTGCAACTAATAAAATGATAGGATCAGCACTTAAAGCTTAATAGGTAGATGCACTCGACGAGATCACTAAAAGCCGGTTCAGAGCTTTGCGCTTAGTGGCAATGGCACATTTGATGTTCGTAAAAGTGTAGCTTCTCGACCTCAGACGTGGAAGACAGGTGCAGGTTGGCGGGGACCTTAATGTGACCATCACAAGATTTCTCATCTCACATGCCGATAGCCGGAAATATAACATCCACTCAGATTTTAGCTGAGAAGATTAGGATTTTATTTACACTTCTTGGATCTTCGAAAATCTGTAGAATATATGTTATTTTGTATAACTGACTGAAGTGACGTAACTATTATACGTGATACAAATGAAAACATAATTACTGATATTATTACAATACCTGTAAGTTAATGTGTTCGGTTACACATTAACTTCCGAGTTAACGTATTGCAATCACCTGATTTTCTGGTACGCAGTGTAATTGTGTTGAACATTGCAACTAGTGAACAGTGTGCTGTCTACTCGACGATAATTGTGTTGAGCATTGCAACCAGTGAACAGCGTGCTGTCTACTCAACGATAATTGTGTTGTGCATTGCAACCAGTGAACAGCGTGCTGTCTACTCAACGATAATTGTGTTGAGCATTGCAACCAGTGAACAGCGTGCTGTCGACTCGACGATAATAGTGTTGAGCATTGCAACCAGTGAACAGCGTTGCTGTCTACTCGATGATAATAGTGTTGAGCATTGCAAGCAGTGAACAGCGTGCTGTCTACTCGACGATAATTGTGTTGAACATTGCAACCAGTGAACAGCGTGCTGTATACTCGATGATAATAGTGTTGAGCATTGCAACCAGTGAACAGCGTGCTGTATACTCGATGATAATAGTGTTGAGCATTGCAACCAGTGAACAGCGTTGCTGTCTACTCGATGATAATGGCACTAACCATTCATGTCAGAGAGGTGCAAGAAACTTGCACAAGACGTACTGGCCACGAGGAAGACTCGGTACAGATGTTTTATTGTTTACAGTACTTGTGAAAAACTCATTGAAAACAGAGTGAACTATCGTTATTCTCGCGTAGAACATGGACGTTTGAATCTGATAGCGCATAATCTTGTTTGCAAAAACAGCAAATCTCTCGACGCGAGTTATTTTTCGGGTTGTAGTGTTGATATTTTATTGCGAAGTATTTCAGGTATCAGAATTTTTTTAATTTAACAAATGTTTTGATAGTTTCTATGAGAGTTTATTTATATAGAAATAAACAATAATCTAAGTTAGAGGCTTTATACGTGATAAATATTGCACACCTCCGGCGAATTTCTTTTATTAAGAAGAAGACTCTACACCTCCATCTCCTCGCTTCGCTTCAGCCTGTTTCTGTACGCCTTTTCGCAACAACTCATAATAAGTCAGGTATGTGTTCCATGAGCGTTATTTTGCTGGAATTTGACTCCTGGAAGTTAGCAGGAAATGTAACACACAGTATTGTAGGTTGTATTTAACGTTTCGCGTGCGCACATTGACCTCGGATTATAACCAGAGGCAAACTCGCATCATATGCTATGGCTGCCTAGACGAACACGCCAATACCATAACTGGAGCAGCACTTACTTGCTCTCCTACAAACTCGGGCGCCGAGATTACTCGTTGCCAAAGAACAGCTTTATTCGTCGCTTCAAACAGCCGTCGCTTGTCCATAGCATTTCACATCGATCTCTGATGATGGCATTGTAAATTTTGAGGTGTTAGTAGGAGGACACGTTGAGGTTATAGGGTTCCCAAAATTAGCATTTCTAGTAAAGTTACAGTGTTTTAAAGACGCTGCCACGCACCGACTGATGACCGGAAAGGAAGCTGCTTGTATGACATTCAAAGCAGCTGTCAAACAATGTGTGGGTATAGTCCATTCATAGTTAATTACAAATTTCTTGAATCCCTGCTTAAGTTCTGCATTCAGACTATTTCTCCTCCTCACGTATACATAGCTTAGACAAATATAGATCATTTCACAAAAGAGATAACATTTACCATTTGTACGCATTCAGTATAATAACATTCTGCATGTGAACTTATCCTCACTAGACATAAACAACACGCCTATTTTTCTCTGTTTTATTAATATTTATTACGAACGTACTTTTATATTTTACAAAAAAAATCTAACGTTCAATTTAACCAAAAATAAGATTATTTTATTTTATAAGAAGTATAGATGCTTGGGAAACATGACATATTTTGGAAAGGAAAACCATATCATACATGAAGTGAATTTTCAAAGGTTTGATTAAAAAAGTGTGAAATTATTGCGAATAGACTATACCTCCAGGTCTTCTTTGCCCGTAACACAGTCTAACTGTGAGGTCTGGGCAGTAAAATAATGGAGAACTCTGTGTGATGGCCAGCTATAGCCTCTCTCAAACTCCGACCTAATCATTCGTGTGGCTGTCTCGTACATATTCTCGCCATGCCTTCAACATGTATCCCGCCTGGCGAGGGTTGGGGGTGTTTCATCAAGTGGGCTGTTCTAAAGTCACGATCAGCAATGTCAGCACCCGTTTACGAGTGTTGTGTACGTGAAATAGCACGAATATGTTGATTTATTTTCCCTAACCTAGCCTAATATAAGTGTAGTGTATCTGAGAGAGGGACGGGAGCTAGGTGCGTCTCAGAACTGATCGACATACACCTACAAGTAATAACGCAAAGAGACATCCATCGCGGCAGAGGTCCAGATTAGATGTATGTTCCTGTAGCTAAACCTAAAACCTGTACAAACATCTTAAATACCATTTTGGCCTATTTCATTCGTTAATTGAAAATGGTACACTATAAAGTAATACTTGCAAGGTGGCAAGAGAGAGCCAAACTCCAATATTTGGCGTATCATCCATTGGTGTGCCGGTTTACAACATTTCAGTGTCACCGAAATATTTTTGCGTGGTACCAGGATTCCTATTGCAATATATTTACTAAACTTCCCATGATTCCGGCAGTCGTCCATAATTATTAGTTATACATATATGTATATATCATACGAAACTGTAGATAATGCCTGTAATATGTACTAATCAAAGTTTCCATTCTGAGCAAATTTGGTATTTGCTTCATGTTAAAATAGCCAATTAAATGCAAATTCTTTCATTAGCAAGAATGAATAAGGCATGTTATAACCAGTATACGCATTATGCATATGAGAATATGTAATATGAATACATATCACAGGCAAATATAAGTGGCTTATTATCACTCACTACCTCTAAGTTGCAATAAGGTACCTTTATTCTTAAGAAGATTCTCCTCCATTAACAAGTGAAAATGTGAAGTTGCTCGTACAGGCCACAATAAAACGAAGAGCTTGGCCTCTCCGGAGAGTTACAGCGAGAAGAGAATGTTAAGCTAAGCGGCGGCATGAGGTAGGTGTCGATGAAGACGCCAGACAAGACATGTTGTGGAGGGAAACGAGGGTTTCAAAGGACTGCCACCAAGTGCCGAGGCTGAGGCAGGAAGACAGAGAGCAGTGGCGAACACAGTAGATTGAAAATGAGCAGAGCTTGCCAAAGAGGGATCGGTCACAGAGGGGGAGAAGAGGCGGTGGAAAGGGGAGGAGACTGAAAGGTAATGAGAATTCAAATCCTCGGCTTGCCTACAGGTCCCAGTTCTCCGGAGAGACACGCTCTCAGCCGCTCCTCTCGTGAATCCTCAACAACGCGGCGTCTCTCTCTCTCTCTCTCTCTCTGTCTGTCCCTCTCTCTCTCTCTCTCGATGGCTCTCCAGCACGCAGCTAATTTCTGTGGCCTCGCCGCAGCCTCTGTGTATGACCACCAAGCCATCTCACACCCGCCTTGAAGAAAGTACACCAGAACAACGTTGCTGCAGTACGACCCTGGGCACAATTCACCAGCGGCTCCACACATCTCATATACATCACAGGTACGGAGGGACACCTGTTTATAACGGAAATATTCCAAAACTGGTTGTGCTCCAAAACACGTTGGTTCTGTACCAATATCGCGTTGGGATAATTGCAACTCGCAAGGATCTTAAAGGGTCTGCCAGCCAATAACAGACGTTCACTTCAGGGTAACTTTATTCTAATTGGCCCAGTCGAGTAGAAAATGTATTCTCAAACAGACCCTCAGCCAATAACCAAATTAAATTTGCAAGCTGCAAGTAAGATTTTAAAGTCTAGCATGAGCATAATTTTTTTCGCGGAAATCCGGTGGCCACTAACTATACGTTGTTCACGGTAAATTAAGCATTATAGGAAACCTTGCTTAAGATATACTTGTATGCTTATTGCGTGGTCTTTCACTATATGTAAAATTAACATTGACGTGGGGCTGCAGACTATATTCATGCGTCGGGCAAGTGAAACTGGAAAATTATTACGAAAAAATTGTATTTTACAAATGTATTAATTCGTACACTTATACGTATTGAAAACACCGATAGCAAAATCTGTACTTCGGTATTCACAAATATTTACCTAACTTATTTCATTCAATGTTAAGCCATGGAACTACTTTTCCCTCCGTCGTTACCAATCTTGCTGGGCGCATGTTACTCAGTGTGCCCGTTTTGATATATGCATGCAAGCGCAGTGACATTTTTCAAAGGTTTGATGTGAAAAGTGGTCGGGTAACCATCACGGAGTCTATCTTGGCGAAGTAACAAACACCCTGCTCCATCCCACCGCTAATCCAATACAAGAATAGTAGTTTTATTGCGCGATTGTCGCACACATTATGGCAGTTCTATCTCCGCATTGCGCTGGTTTGATCTGCCCTCTCATCTAGACCCTTCCTCTGTCGGGGTATGCCCACGGATACATTTGCGATCATGGCACCACACAACCCTGTTAAGCTGCGTTGCATGCGCCTAACTTTATAATACAAACTCAAGCTGAGGCACTGAGACACGACCCATTCTCCAGCCGAACTAGCTATAGGTAATTCTCAGTCAAATTAGCACTTTTGAAATCAACCGTAAAAAAAAAGTCACTGCTCCTACCTGCATGTATTTTAACGGGAACATTGAGTGACATGCGCTCTATAACGTTGGTAACGATGGATGGAAAATAGTTCCATATCTTAACGACGAATAAAAAATGTTATAAAACCATTTATGACAACGTAAATTATTTTTTTCGTTTTCTGATTTTTTTAATGCATCGAAGTGTAAAAATGAGCAAATTTGTAGAATATTTACTTTCTAATCATTTCACAGTTTAACTTGACAGACGCATGAATAAAGTGATGAGGCCCGCGGCAATGCTAATCTTACAAAAGGCGGAAGAATATACAACGTTCATACAAGTAGATCTGAAGCAGGGCTTTCAAAAGTGCTAATATAACCGTGCATAGCCTATACTAACATGCATGCTGGGTGGCTCACGGAACTGCGAAGGAGCTCACGCTGGCCTTGATGACGTAATCCTTGTAACCGCCTGACAATGCTACTCGTCATACGAGCATTGTCCCGCGCAGATCTGCCCTGCCACCAGATCGAGCCTTCCAGACCGAGCCAAGAGGAACAACTTGCACATGGTCTTGCTGGCCACTCTTATCGCTTGGAGTGAGCTGGGAGAAAGAAGTCACCACAATACAGAGCGCACTTATTCCTATTAAATTACTGTAAGCTAATTACTGCTTCAATTAGTTCACCATTGCGAAGGTACACACATATAGTTTACAAAGTATAGCCTGTTCCCAGTCTCTTTACACTTTTCAATCAACCTTTTGGAAAATCACCCATGCATGACTTGTTTAGTTGTTTCCAATACATGCCGTGTACCAGAAACTTTTATGATGTATTGACATAAAACTATCGTATTTTTGGTTAAATTATAATTTTATTTTTAATTCACCTATAAATTTAAACATTTTACTCAGAATTATTAAAATAAATTACGACATAGGTGTGTTGGTAACCCCTGACAAGAAATAGTTCTTATACAAAATACAATTAAGCTGAGTGCGCACGAATACAGTGCGTTGTCCCTCTGGTGTAATTTTGTAGACTCTGTTAAGCTTTGTTTGCATAACGCGGAGTAGTAACAAAAAAAAGAACTTTCGAAAGAATTTTAAAAAATTTCAACTAACCATGAATATATTATAAGCAGTACGTATGAAAAAGTTTTATCCACGTAGTGTTAACAGTTGAAGGAGAGACTATAGTGGTGTACTCTGTTTGATACCAGTGGGTGGCTTTGAAAATTTGAACGGGTACGAGAGAAACGTGGTCACCACGGATAATGTTTTCAGTTAATACTGTATAATTTGAGAGGCTCTATTGTGCTGGTCACACCAGAAATCCCCGCATTGTGTGTCAGGATTTGTCAGCGATATCCTGCCTCCCTCGTCGCCATGCTCGGAGGTGGAGCAGATATCTGGCGCGCAGTATAGCTGGCGGATCCCAGCTGGCCGCTTCATTTCCCAACGCAAACACTAACGGGAAATGAAGTACTCCCATCCCCAAGTTGGCACGCCTTCTATGCCCTGAGTTCGCAGTCAATTGGCCGCGTCCCAAATTAACATTTCAAAAAAATATCCTTGGGCGTAACTGCATACATTTTAACGGACACACTGCTTGGCCTGCTCCCAGTTAAGTTGATGGCAGTGTTGGGAAAGTATTTCCGTTTTTAATGCCGAACTAAAAGTTTTAAGGTTTATATTTTCCAAAACTGAATTTATTCCATTTACAGCATTTATTTGCATACAAAATTAATAATAACATATTAGTCGCATACTTAAGATGTTTCTAGCCAATATAGTGTTACAGTTGATCGAAGCATAAATAAATTTGGTTGGTACTACGACAATAGATAAACGTATGGCGGAATCATAGGAAACGGCCAGAGAAGCGCATTAAAAGCATAGGACTTTCAACATTACCTTTATAAACGTCAACTGCCTATACGCAGTTTGGCTATATGACGCATGGCTATCGTCAAGTTCTGAATTTCGACCCAGATAATTCAGTGGTAGATTCAACAGGCTGCTAAATATGTATTTTACGTTTACCCAAGATATTAGGCCACCTACCAGACAGGTGCTATAAAATGCCTATTATCCTGAGGCACACACCACTACCAAAGTATTTTTTATAGACACTACATATAAACACACTTGAGAACTTACTGAAATGGCAAAAAAGTCCACATGTTTATACTTTAGACAGAGCTTAAACCACTAAGAAATACACATGTAGTTCGTTATAAGTCCACAACTCTTAAAACCTGTAGCTGGCTTTGAATGGACGTACGACTGGGTGATTTAAGTAAAATCTCTTCTTCCTACTAATCCCAGAAAATTGTAGAATTTTGCACTATCATGAACTAAAAGAAGAAATAGCCGAATTTAATTTTAATTAGATCTAAGACTGCGAGTAACGGCAGGCACTTCAATTTTCTTCAGATCCGCTATTTTACAAGATCGAAATATTTACGAGATTTGTGTATGAGCAGATTTCTGCTTGTGGCGTATAAACAAGATTGTAAACGTATGGGTAGTGCTAAAGTTGTACCTCATGTATAGAAGTCTGCAGTGGCGTAATAATTAAGGGGGGAGGGGGACAGGGTAAACATTATAACCCCTTCTCCCGAGAATTTTCAAGGGCTTCGTTCATACAGATGAACTCCGAAAATTCCAACCCTTCCCGACGATAAATTATAATAGTAATTGATCAAATTTGGTGTAATTTTTTTTGTAGAAACCTGAAGTTAACCAGAAGCAGAAACAGCACTTTCCTAACTTAAAAAAGACATTATACAAATCAAAGTAATAATGCATACGGAATGCAACAAACGTAAGTTACCTACAATGCAAACTTATTTGTCATGTATCACTTGCAAAAATTATACCAGGGCAACGCCTGGTACTTTCCATAGTAAAAATAATTACCACCAAAACCTTATTTCGTTCCTAGCTATTTCCGGCCATTTTAAATATACGGTGCAACAAAAATAACCGTTTTTGAAGGGCTTTTTGGGATCGGCTGAATTAGACAAACATCAAAGAAATGTTAGTCCACATCCAATATTTAAAATGTTTCATGGAAACTGAAGTCATCCAACCACTTGAGAAAAACATCACGGTATTTATGACGTTTCTGTGACGTCGCAACATTCCAAATATCTTTCACCAACTTTGTTTAAAGCATTAGATAAAAGATTTGGTCCCAAACACTATCACACTTCTAAGCCTCTAACACTACATATACAGGATGTATTCATGTTGATGTTATAAGCATTCAGGGATGATGGAGAAGGGCGCCAGAATACATTTGAGATAGGCGACCCCAGTCTGGAAATTCCTACATTGAGAGTTACAACCAAAACTGTGTTGTGATTCCTATTACAGTAGTATGCAACTTACAGGCACTTGTGAACTCACTTAATGTACTAAATTACTCCCCACGTGACCGGCAATCTATGAAGACCACAGTTGAAAACAGGCTTTCAAATATCCTTCGCTTCAATGTAGGCATGACAACGTCTCACGAACCTGTCATAGCACAGGACCCACCACGTCAACAGACCGCATGCCATCTACAGTGAGTAGTAGGACATAGTTGGTTCTGGCATACTGTATTTCAAATGACAGCGGCTTGTGCGGCTGGTTGGCTGACGGCTCGTCTCGGACAAGCTCGGCACTCTTCGGCTTGACTCAGAGGGGTGCTCGGCAGTCTTCGACTAGAGTTTACCGAACATACCCGAAGATGCTTGGCAGTTACACACACTAACTCTTCAAGTATATATGTTTGGTTCTAGTAGCCATGTTGGTTTTACAGGAATAGAGTATATGAAATCGTATATCTGTATTAATAATTCGATTTAAAAATTTATATTTTAATTTTACAGAAATTAATTTATTTATATTAACTTGTACTGGTATTAAACATCGGATAATGCGCAAACCTACAAAAGTCTCTCAACTACATTACCTGTCCCTCTCTTCAAGTCTCATTATTCACCGCATCAACTGTTTTTATGTATAAGTATGCTACTCAGATTTTTTAATATTATATGACTAAACCAAGCCCATCATACTAATATCGACTACATTCACGAGTATATTTATAATTATGGTATTGATCAGCATCCACCATCATTTTTATCGGCTTAATTATAATAAACTTAAATGCCATAACTGCCAGACCCTTGGAGACTTGGAATGTACGAAGGCCGCTAGGGCGAAAAACATTCGAGCCCTTCTCAGGCACCAATCCTCCTAAATCCTCCTCACCAATCCACCTCAATGCTCCACACCAATCATCCTCAATAATCCTCAATCATCCAAAAATACTTCTCAATACTCCTCAATCCTCCTCTTCTATCCTCTTCAATATTCCTCATTCCTCCTCAATTCTCCTCAATACTTCCAACCAATCCTCCTCTTTCCTTTTCACCAATACACCTCAACAATACTTCTCAATCCTCCTCAATTTTCCTCATACCTACTCAATATTTCGCAATCCTCCTCATTATTTAGCATTCTCCCTCCTCAATCGCAATCTTTCCATCAATATTTAGCAACCATTGCGCTTATCGTCTGCCTCTATCCATACGTATTAGAAAAACGATTCATCAGCTGTCTCCAAAAATTTTACACGACAACAAAATTAATGTTTGTGTATGCAGTCAATGGTCCATACATTTTATACTAAAGTTTCTAGTATCATTCTATATGAAGATCTGTGCGTTCATACGCAAGTGCTCAAAGCACCAATTTAAAATTGTGAGGGATGAAAAGATACGACACAAAAATAATTATAACAATCATTTATTATTACTTTTTAATTAGAAGTTCAGAAGAAAGCAGTTCATCACATCATCTAATATAACCCCGATCCTTAAGTTCTCTGATTAACGAAACGTCCTCTTTCATTTTTGAGTAATCCCCGCCTCTTTGCAGCTCAGTAAAATATCTAAGTATAGCTACAAGTTCATTCGGGACTCCAGCAAACATATCGTCAGTATTCTCAACATCTTCTCCCTACTTTGCATCACTTATCAAAGGAAACTCGTTAGTGAAATGTGTGGAGACATCGAGGGAATCATCATCATCATCTTCAACATTATAACTGTCTTCATAGACATTTTTATCAATGCTGTCTTCGTGACCATCTTCATCTCTTGCTTCGTCATAAATATCAAGTTTTCTATTTTTGTAGCACGAGTTGTATGCTCATAAGTACTTAGAGCTGGTAGTCGTTTATTTTTATATTCGCCTTCTTCACGTGAACTCTAGCAAGTGTACTTTCAGCACGAACAGACTGTGCTGCATCATTTCGTCATTAGAATTTACTGCCTCTTCAAAATCGTCTGCAGAAAAAATACCCATCGATGTAGACGGAGGTATTGATGACATCACTTGCTGGCTCTCAGCAGACGAATACTTGCAGTTCTGGGTATGTTCTTTCATTGTATCACCTTGCACAAACTGCATGTGACCAATGTCGTGATGCTTTATCGCGCATAAAGGACTCTTCGTATAGGTTATTCTCTCATGCCAACGAGCATTTTTAACATATGTGAAAACTCGATCGCAGAATCGGCACTGACGGATACCAGGTAGCGGCTCCATGTTTGCTTAGGTCAGTGATAAACCTTCGTGTTCACAATTCATCTTCGTGATATGACGAGAGAGCGCTTCCGTATTGATGTTCAATTCACGGTATCAGAATGTCAACAACATTATCTGCATGCGTCAGCGTTCTATATAAATTCCTCGCACGACGGGGCAGAAATCAGCAATTTTTTTTTCTAAATCCGATCGAAAATTAATATTTGTTATAGTTTCGGGACACGACCTCGAGATCCTACACCGTACCTCGTCTTTGGTAATTGTTTAATTCCTTATACCAGGTGTACATGAATACTAAGCGGTGAAAAATTAATGTTATAACATCGCTAACAGAAAGTCTTCCAAAGCTCGGGTCATCAATCGATTTACAATGCTATTATCTTATCCCTATTCTTATATCCGATGCCTAAAAATTCCGTTTCGCCCTTAATTTAAATCCCTATGATATTCACCGAACACTGGGGAAAATTGCCGATTTTTTCTAAGTTCGATAGAAAATAATATTTTTGATAATTTCGTGACTTGAACTTGAGGTCCTACACCGTACTTCGCCTTTGGCGATTGCCTAAATATTTACATCAGGAAATCAATATTTTTTATAATTTGGAGACTCGTAGACAGGGTCCCACGTCATGCCTAAAGATAAAATATTGCTTAAATCTTTATATCAGGTACGTATAACCACGTAAAAAGACAGAAAATCACGTACAAGGTTCATTAAAAATGATCCAATACTCGGGTCGCTATTTGAAATGTCTACCATTTATCTCACTATAAAATCCCTTTACTTAGTCAAAAATGTGTCTAACAGCTTGCATTATTTGTTTCATACACGATGTATTTACATGGGATTTATTTCAGCATTTTTATCAACTTGTCACTTACGTAGTTCTTGCATGTAGCTTAGTAGAAGGAAACAAATGAGTTTGAAACAAGGGCACCTAGATTGTGACCTATGTTTCAAGTTTTATTTCAATCATTTAACTTGAGATTGACAATTTTTATACATAACTGAATGAATTCACTATACATAATTATGTTAGATTTTTTAAGTTAACATGGGTAGGTGAGCAGGAGGGGGGGGGGTACGACGTAAAGGGGATAAGCAGATGAAAAAATCCAAGATGGAGACCACCCGAAGTGTAAACGATTGACAGACGAAAAAACAAACTGGCTGACAGCAACCATGTTTAAACAAATGACAAACCAAGAAGGTAGTCTCTAACAATGTATAAACACACGACAGACCAAAAAAATCAAGATGGAGGTCTCTATCTATGGTATTTTCGTTTACTTATCACCTAAGTCGTACCCGACCTGTTCCCTTGTCAACCTAAAAAAAATTAGATTAATTATTCTATTCTGAAAAAATTTAGTTATTTAAGAAATGGTCAAGTTAGATGTTGAGATCAAACTTCAAACATAGGTCAAAATCCAGGTGCCCTTGTCCCCAACTTATCTATTTCCTTTTACTAGTTACATGCAAGTATCACCTATGTGACACACTAACTAAATGCTGTAATACATAGCATGTAAATACATGGTGTATGAAACTTATAATGCAAGCTGATATGCACATTTTTATGAAGAACATATATTTTGTAGTGAGATAAATGGTCCAGAGTTCGAGTAAATACCCGAGTTTTGGATTTTTCGTAACGAACATTGTACGCGATTTTCTGTCTTCTTGCGTGCTTATATGTACCTGATATAAAGACTTAAGCAATATTTTATCTTTAGGCATGACGTGGGACCCTGTCTACGAGTCTCCAAATTATAAAAAATATTGATTTCCTGATGTAAATATTTAGGCAATCACCAAAGGCGAAGTAAGGTGTAGGACCTCGAGTTCAAATACCGAAACTATTAAAAATATTAATTTTCAATCAAACATAAAAAATCATTTGCTATTTTTTATCCATTCATAGGTCATATGAGGAATATATATATATATATATATATATATATATATATATATATATATATATATATATATATATATATATATAAAACTGACGCAGGCATATACTGTTGTTGACGTTCTAATACAGTGAGGTGAACATCAACACGGAAGCGCTCTCTCGTCATATCACGAAGATGAATTGTGAACACGAAGGTTTATCACTGACCTAAGCTAACATGGAGCCGCTACCTGGTTACCGTCAGTGCTGATTCTGCGATCGAGTTTTCACATATGTTAAAAATGCTCGTTGGCATGAGAGAATAACCTATACGAAGAGTCCTTTACGCGCGATAAAGCATCACGACATTGGTCACATGCAGTTTGTGCAAGGTGATACAATGAAAGAACATACCAAGAACTGCAAGTATTCGTCTGCTGAGAGCCAGCAAGTGATGTCATCAATACCTCCGTCTACAACATTGGATACTTTCTCCGCAGACGATTTAGAAGACGGAATGGTGCAGTACAGTCGGTTCGTGCGGAATGTACACATGCAAGACATTCGCGTGAAATCGACGAACTTCAAAATAAACGACTGTCAGCTCTAAATACTGATGAGCATACAACTCCTGCTACAAAGAAAAGATAACTTGATATTTATAATGAAGTAGGAAGTGAAGTCGATCATGAAGATATCATTGATGAAAATGACTATATAGACAGTGATAGTGTTGAAGATTATAATTCCCTCAACATTTCCACACATTTCACCAAAGTGTTTCCTTCGGCAAATGATGCAAAGAAAACGGAAAACGTTGAGAATACTGGCGATATGTTTACCGTAGACCCGGATGAACTTGTAGACAGACTTATATATTCGATTAAGCTGCAAAGAGGCAGGGATTACGCGAACATGAAAGAGGATGTTTCGATCATTAGAGAATTTAAGGGATCGAGGTTATATCAGATGATGTGATGAAATGCTTTCTCCTGAAGTTGTAATTACAAAATAATAATGAATTGTTATTATATAATTATTAGTTTTTTTTTGTGTCGTACCATTTTATCGCTCACAATTTTAAAGTGGTGATTTGAGCAATTGCCTATAGAATGATATAGAATGATAGTAAAGACTTCAGTATAATAATGTATGAATAGTTGACTGCATACATAAACATTACTTTTGACACGTACAAATTTTGGCGATAGTTGGTGAATCGATTTTCTAATATGTATGGATAGAGACAGATGACAATCAAATGGATTGCTGAAGATTGATAGAAAGATTATGTTTGAGGAGGTGGATTGCCAAATGTTAAGGAGGATGGCGAAAGATTGAGAAGGATTGAGAAAGATTGAGGAGAACTGAGGAGGATTTAGGACGATTGAGGAAGATTAAGGAGGATTTAGGAGTATTCAGGAGGATTGGTGAGGAGTATTGAGGATGAATGAAGAGTAATGAGGCGAATTGAGAAGGATTAAGGAGGATTGAGGAGATTTTAGGAGTATTGAGAAAGATTGAGGAGGACTGAGAAGGAGGAGTGAGGAGGATTGGTGAGAAGAATTGATGATAATTGAGGAGGATTGGTGAGAAAGATTGATGATTATTGGGGAAGATTTATGAGGATTGAGGAGGTTTGAGAAGTATTTAGGAGGTTTGAGGAGGATTGGGAGAATTCGTGAGGAGGGTTGAGGAGGAATGTTTGGGAGCATTGGTGAGGAGAGTTGATGAGGAATGTTGAAGATGATTGAGTGATTGAGAAGGATTGAGGAGGATTGGTGAGGAGGATTGATGAGGATTGAGAATGATTGAAATGGGTTGGGGAGGATTGGTGAGGAGGGTTTAATTAGGATTGAGGTGGATTGAAGATGATTGAGATGGGTTGAGGAGAATTGATTATGATTGAGATGGATTGAGAAGGATTATAGGTGATTGAGAATGATTGAAATGGTTTGAGGATAATTGATTTACAAGGTTTCAGGTTAATTGAGAAGGAGTGAGGAATATTGGTGTCCGAGAAGAGCGCGAATGATTATCGCCCTAGCAGCCCTCGTACATTCCAAGTCTCCAAGGGTCTGGCAGTTATGGCATTTAAGTTTGTTATAATTAAGCCGATAAAAATGATGGTGGATGCTGATCAATACCATAATTATAAATATACTCGTGAATGTAGTCGATATTAGTATGATGGGCTTGGTTTAGTCATATAATATTTAAAAAAATCTGAGTAGCATACTTATACATAAAAAACAGTTGATGCGGTGAATAATGAGACTTCAAGAGAGCTACAGGAAATGTAGTTGAGAGACTTTTGCATGGTTGCGCAATACCTGATGCACAAATTCCCTACAACTAAAATAAATATCTTTTAAATTAAAAAATTAATTCAAACATTTATATATATATATATATATATATATATATATATATATATATATATATATATATATATATATATATACATATTTACGATTTGATTTACCCTACTCTTATAACAGCAAATGGATACTATAAATAAAAACATATATGCTTGAAGATTTAGTGGGCGTAACTACCGAGTACCTTCGAGTACGTTCGGTAAACCCAAGTCGAAGACTGTCGAACACCCCCTGAGTCAAGCCGAAGATTGCCGAACTCGTCCGAGACGAGCCGAAGACCGTCAGATGCCCAGCCGCACAAGCCGCTGCGGCTGCCATTTAAAATGCATTATGCCAGAACCAACTATATCCTACTACTGCGGTGCATTAGTGGAGCGCACCTTCCCCGCCTCTCATGCTGTACTACGTCTGCAGGACATGTTGGCAGAATCATGATATCACAGTTAGCATGCTTAACTTCCACCCTTTAGCAACTGAGTTACATTCCCGGTAAGTGTAAGTATGTTTTCCTTGGTTTGCAGGCTTCTAGGTAAAGTTAGTACTTTACCTTGTATGAGTTTAAACGTAGTCAACTCTTCCTCACCGCCCTGACCTTTGATATATTCCATTATAATAGGCATCGTAACACTGTTGGTTGTAACATTCAACGAAGGTGTTCCCAGATTGGGGTCGCCTTTCTCAAATGTATTCTGGCGCCCGTCTCCATCGTCCCTGAAAGTTTGTAACATCAACCTGGATACATCCTGTATATACTTTCTAGGCGACCGTCTTAATGCGCACACAATAGTAATTTAGTGGGGACTCAACTCCAGATCCCCTTCACAATGTGCTGACTTTACATCCAACTGCATTGCGGATGTCGGGTGGTTTAACGAGCTATCTTGCGGGCATTTTTCACGACTTTAATAAGAGTGTGTTATTATACGTCGCCTAATGTAGGCAAGTTCATTTTCTTTTTTGTGACTCAAATGAGGAGTTATCAAAATTGGGTGATTGATGATTTTAATTGCAAACCAAAATTAATTTTTAATGAATTTAAATACAAACTAAATTTTCCTGATGTTCACGACTGCATATGATTTTTCTGTAGATTTGCTAGTTCACTGCAGTTTCTTCGTGTATCGACCAAAGAGACCTTATCTTGCGGCATACGGCCCATTTCATCAGAGATAGTGGTTTCAGTTGATTCATCCTGAAGTTGGCCAGGAATTTTCGAGGACATCTCGCGTCCTTGCAAGGGGAGGAGCCCCATTTGAGGTAAGGAAAACAAGTGGCTCGGCATGATCAAGTTAGCTTTTCTCCTCACGTAATTGTGTTAGGAGGGACAAAGGCGGACCCAGTGGTCGAGCTGGGATACTGTGCTTCGCTCTTAACTCGGTTAGCGGGGCCGTCTTTGACAGGTCAGGCTGGGCAAGCAGTGATCTTTCCGACCCTTACCACCAGTTACCGCTCTTCAAATCGCACCAGAGAGCGAAGCACCCGATAGTGGCGCGGTTTCTGTAGAAACACTGGTAAATGTATCACAAGACTTCGTAGACTTGAAACCTACTTCGCAGTCCGTTTCACGCAAAGCTGTCTTTTACGCGATCAGTTGTAAAAAAACGCACAAGTGTATTGGTTTTCTACTTTCCTCACCTTTACAAACAAAAACACTTTTAAGACTCCACATCTCCTCATAATTTTAACACGAGTACTTTGCTTTGGTAACTGAATAAGCCAAGCGTAAAACTTTCTACGGTTATTCACACCTTCAGAGTGGAAGAAACCACACGACGGTATTTTACAGATGGATATGATTACTTTGTTATCTGGCATTGGATGTACCGTAGGATGTGTATACTTCCAAAAAGAAATAAGTTTTGTCACGTATTATATATTTCATCAGTCTCCAAATGTAATAAATATAAACATAATAAATGCAATTTATCTTTGTATGCTGAAGCATCCATTGAATAACAGCATAGCGACAGAAAATGAGTTCAAGTCTCTCCAATGCCTCGATAACGATACCTTTATCGATAAATAAACCAAACATTATGGAACTATTTTAGATATTGTCCACTTATTCTTGGCCGGCTAACAGTCTTACTTTATTGAATGTCTAGGTGACACCAGCATGAGGGAATGATATTACAACATATACCAACGTTATTATGCTAGCGTGAATACGATACCGTCTACCTGCAGTTTCAGAGATAATGTTATAAAACAAAAATTAAATAATCAATGTAAATTAGCTAGTGAATAAAAATAATATTAAATACAAATACCGCTTTGCTATATATGTCTAGCATGTAAATTCATACGTTGGGCCTATATATCAATCAGGTGATTGATTTGGTTAAGCTGAGAAATAGATGCATCGTATGAAAAAGTGTCGAAGCAAACCCCCTCCCCCCTGATCATTATTCACAAGGGGGGAATCACGCCCGCAGAAGTTAGCTCACCATTAAGCCATATTGTGAAGAAAAGCGGAGGAAGTTTACGTTGAAATATCAAGCGGAAACCCCATATTTTATTGTATATTCAGATTATACGTCAATACATAGAAAATATGTATTATAAAAACCATTAGTGATACGTTGTTGACGGTGCTGTAATCTGTGCAGAGTGAATGTCCTTGGTGACATCGAGTGAGAACCACTTCGTTTCATTCCAGAAGGAATCCGCGATATAATCCGCCGCGTTTTTGTCTTGGACATGTTTTTCGACCTGTGGTGAAAGTCGCGACAAGCAGCGTCGTGTAGTTACGCCTCTAGTTGGCAGCCTTCATCGAGGAGCTTGTATACCGCGAGTCCTCTTTCCCCTTATCAATGATCTTTTTGTATTCGGCTAGTCTCCTTGCTTCTCAACACCGGGGCATTCATGTTCCATTCCCCTCGTATCTCACCTTAGCAGTCACTATTAAATTACTGGCAATATTGCTCTACCACAATCTGAAGCCAGTTTCATTTCCCCCGCAAGTAGCGCCACTGCACGCAGCTGTGTTTGCACGCCTGCCTACTTACAGGCGCGCCTTGCCTCGCCTCGCCGTGTCCAAACAAGTCACTTACGCTTTGAATAATTACTATTAACTTTACCCTACTTGAAGTATTATGCCAACCGCCAGAATATTTAAGCGGAATTTATATAAACGACTATTTTGTAAATGGTATGTTGAGGGATTTAGTAAAAAGTACACCGCTTATGAAAGTTATCCTTAAACATAGTTTTCGAGTACTGTGTTTACTTCCCTATAAATTAATATAATCACTGCCATAAAAATTTCACTTTAAAGGCTTTCAATTTTGAGAAAATCATCGTGAATATTCTTGATAAGCAAGCAACAACTAGAAACTGCTTTGTTCAACAGCAGAAATTCAAGAACTTCCCCCACATTGAAAACTTTTTACCAGCATGTGAGTAAGGTTTTCATTGTTTTATGTTTGGGAAATAAAATTCTTATTCTTTTCACTGTACATTGTAGTATGAAGAAGGCGCTTATCTGTACAACATTTTTGAACTGAGCTCATGAACGCAAGGAAATGATGATGGAGTTCTAGGGCCCGTGGCTCTTTAACACGCCACTCTTCCATAAATCCATAATGGCATCTAAATGAAAGCACAAGTATGAAAAATAATATGAGCGATGTATAAGTTTATTAATTATTTTACGTATATGCCGTAGAGATTCCGAGAGTGAAGAATGTTTTATTTGACATTGTGCAGTTTTAAAATGACTGTGGATAGTGTATATTACTTTTATAAATGTCTGATGCCAAGCGATAACTTATGACTCCATATATTCCACATGGGCAAAATTAGAAGTTTCAAAAATCTCGCTGAAAGAAAAAACATTTGTTGTATAGTAACTGGTGAACTACAAAAATAATGTTAGAGTACAATTCGTAAAATAGTATTTACTTATAGGAAGTTGTTTATTTTATGTTTTCTTAAAATATGTGGAAAGTGTACGTACACCATTTCTCCCATTTGTATTCTGTTTGCGCCAGTGACTGAGCCTTGGATACAAAATATTTGGCTCTCGACAGTGCTCTTGTTTTGTATTTAACTTCGCAGCGAAGCTCTGTGCAGTTTGTTTGTTTATTTGTTTGTTTGTTTGTGAAGGCGATACTCTGACCACGACACGTCCCGGCTTGCCGGATGCTCTGCGCGGCTCTCTCTCTCTCTCTCTCTCTCTCTCTCTCTCTCTGTATGTATGTATATGTGTATGTATATGTGTGTATATGTATTTATGTGTATATGTATGTATGTGTATTTGTATATGTATGTGTGTATATGTATGTTTGTATATATATATATGTGTGTGTATATGCATGTGTATATGTATGTATATGTATATATGTGTGTATATGTTTGTGTGTATATGCATGTGTGTATATGTATGTGTGAGTATATGTATGTGTGAGTATATGTAAGTGTGCATATGTGTGTGAGTATATGTGTGTGCGCGTGCGCGTGCGCGTGTGCGTGTGTGGATGTGTGCAAGCGAGCCGTCAGCTTGTCGTCTGCGCTACATTATCTGCTCCAAGCTACGGTATTGAAGGCGATGGAAAAACATCGCTGTGAATGAATTTACTAAATATAACGTCGAAACAGAATTAAAATGTATACTTCAATGTGGTCTGTTTTATCGACTACTTGAATGAACATAAACACTCACATGTTGATACAATGTTTTCCAGTAAAAATTGTTGATCAGTATACATATACCCAAAAAATAAACAATTCAAAATCGGCATCATTGTATTGTGGATAACCCTATAAACAAAATTAATTTAAAATGCAAAATTATATAAAAAGCCGATGTAAAAAAAAAGTTGAAGTAATTTTCGCATGAGATAAAAATTTGCCAACTCATACAGTTGTAGATGACATTGTTATGTTAATTTTAAAGTAAATGTTTTGAAATATTTACTTTTTCATCGTTTATAGCCATAATTGTTTTTGTGAAATTTCACAACTTTCAAATAGAAAATAATATAACGGTATCAACTATTGTTGTAGCTGATAGTTACCAGCATTCAAGTATTTTGTCAATAAAGCTAACCCATTCAAAATATATTAACTAGTTAAAATTATGTTCTCCATTTAATGTTAGAGGAATCTGCGCAAAGCAATTTCTTTCCACAGACAAAGTGCACGCCCAGAAATGAAATATACTACCACGACATTATTTTGTTGCAGTCATTGCACGTATTTCCTCTTGTTGCAGTTCAAAGGGTGTTCCTCCCCGGATACTTACGAAAGCTAAGAGATATTTATAAGATCTACAAATCATGTGCTGGGTACTGAATGCATCTCTTGTTAAGTACTCCGATATCTGATGCTTATTTCATTACTTATAAGCCGCAGTTACATGAACCAGAGAAATAATGCACTTCAAATATGGTCACATTGTTAAAAGGTTAAATCAGCTCCGAACTTCTTCCAATCTCTATAACTTCTTGTTCGAAGTTTACTGATTGTGCAAATACATCCGAACGGATTTTTTTTTTTGTTGTACTCCGACTGGCTGCTACAAAGTAAATCAGATAGCTGAAACTGGTAAGAATTTGTGCATTTATTGAAATAAGTAAAATTCAATTTTGGTTTGCCTATTCGAATCCAAATAAAGTTAAGTCAATTAGAATTAAAAATACTTCACACTGTTAAATGCTATTCTAACTAATTATTGACGAGTGTTTCTGAGGTTGAGATTGCTTATTTCGTTTGGATTAAGTTACATACGTGTAAGTAAACACTGAAAGCAATTCCGTTCGCAACCGCCACGAGACACGGCTTCCGAATGATTTTGAAATAAACAGCTGCGCACGTGTAACCAGGGCTTGAGTGTGTGCATGCACAAGTGCTGTGTCGTGTTATGCGACGAGTTCGTGCAGCATGCACATGTTAATGTCATAGGATGACGCATGCGCATGATGCACATGTGTGGACGCGTGGTCATGCCATGTGTCGAGTCCGAGCAAGCGCTGTGAGTAGTAACACATTCGATCATGGAGTGGAGTGGGGCTTCACCGCTCATACTAGTCTAGTCGTACTAGAGTAAGGAAGACATTACTTACGGTTCACCACAAAGGCGAACCATAACAATATTATTATAAACATGAATCGAAAACTACTGTAGGACTCTCCGGTTACGTTGGGTATCGGCCAATCTCTCTTCCACAGCGATATCTTTTCTGTAAGTTGCGTTCCTTCTGGAGGGAACAATAGAGTGAGTGAAGATATTTTGGCGGCTCTTAACAGCGAGGTCTCGAGAACCGATGAGGGTGATTGAAGTGAATGTGGAGCGGCACCGGAATGAAGGGGCGGGGAAACGGGAGATCCCCGAGAAAACCCGCCGACCAATGGCATCGTCCAACACCATTCCCATTTGCAAAAATTCGGTGACCCGGTGGAGTATTGAACCCGGTTCACCTTCGTGGGAGGCGAGAAGGCTAACCGCTGATCCACCGTGGCCCCGGGGAGCAATAGAAATGTTTTGAACTCTTACGAGTAAAATTTGGTAATTTTCGTTTACTGCAAAGAATTTCAATTAACTCAGTACTACAGACGTTGTGTAATTATCCTTGCTCTAATATAGCATCGTTAGCCATAATATATGCCAATTATTTAAAAAGAAATATTTAATTTACTGTGTATTAGGCAGGCTTGCATAGAATTTACTGTAATTTCTGTAACAATCTGTGAGTTACTAGGTTGTCTCGTGCTGCCATGAGATAGATAGAAAGTGCGCGATTATTTATTGACAGAAAACCGCGAGTCCTGGAAACGCGACCTATAGGGACGAAAATTCTTAGCAGGTTAAATAATAAACAAATGCTTCTCTCACTTTCTGTAGGGTGCAAAACTACAGCATGGCGCATCCAAGTGTCGCCCATTGCACATCACAACGGAAGGTCTAAAATACGTTCTGTATAGCGCCCCACCGTAGCAAGCTGTGATTTATAAGTGTGTGATTGATACTGCTTTTGTAGCATGGTGTAACTACGTTTGATGTCTAAAGTCTCTAGAGGATTGTAACTTAATACAATCGTACTTCGTTGAATAACTCCACGGCTGTTAAACTCAATATTCGTGCACTCATCATAACACAAGGCTTTGACCAGGTCGCAACGAAGTGTATACTGCACCAACAGTTCGCACATACGTCTTACTTCCTACCACAATCTCTTAACGGAAAATGAGCTGCCCCGCCATGTGCGTTGAAACACATGACAGGGTTTGTGATAGCGATCATAGACTAAAGATGAGGTAGACCGATATTGCTGGCTACGCGCAACCAATCCCCGTGTCCCAACATCGAACTGCTTTTCTGCCAACAAGACTAGCAGAAACGGCGTGGTTTGGATTTTAGGTTAGAAAACTGATTTGTAAACAAATATTTTGAGATGAATCTAGGCTTATACTTCCTCTAAACCATCTGTAATGCAGTTTATTAAATTAAAACTGGTAAAAATATTTTATTAATATAATTGTGCTTGTCATTTAAAAATTAAGATATAAACAAACACGTTCATCACTGTTGACCATGTGACTTTGACAGATGAGTAGGATTAGGGTAGGTGAATGTCGGGTAAATGCGCAGAAGACGAATAAGCAGTCTGCCTGATATTTAGTCCATGATACCGATCACGTGCAGGTTCGTGACAACACATGCACGGTGCAGCTCATATGCGTTCGGGCCTTCACATGCAATCGCCGCAAGAAAATGGCATACACCTATAAATGTATGAGTTTCTATGTCCGTATGTATGTGTGCTCCTTATACACTTCTGCACAAATTGAGTGATCTTAGCCAAATATGGTAAGTATAAATTTAGTACACAACTCAAAATACTGTGTGCTCCAAAATGAGCTAAGGTCACTTTCTTTGGGGGGGGTTTGGAAACACCTAAAAGTGATTCAAGAATCTCCCGTCTTCCATTGGGTCTGAAACCCTTCAAACGGGGTCATATATTTCATATCTTTCTATTATTAGGGACTGGAAATTTCGCGATATCATTTCAGGACAGGCTATACTTCTAAGAGACGTAACAATTCTGGTATGATTTCAACTAGATCACAGTTGCGCCCAGGTGAACTCTAAGCCGATAACTGAACGGCATGGGAATAAGCACCGTGCCTACTGTTCTGAGGTGTAACTGGTTATACACTGGGCCCCCAGCCCACGGACACAAAGCTGAGACTAGAAACTACATAGATCAGTGGAGTCTAGCCATCAGGTCGTATAAAACGCGAAATTTTCCTGCCCTTGCTTGTTATGCCCAGGCAAAGCCGGGTAGTTCTCTTTTTATTCTATCACAATGCCCGACTGGATTCCAACTTGTGCCAAAAAAATTAAATATTTCAAGCTGAACCGATTATAACTGGTGACCCCAGCGAAATTACAATGTAGCTGAAGGCTTGGGACATTGCCGTCCACCAGCGGCGTTGGTATAACATGCACAGCATATTTCAAGCCTGTACTTCCCCGGCGGCTGTAATTCAATCAGAAACCAGTGATAATCTCGGTACAGTCACGCAGCAATGGGGATGCTGCACTTGCCAGTGGCGCATGACGCTGGCTGTTATCAACTACAAAGTCTATTGGTAAGCTACCTGCTATACCACGCTTCCATCGCTGCGTCCTTTATCATTCCGCGTGATGTATGGCGTGTCTGTAGAGCGTGCCTCGAACACATCCCTCGCGGCGCACGGCGCTGGCTGTTATCAACTACAAAGCCTATTGGAAAGGTACCTGCTATACCACGCTGCCATCACTGCGTCCTTTATCATTCCGCGTGATGTATGGCGTGTCTGTAGAGCGTGCCTCGAACACATCCCTCGCGGCGCACGGCGCTGGCTGTAATCAACTACAAAGCCTATTGGAAAGGTACCTGCTATACCACGCTGCCATCACTGCGTCCTTTATCATTCCGCGTGATGTATGGCGTGTCTGTAGAGCGTGCCTCGAACACATCCCGGGTGGCGCACGACACTGACTGTTATCAACTACAAAGCCTATTGGAAAGATACCGGATATACCACGCTGCCATCGCTGCGTCCTTTATCATTCCGCGTGATGTACGGCGTGTCTGTAGAGCGTGCCTCGAACACATCCCGGGTGGCGCACGACACTGACTGTTATCAACTACAAAGCCTATTGGAAAGATACCGGATATACCACGCTGCCATCGCTGCGTCCTTTATCATTCCGCGTGATGTAAGGCGTGTCTGTAGAGCGTGCCTCGACACATCCCTCGTGGCGCACAGCGCTGGCTGTTATCAACTACACAGCCTATTGGAAAGCTACCTGCTATACCACGCTGCCATCACTGCGTCCTTTATCATTCGGCGTGATGTATGGCGTGTCTGTAGAGCGTGCCGTCGACATAGAACACATCCCTCGTGGCGCACGGCGCTGGCTGTTATCAACTACACAGCCTATTGGAAAGATACCGGATATTCCACGCTGCCATCACTGCGTCCTTTATCATTCCGCGTGATGTACGGCGTGTCTGTAGAGCGTGCCTCGAACACATCCCGGGTGGCGCACGACACTGACTGTTATCAACTACAAAGCCTATTGGAAAGATACCGGATATACCACGCTGCCATCGCTGCGTCCTTTATCATTCCGCGTGATGTAAGGCGTGTCTGTAGAGCGTGCCTCGAACACATCCCGGGTGGCGCACGGCGCTGGATGTTATCTACTACACAGCCTATTGGAAAGCTACCGTACATACCACGCTGCCATCACTGCGTCCTTTATCATTCCGCGTGATGTACGGCGTGTCTGTAGAGCGTGCCTCGAACCCATCCCTCGTGGCGCACGGCGCTGGCTGTTATCAACTACAAAGCCTATTGGAAAGATACCGGATATACCACGCTGCCATCGCTGCGTCCTTTATCATTCCGCGTGATGTACGGCGTGTCTGTAGAGCGAGCCGTCCACATAGAACACATCCCTCGTGGCGCACGGCGCTGGATGTTATCAACTACAAAGTCTATTGGAAAGATACCGGATATACCACGCTGCCATCGCTGCGTCCTTTATCATTCCGCGTGATGTACGGCGTGTCTGTAGAGCGTGCCTCGAACACATCCCGGGTGGCGCACGACACTGACTGTTATCAACTACAAAGCCTATTGGAAAGATACCGGATATACCACGCTGCCATCGCTGCGTCCTTTATCATTCCGCGTGATGTACGGCGTGTCTGTAGAGCGTGCCGTCGACATAGAACACATCGCACGTGGCGCACGGCACTATCTGTTATCAACTACACAGCCTATTGGAAAGATACCGGATATACCACGCTGCCATCACTGCGTCCTTTATCATTCCGCGTGATGTATGGCGTGTCTGTAGAGCGTGCCTCAAACACATCCCTCGTGGCGCACGGCGCTGGCTGTAATCAACTACAAAGCCTATTGGAAAGCTACCTGCTATACCACGCTGCCATCACTGCGTCCTTTATCATTCCGCGTGATGTATGGCGTGTCTATAGAGCGTGCCTCGAACACATCCCGGGTGGCGCACGACACTGACTGTTATCAACTACAAAGCCTATTGGAAAGCTACCTGCTATACCACGCTGCCATCACTGCGTCCTTTATCATTCCGCGTGATGTACGGCGTGTCTATAGAGCGTGCCTCGAACACATCCCTCGTGGCGCACGGCGCTGGCTGTAATCAACTACAAAGCCTATTGGAAAGGTACCTGCTATACCACGCTGCCATCACTGCGTCCTTTATCATTCCGCGTGATGTACGGCGTGTCTGTAGAGCGAGCCGTCGACATAGAATACATCCCTCGTGGCGCACTGCGCTGGCTGTTATCAACTACAAAGCCTATTGGAAAGGTACCTGCTATACCACGCTGCCATCACTGCGTCCTTTATCATTCCGCGTGATGTACGGCGTGTCTGTAGAGCGTGCCTCAAACACATCCCTCGTGGCGCACGGCGCTGGCTGTTATCAACTACAAAGCCTATTGGAAAGGTACGTGCTATACCACGCTGCCATCACTGCGTCCTTTATCATTCCGCGTGATGTATGGCGTGTCTGTAGAGCGTGCCGTCCACATAGAACACATCGCACGTGGCCGCACACGCAACACTGGCGCGCATCTCTACACTGTCAAATGTAATGGGAAAATTACCTGACAAGTGTATGGTAATATTCGAAAACTTATCAGGAAAACACAGTTTTCTTTACAGGTAAGGTGAAATGACCGCACTCTGGAGTAAAATCCACGTACACGGTAGTGGAAAATCCCATAAATGGATGGGAAAATTTCCTTTCGACGCCTGCGTGCCTCCAGCATTGTCTCAACAGCTAAGTGGGAGGACTGGCGGAAGAAACAACCGTATAACACACGATTATCCACTAATAACATCACTCTGTCGTCGTGGTGTAATGTCTAGCGTATCGTCGTGTCGTGATAGAAACTGTGGTTCGCGCTCATCCACCAGAAGTTGTCGAGGATGGGTATTTTTAGATATAATCAATATGTTTCAATGTAGATAATTTCCCCTACTTTTGTCATGTTTTTTTCCGGTATGATAATGGAATAGTAAATTACTTGTTATGTAAATGTACTCTACATTTAAGAGATAATTTTACCTTTTGATGTTGAGCTAATTAGCTTCCCTTACATGTAAGGGAATTTTACATGAATTTTTTTTTACATTGTAGTGGATGCCGGCCCGGGAATGCTATAGTCCATTCACAATTACTTCCAAATCATCTGAAGCCCTGCTAAAGTTCTACTTGCAGGATATTCCTCCGCATCAAGCTAACGAAGCTTATACAATTGTAGAAAATTACCCCAAAGGGACATCGCACCGCATTCGTGCGCATTGGTGTAATAATAATTTGCTTAAGAACTATTTATTTTTATGCATTACAAACATGCCTATTTTCCCACTGTTATAATTCATATTAATTATTAACGAAGTATTATAGTTTATAAATACAATATAAATAATTATTTCAATGTAATAAATATTAAAGGTGCATTCATATTAAGACCAGTATAAAACGCGTGTGTTATGTGGGATACTTATTAAACACCCCAATCACGTCATACATGGAGTGTTTTTTTTCCAAATGCTTGATTCAAAAAGTGTGAATAATTCGAATAGACTAGAACCACGGCTCTGTGCTGTGTGGCGTAGGGACGTTGAACATAGTCACGGACTAGAAGTAGCGCGTTACAAATGAGTGAGTGAGCGCAGGAATGAAAATGCGGGGAAACGGGAGATCCCCGAGAAAACCCGCCGACTAGCGACATCTTGCGGCACGATTCCCACATGTGAAAATGCGGGATTTACCCGGCTGGGAATTGAACCCTGCTTACCTAAGCGGGAGGCGAGCAGTCTAACCGCTCAGTTACCGCGGCCTCACACAGTAAAAATAACGTCGTTACTTGTCATCGCTATTTTTTTTCGTTAACGAGTATGGTAACTCCGTTATGTTACGGTTTCAGTAAAGTAAATTGTAACAGAATAAATTTTTTGCCCTCTAAATAACGATGAATGAAATTTAATGGAATTGATTGATCATAAATATATGTCAAATTATTGTTGCACATAATAATTCATTCATCACGGGTAGTCAACATGTCATGATCAGGACCTCTGCGACGAAACTCCACAGGTCCGGTAAATTACTATAAACCATAACTATTACGTTTTCCATTGACATCAACGTTTGTCCGTAATGGCTGAGCCAGAGACTGCAATTTGAACTGGATTTGAAAGGGCTTATTAACGTTCCCCGGGAACTTAAACCAACACGTATAGTTCGAAACCAGAACCTCCCTCACCCAAGACCAGTGCCGCACCAACAGACAGCGCCATGAGAGGTCGGCGACTGCCATTCATTCAAGAATGCTACTAACTGACGCAATTTCGATTTAATTGTCCTTTTCCTTCAAATAATAATGTGGAAACGAAATGTACATGCAATCTTCTGATCCCACATATGTTATTGCCACTCATTTAAACTAATAACGCACCTGCACAAACAAACCAAAAACTCTGTTTATAAAACTGTCATAGAAGGTGCCAGGACTATACTCCCAGCGGGAAGTTCCGCCCAGGCTTGATCGGTCTTACTTCATATGGCGGACAGAACATCATTATTTGAACGGTTAGTAGTTTGCTTGCATTCTCTCCCGAAGCTTTTAAAAATTACTCACCTCGCTTCACCCTCATTGACTCTCAAGACCTCGATTTTAAGAACCACCATTATCTCTTCACTCGCTCACTCACTCATTCGTGTTCTCCTTATGCGCCCGTTTCATTGCTCGTTTGTGCATCGTAGCACGAGCTTAAAGCAGAATGAGTAATACAGGCTGTTCACGATCAAATGAGCACTTTTGAAAGCCCTGCTTGATCTCTACTTGTAAAGATAGTTTGTAATATTTCACCATGTGTCAAATTAACATTTCCATGGTCCTGATCACTTTATTAATGTGTCTGTCAAACGATATTGCGACATTATTAGATAAGTAAATACTTTATAAATGTGTAAATTCCTACATTTGCATACATTAAAACAAACAAAGAAGAATAAATAATTTCGTTACTCGTGAATGTTTATCTAACTATTTAAATGCAACACTGCATAATGGAACAACTTTGGCTGCACTATTACAACACAACTATGCTCATGGTTGTCAGTGATCCCTTTGAAATACACGTAGGAAGGCATAGTGACATTTTACACAACGTTAACTTCCACACTGCTCAAATAACAGTGAACAACCTAAATAACGATCATTGGATGTCTGTTACAGACAGGCCGATCAGGCAGCTGCACGGGATATCAAGTGTCATGGTTTGATATTCATTGTCGTGTCTGCAGATATTATGTAAGCGTGTTTCCTTTTATATTTTTGTTATTCACTAATGCTTGAGATGAAGACAGCCATATTTTGTACACATAATGTACATGAAAACTAATTTTGTGTATCTTAAACACGTTTGTTTTATATTTCGGAGCTATTTGGTGCATAGGGTGAGACCGCACCACGTAACAATTGTTAGGAGGTACGATCTCACCCTATGCACAAATATATTCCAACTAATATATGTACATGTAGTGATAATTCGTCTGTGAAGCGACCACTGCCCAGTCTCCTGCGCATATTTCATATAGGCTGTTAACGGTAAAATGAACACTGTTGAAAGCCCCGCTTAAGATCTAGTTGTATGCAGGTTGTGCATTCTTCCTCTTTCTGTAAAATTAACTTCGACATGGGCCTCATCACTTTAATAATGCGTCGGTCAAGTGAAATGGTAAAATTATTATAAAAGTAAACATTTTACAAATCTGCTCATGTTTACACACTGAGGAGTTAGAAAAAAAGAAAGCGTAAGAAATAATTTAAATAATCACAAATGGTTACTTAACACTTTTTATTCGACGTTAACATATGGGACTACTTTTCATCCATCGTTACCAACTTTACCGGACGCATGTTACTCAGTACACCCATTAAAATATATGCAGGCAGGGGCAGTTCAATTTTTCTAACGTTGATCTCAAAAGTTCTCACTTTATCGTGAACGGGATTTAGTAACCATTAAGCTATGTAAATGTACTTCATGATTATGAAATAGTATAAGCATTTTAGGTGCAACTCGTGTAGTTGCAATTTCGCCCCGTAAAAAATATTTCATCCTTCAGTAATAAATGTGTTTTGTGGATTGAAACAGCTTCGGATAAGTTAAAGTACAACGTATTCAGAGGTATATGCAGTTTTAATGTACCTTGAAACCAACTGTTAATCAGCGTAAGTTGCGACTAAAGTCAAGTGGACTCATGTTCACTGATTGTCTCCAACTTGAATCTATTTTCTTTATTTCGAGTTTGGAAACTGAATCTCTCAAAAAATAAGGTGCAATGACAAAATAAAATTGCTCTGCTCACCCACTCCCCCCTACCCAAAATGGCAAACTGATCACAGGGCTATGCCATAAGCGGGGGTCAAATTGTGACAACTTGGGATGACTTTGTAACACAAAAAATCACATTTAAATGTCCCTCTATTTCAATAGGATGTTTCGGATATTCGGTGATGCCATTTTAACCACTGATAATAATAAACAGTCTGTTTGAAACTGACGGAAATGAAAATAACAGTGAAAAATGCTGTCAGAATGTTACCCTCCATGACCAATGTCACATCCACTTAAGTTATGTAGAAAGTCCGGAAACCAACACAAAAAAAAAACGCGAAGAAATTACGCTGGAGTTTCGTTCCGAATATACTATTCTCCTTATTCGATGGCACGACTGGTCTGTGGGTTTCCCCATGTATAATGTACTCGACTTTTATATCCAGGTGGCTAGAGCGCCCGCTTCCCACCAATCCGAGTTGGGTTCGATCCCCGGCGGGGAAGCACTCGGATTCTCGTACCTGGGAATCGTGCCGGAAGATCCGCTGGTAGGCGGTTTTTCTCAGGGTTTCCCGTTTCCCCACTCTTGCATCCTGCTGCTGCTGCTGCTCCATATTCACCTCGCTTCACGCTCATCATAGGTTCTTAAGAACTCGGTATTAAGAGCAGCCCAAATCTCTTCACTCATTCTAAAAGTAATATATATATGTATATATATATATGTATATATATATATATATATATATATATATATATATATATATATATATATATATATATATATATACACACACAATTTGTATGTATAGTTTAACTTGTATGTAAGAATTTAAATACTTAAAACTTTAGCCTACATGAAATAAGTAATTCATAACCGCAAACACAAACTCACAGCGCACAGTACGAGAGAGCAGCGCGGAGAAAAGAGAATGCAATCGCATTTAAATGAACATTGAAACTGTCACAGAATATTGTAGACTTTGCCTCATTCTGAGGCGCGATTATCATTCTCTTTTCCAATTATCGTCGAATCCTATAATGAAAACATCTCTACCCGGGGGTAGAAGAGATAGATATGTCCGGATGGGCAGGTGGCAGCTGTACTTATTCCCGTGGCCTTATGCAAGAATACCTTGTACAAGCCCGATCTTGTACGAAATCAGGAGATAGAGTAGGTTATGCATGAAGCTAACTATATATCCTCCATAGTGGGAAGATGGATGATAAGAATGTAGCTCTGCAAAAAGGAATAAGACGAAAAATATTCGTTGTGACGAAAACTCGAAAATTTTGTTTTGGGAACGGAGTGGAGATCGGCAGTGTTGTGAGATCGTTGGGCAGACGTAGTAAATATTCAAAATACCGTGTGTTCATGATATTAAATTATTGAAATAATTGCAAGTTAAGATATTCCGAGGCCATAGTCTTTTTCTGTGCAAGGTCGTATTTTTCTGTATGTTTGATGTGTGGTCCCTTTTCTCGTAGGATATCCTGATATTAGCCCCATTAAATTTTTCATGCGATGCTTCACACGAAATTAATTTCGCGTCGAGTAAGAGCATCTTTATTGTTATGGCGGCGTAATTGAGCGGGCGAGCGAGTGAGTGTATGTTGGCAGGCAACGGAAGTGGCTGGACGGACCGGAAGTGAGCAGAAGTTGTGCGCGGGTCCAGCTTGAAGCGCGGGTCCTCCTCGGCAGATGCTCGATCAATGGCGCGCCTGCCGTCTGCTCGCCTCTCGAAGCGAACAATGGGGACGTTGCAAAGTGTTCCGTTTAGCGACGCCACGCCTCGTCTTCAAGAGCCTCTCTCGCACAAGAACTCGCATCATCTCCGACCTGCCCCCTCCCCCCCCCCCCTTCAACATTCAAACCCTGCTATTTTTCTCCCTTCAACAAGTGTGTCGCCTCTTGCCGTGGAAGTTTGCACACACGGATCTCACCTCGCCCCTTATTCATGGACTGAAGATGAAGCACACGAAGCACATACCTCATCCATCACCTGTACAACAACTGCCACGTGCTGAACACTCATCTCATATTATTCATGGACTGAAGATGAGGCACACGAAGTACATACCTCATCCATCACCTGTACAACAACTGCCACGTGCTCAACACTCATCTCATATTATTCATGGACTGAAGATGAGGCACACGAAGCACATACCTCATCCACCACCTGTACAACAACTGCCACGTGCTCAACACTCATCTCATCTTATTCATGGACTGAAGATGAGGCACACGAAGCACATACCTCATCCATCACCTGTACAACAACTGCCACGTGCTCAACACTCATCTCATCTTATTCATGGACTGAAGATGAGGCACACGAAGCACATACCTCATCCATCACCTGTACAACAACTGCCACGTGCTCAACACTCATCTCATCTTATTCATGGACTGAAGATGAGGCACACGAAGCACATACCTCATCCATCACCTGTACAACAACTGCCACGTGCTCAACACTCATCTCATCTCATGAACATGCTCGTTTGCATTTGAATTTGCAAAAGACCAACCCTTTAAAGAAATTAATTATTTGGTTAACTTCGGTTCAATCTATTTGCATTGAAACTATGTTGAAGAAAGAGTACATACATCTCAAACCACTTTCTTACATATACAGGAAGTTCACGATAAAGTAAGCACTGTTGAAATCAGCAGTAAAAAAAAGTTACTGCCACTACCTGCATGTATTTTGATGGACACACTTAGTGAAATTCTCCCAGTAAAGTTGGTAACGATGGATGGAAAGTAGTTTCATATCTTAAAGTCGAACAAAAAGTGTTAGGTGATAGTTTAAAATTTTGTGATAGTTTAAAATTATTTCTTTCGCTTTCTGTTTTTTCTTTATGCATCAAAGTGTTAAAATGAGCAGATTTGTTAAGTATTTATTTCTTAATAATTTCACAGTTTCCGCTACCATGTTACCGAACTTCTAATAGTCACGCTACAGAGCGAAGGGGCACTTATGGAAAACGTTAAGTTTGCTTTAGAGTTATTTTTAATTGTTTGGTAATTTATGTGGCAAGTAGTGTTGTACCTTGGTTGTGCAGTAGTGATATAACATTTCAAAATTTTTATTCTAGCTGCCCTTCCAAATTACGTTTCGGCTTAACTATGGTGTCGCGTTACTGTGTGTCTTTTTATAGCCTGTTATGTCCGTCCTTGTTCGCCGCCCAAGTTGATATAATGTTTGTTATTTCACTGTTTCCACGACTTCATCGTTAGGGCGTTAATCTTTTAAATTGTTTGTAGTACGTTTTTGTAATTTTCTTTTTTTTTAGTTTTTATCGATTGGAACTTTAACGGGTATCAAACGACTGCATCCCACTGTAACTGTTTTAATTTCTTTTAATATTATTTTATTTAAAATGGAGGCGTTGATGGTCAATTCTGGCTGCCCTTCTTTCTGGAGTGTTTTAAAGTTAAATGGGTGCTATAAATAATTCTAACACAAGAAAGGGTAGTAATTTTTTTAGCTGTTGTGCTGGCAAAGTAAAATTTGGATAATTGTAAAATAGATTCTTGTAGAAATGAAGCCGAGATATATATTTCAAATGTTTTCCTTCGGTACTCAGAATCTAGTGATGCGTGTCTTAATAAATTGTATCAATTGTATGAATTATTAATAATTTGTTTCTCGTTGTGATCACTGTCTATCACCGGCTGATATTTACATGCGTTTATATTTTTAAAGTATTTTACTGATTGTTTGCCTTTCAGCATTTTGTATTTTTTTTACTAGAATAAAGAGTGTTCAAACTTGTACGTAGTTATTTGTGAATTCTCACAACATAAGGATACTCTTATAATAGGGTCTCGTGTATTTTTCAATTTAATTAAACTTTATGATCGGACATTACAAATAAACTTTTGTCATGACGAAGCACACAAGTTGACATCATTTTAAGTTTGTACGATTTCCGTCGTATCCGTATTCTCCCATGCAGACAAAAAAATATTAAGGTATAAGGGGATATTTTATGACTGTTACAGATGAGAAGCCAGTAACAGAAGAAAAAGTAGTTGAATTTCGAAATAACTGCTAAAATGTTCCGTGTGACTTGACAAGCTTTGTTTTTAAATATCGAATATGGAAATTAAATTATTAGGAATTTAGTATCTCCCGTAGAATGTTTTGTTACACATTGTGATTCCAGGCAAAGTCGTGTAGGGCCTACTGACTATGCTAAAGGCTGTTCAAGGTAAAGTGAGCGCTTTGAAACTAACCTTTGAAATATGTCACTGCCCCTACGTGCATATAAACACCTTACAAAAACCTTACTATATACATACAGAATTTATTAATGGAATATACATAAATGAAACATAGCATTAGGATATTACCAACGGCACCGATACAAGCCCTTCTTAAATAACATCATCTGCCGTTAACCACACATGCGCTAATGAACATACAGGTATGCAAGCTCTTATTTCAGTTGGAATATCGATCATGTGGTGTTTGTTTCTTAATTTATACAAATTAGAGTACAAATCGGCACACCAGTGCCATTAGTAATGTACATTTGACACGTGGCGGAAGGATATAAACTAGGCGCAAGTGTATAACCCAGGCAGGGCTTTCTAAAGTATACTACTTAACCTTGAACATCCCGCATAGTTTATTCACGGTTACTACCAATTTTTCTGAAGACCTGCCGAAGTTCTACTTCCAGGATATTCCTCCGCCCAAGCAAATAGAGATTAACTAAGCCAGGAAAATTACACCAAACGGACAACGCTCTGAATCCGTGTGAACGCAGTTTAATAATAGTTTGCATAAAAACAATTTCTTACTAGGAATTACCAACACTCATATTTTCTGCCCATTTTAATCATATTAATTATAGATAACATATTACATTTTATAGATAAAATATAAGTTAAATTCTATTTGACCAAAAACAATGTACTTTTATGCTAACACCGGTATAAAACACTTGTGATGCATGCCATATTTAGGAAACAACTGAAGACGTGATATATGGGGTGATTTTTCAAACATTAATTTTTAAAAACATGGAGAAACTACGGATAGACTATAGCAATGACTATGTATATCTGTGTTTACAGAATGTGTCTTCTCGCCGAGAAGTAACGCGCTTGTTTCGTAGTCATGGAAACCCCGTCCTTTTATCGATGTATCCCGAGCTCTGAGGAGGAACATCTTGTGTTAGATCTTCCTTCGTTGATTTGTCTTGAATATTTTATTTATTAATGTATTTACTACTTATTTAATACAAGTGGAGAAGTTAAGACATAACTGCCTTGTCTCACACGTAACAACTGATAGAATGAACAATATAATAAACAAAAGACAACACACGCAGAAATCTAATCACGAAGTTATGAAACTAAGAATATCATACGAAATACCATAAAACAAATACAACAGACATCAATATCAAATCATTAAGTTACGAAACTATGTATAGCAAAGTAAGTGACAATGAATTTAAATGGCACTAAATAGCACATAAATTATTATTAAAACGAATTATAGAAATCAACGAGATGCAATCATTACTAACAATAATGTACAGTATAGAATATAATAATAGTAAAAACAATAAAAGCTAAAGCTAAAAAAAACTTTTCATATCGCAGTCACACTAAAAAATAAAAATCACGCGAACGCACATACACGCACGCACACACACGCTCGCACACACGCACACACGCGCACACACGCACACACACGCACAAAACACTTACTGGTAAAATATATGAAAGACATCCATTGTTCGCATTCGAAATACATCCATTGCTCGCGTTGAGCTACATTAAAAAATGTTTATAATAACAGATATTTTAAACATGAGTTTCGACTTGGTTTGACATGTTATCTCATCAAGTGCATTCTAAATTCGCGAAGTGGCCACCGAATAAGTAAGTAGACGTTCTGTGCCTCGGTATCAACAAAGTCATATTAACCTTTCAACGAGTATCGTTCTCGTGGCAGTATTTTAGAAAATCAAATTTTCCAGCTTAATAGTCCGCAGTTTTGCAGTAAAGCACTTTTCTGAATATCAGGCTAAGTAATTTACGCCTTTGGCAAGCCGTAGCCATGATGACTTATCCTGGTAAGGAGAAACATGGCCACTATTCTAGTCTGAAGTCTAGTAGATTGAACGTTTAAGGTTACTGTATACTATGTCACAGTAGTCAAAGAAAGGAATAATTAGCACCTGTATAAGGTATTTTTTAAATGCTCAACGAGTTGGTTTTTTATGCGCTTAAGAGTGTGGATAATGGCGAGTAATTTATTTCAATACTTAAATTTTTCTTCCTTAAATTTAAGATGTTTGTGTGTGTAGTTACATTAGATTCATTGATTGTAACCAGGTATATTAATGAAATTCCAGAACGTTGGTAAAAATGTTCAAAAATAGAACATATTAATGAAATTTGCAATGACCGGAATTTATCGTTATTGATATTAGATTCTGGAGGATAATAATAAAATTCTGAACTAAAAATCAATCATTTAAACATTATCTCCTGGAATTCTCATTATTCCCCTTTTCACTATACGATTTTTTTCCATGTGAAAAATGTTGCAATATAAATTTAAATTTTACTGAGCATTTATGTATTTGCTGTATATCTCCAGTTGCACATAGATTATTACAGATTTAGATTTAGGTTGTGACAGGGCACTTTACTGGCTTCGATAACGATTTCAAAATTGTCTCTGCACTCATAGCAACTGGTTTAGTATTTCATTTTAGCTTTGTGTACTGGTCTAGATGAGTAGAGAAGTGAAGGCAACATATAATTTTATAGAAGGTGGAAGGGATTTTCTATTGCAAAGGGCTCATTGATGTCCCCCGGTGTTATGCCTGAAAGCTGAACAGAAAACGGCATATTAACTAACGTATGCGCTAACTTAAACTAACACCCATACCTTGCCTAAGGATTCAAACCCAGAGCATCCCGCACACCAGACCGGCTGCGCAGCAACCAAATGCTCCATGGGAGGTTGGCGGAGGAAGGGAGATAAAATAGGTCTAACAGAACTGAAGGGTTCATGGAATCTGAATTGAAAACAGCTGTAACATGCAGGCAACATTTTAATTGAATTTCCTAATGTTTCCAGATTTTTTTAATATTTTAAGTGCATTTAATTTTCATGAATAAATATTTATAAATGCTCACATATGTGATCATAGAACGCATTATCAGTACAATCTCATCATTGTTACTGTAACAGGTCTTGCTAGAATCTCAAATGATTCCAATTGTTTTGTTGACCTGTACAATGGTTATAATTTTTTGTTGTGGCGTTTAATATTTTAATTATTTTACTTATTTATTACAATTGACACAGTTCACTTAAAGTGTGGCTGTAATAATACCATACAATTATCAATAAAGCCACAAATCTCGTAGGAATGTATTGTTTATACATATTATTTTAATGTAAAATTAAGGGAGGGGTTTTACAAATATTTAATTAAGTTTGAAGAAGAGAGTATAATTTATAACAAATTGACTGATTGGACTTGGGGGGCAAGGTCATTACTAAGCCTGTGTTGAAGTCAAGAAAATAAAATTCTTATTTAACTGGACTTATTATTCAATTATTTCAGTTTTAAAAATATGTTTTTTAAAGAACTGTCACGCATTAAATATTATGCGAGTTATGTCCCTGTTATTGGTTATATTCTGCCAAGGATATACGTTCATTCTAAAAATATAATACGAATAAACTTTGAACACTTTGTGGAGGTCTTTTTATTTTATTTTCCTGCAAATAGTTATTTGGAAACATATAACTTCTTTTGTATTTATGCCCTTTATTTTTCAGCTTTTTTTATTTCCATGATCAAACATATTTCCGAACTTCAATAATAAAACCATCTGAACGTATCGTTTTTGTGTTCCACAGTTCAACTGAAATCACGGTTAAGAGAATGTACTGACGTTTTTTTCGTGCCCGCTTGTTTCGATCATGTATTAACCACCTAAACTTCCTACAACTTCACTCGTTCTCTGCGGGAAATGTATGACTTAACATGGCTGGCGAAGTAATGCCTCAAAGTCAATATTCCGTAAAAGTGCAAGTGACAATGTCAGTTCAGTGAACTGTCGTTCGGATCAGAGATCATACACAAGCCAATATTTGTAGCAATCCGCTCTAGACTAGGGACTGACTGCGTCTTTGTTTCTTCCCTTCTCTTAACGCACTGCAAAGATCTAACTTTGCTGGTGGGTTTATCAGAGCTAGCAGCAAGTGTGTGTTCAGTACCAAGGTAAAAAGTTTGGAAACATTGTTTATGTCTGATTAAGCGAGTTTGTGAAACATCATTTATCGTGCCCTACAGAACAGTAGCGAATTTATAAGTCGTTTTTTAAAAATAGAGCAAGGTTTAATTAAATCTTACCAGCCAAAGTATTTTGAAAAATTTTCTAAAAGACAAAATAATATGCACTTTATGTTTATGTAATAAAAACGAATTTAAAATGACCTATCCTTTTGAAAGTACATCACTTAAAAGTATCCTTCCCCTGATGTGATATTTTCTTCCTCGGTATGGGACTGCCTAACTATATATTTTCTTCCTCGGTATGGGACTGCCTAGCTATATATTTCTTCCTCGGTATGGGACTTCCTAACTATATATTTTCTTCCTCGGTATGGGACTGCCTAACAATATATTTTCTTCCTCAGTATAGGACTGCCTAACAATATATTTTCTTCCTCAGTATGGGACTGCCTAACAATATATTTTCTTCCTCGGTATGGGACTGCCTAACTATATATTTTCTTCCCTCGGTATGGGACTGCCTAACAATATATTTTCTTCCTCAGTATGGGACTGCCTAACAATATATTTTCTTCCTCGGTATGGGACTGCCTAACTATATATTTTCTTCCTCGGCATGGGACTGCCTAACAATATATTTTCTTCCTCAGTATGGGACTGCCTAACAATATATTTTCTTCCTCAGTATGGGACTGCCTAACAATATATTTTCTTCCTCAGTATGGGATTGCCTAACAATATATTTTCTTCCTCGGTATGGGACTGCCTAACAATATATTTTCTTCCTCGGTATGGGACTGCCTAACTATATATTTTCTTCCTCGGTATGGGACTGCCTAACAATATATTTTCTTCCTCGGTATGGGACTGCCTAACTATATATTTTCTTCCTCGGTATGGGACTGCCTAACTATATATTTTCTTACAAACTTTCTTGCTAGGTCTTGATTTCACAGGAAAATGTAAGGATGTTTATAGATATCAGTTTCTTGCATATACGAAAATTACACATGAATATAGTAACCTGCACGCTGATACGGTATCACTGAGGTAATATTACTAAATGTTATTCCATGGATACCTTTATCAAATGACAGACGTAACTAACGGTTGGTGAGAGAATTTGTACGGTACTGTACGGGAATATGACGTATTTGATAACGTATACATCGTGGCAGACTGGGATACTGGTTCATTGCCTACCAACTGTTACCAGGGGTAATTCTCCCACGTGGCTTCCACAGACATACCAGTTCAACCACGATGCTGCGTTTCATTAATATATGCCTCCCCACTTACCCGGTACATTAGCTGCTATTGGTAACCCTGGTTCGGCAACTGCCAATAGTAACAGGCGTCGGGAAACTTCTGATATGCCTTACGTCTACCATGATCTGAAAAACATCACATTTTAAATATGTATTTCTATTATTGTTTCATTTAACAGGTGATCACACTAAATTTTAAAATGCGATATTTACATTAATATAGTTCGAGCCACTTATATTCTTTCGTGTGTAGAAATTTGCTAGCAGTACAGTTTCTAATAATGGGTGTAGCGTGAGGAATATGTTAACAAGGCATTTTATGGGAACCCAGTCTTTTATTTTTTCAGTTCAGTTCAATTATTTTTAAGCTGACACCTTGAAAGCAACCGTGGTTCAAAAAGAAGCAAAAAATGGTGTATGATAAAATTATTTTATAGTGCCAAATGCTGACGAATGTAAGAAATACAAGGCCCAAATCTCTAACGAAGACTTCTATGCAAAGTGTTGCTAACAAAAATTTACACTGTCATATTGGATTTTGGAGTTTGGCAAAAGATCACCAAACCATTCCCTTTAATTATTCAGAATGTATCTAAATTGGAACGACAAGCTTTAGCTGCAGGTTAATGATGTAAGAAGAATGTGACAGAGATATACGACTTGTTGTATACAGTGATTCCCAAGGGTTATACGTTCGATCTGAAACCCTAGTTATTGTGTTTATCGGAGAAAATTATTAGATGGGATATTGAGTGTGTGGACAGATAATGTGTAACGGAAACGATATCTGTAAACACGTACCACTGTATGTCACTCTCATCAAATAATTACGTGGAAATAATTAAGATCACTTCCATTATTTCGATTTAATCTCCATGACACTGTAAGACTCTTCGGATTTAAATAACGGATTATTGTTCCGCACATCACAATTACCTTGACACATTAGCCATACACTCGTGTTCTATCTTCACTTGTAATAAACTCGTGCTTCACATCCTAGTTCATTTACTTGTGGGGTTTATTATACGTTTCATGTACTATATAAAATACTAGCAGCCCGCCATCGCTCGCTCAGGCTTTATGGAGTTATTGAAATACGTACCTATATATGTGACTACACGTGACTACCTGCGACTACCCGTGACTACTTGCGACTACAACATTAAATTTAACATAGCCTATGTCCATGTGTAAGACTGTAGTTTTCTAACAGTGAAAGAATTACAAGAATTGGCTATGTAGTTTTCGTAGAGCATGCTTAGAAAGCAGCCAAGTAGCTCAATTTTCCCCGAATTGTTTTTAAAATGTTTAAATATTCCAAGGATTTTATTTTATTAAACATAGGCTGTGTCCATCCGAAAGAATGTAGCTTTCTAATAGTGAAAGAAATATAAGGATTGGCCTTGTAGTTTCCGAGATTAGCCTTTATATATACACAAACTCGCGCTAAACACTTGTAATATCAGTAGAGATTATTTTGGCTAAAAAACTCTTGGCTCGTTTTTCTGTGTTTGCTTCATGTCTCAGACTTGGTGTTCTGTGACTACATAGTGTAGCAATGGATTATGTTCAAAACGTTTCACTAAATTTCTTACGTACAGCACTTAATATTGACTACGGACCATAGGTCGTATACAGTCTTCTGCCTTTTTTCCTCGCGGTTAACCTACAGTCGAGTTTTGTTGGTCTAATTTATAAATACGCTATATTTCGGGTAAAATTTCTAGTGGAATTAATGAGGTGCTTTAACAAAGCGTTAGTAATGTCACGATGAATTGAAAGTTATCTTTCTCTTCAAACCCCGGACTTGAACCATCGGTCTACCGAATAAAATTATCGCGGTATTAAAACTGTCGGTAAATGGATTAGTGGTGTATTCTTGAAATTATTGCGGTATTAAAACTGTCGGTAAATGGATTAGTGGTGTATTCTTGAAATTATTGCGGTATTAAAACTGTCGATAAATGGATTAGTGGTGTATTCTTGAAATAGGAATTTTTTCGTTACTTTGCAGTTTTCCTATTCTCCTAATTCTTTCTTTCTCACTTGCGAAATTTTTCGAAAGAATCAATAACTAATTTGGTGTTCTGCTCAAAGAAGAGTGTTCACAGTGGAAGGTCATTATCGCTCACACTTCTAATTTGTCAAGCGAACGCTTTGTTGCCTGTCAATCGCTTTTCATTCCGCTGTTTGCGGCGTGCCCAGTTGTGTTAAATTGGACCCCACCACCAGGCTTCACCAGCTCCGGAAATAGGGAAGGGATTAACAACAGAGCCCTTTTTGTGTTTGGCCCGAGTTTAATCAGGCGAATAAAAAATCAATTATCAGAACTTTTGTTGACGTAGTTTTGTTGTAGTGAGCGTTGCCACTTTTTGAACCATTAGTCTCGTCTAGCTCGCTTATCGTTTGTTTTTATTTAAATATTTTTTGCTTGATTACGTGGCGAATAATCAGTATGACGTAGATGATAAAGGAAATACCAAAATATGGGTAAAAACGATTAACATTTCCATTTTTTAATAATCATAGCATTACTTCTAAACTTTTATTACAGTTCGAATTATCTAAGTGTCTCTCTATTTATCCCCATCACTTTTTTACGTTTTCTTCTAGCGTGGGAAAGCTTCCTTTCAAATTAACGAAAAAAATTTTCAGTATAATAGTTGTGATATCTTTAGCCTTTTTGTCGTAAATCTTCAAGGAATATACTATTGACGAATACCTATAATATCCCCGAGCTAAAATTATGTAACAAGTGCCGTTTCGTTAGTAGGTCCGTTTATATTTACGACAATATTAACCCTCAACTTTTCCTTGTCTTTAGAGATCAATATGATGAATATAAAATAGGTTCTGGTTGTGTAAAATCAGTACAGTCTAGCAATCAGTATCAATAATAAATAAGTTAAAATAAATTGGTTTTCAATCACGCATGATCATTCACTTTAAAAGCTTGTGCCGCGAAACAAAGGCAATCTAAAAAAGAAAATATAATTGCAGTTATAAAATGTACTAAGGTTATTTTATTTTGCCGACATGTGGTCAATTTTATAAAATGATAACGTTTTAGAATACTCCGAAAACCAATTTAATGAAAGTATTATGTAACTAGTTTTTGTGCAAACACAGGTAAAAGTTTCCAAAGTTAATATTTATTCTATGTGATAGCCATTATGAAATACTATAACCATCCAAACACGATACAACGGTGTAATCAAGAATTTACTTTCAAAATGCCACAGGCCGTCTTATTCTAGCATGCAATGGATTCACAGTTACTTCCAAAATTTCTGATCCCTTACTGAAGTTCTACTTTCAGGCTATCCCTCCGCTTTAGCAGACAAAGGTTAATAGAGTTTAGAAAACTACACCAGACGGACAACTCACCGTATTCGTGCGCGATCTTTAATGATGTTTTGCATGAGTACTGTTTTTACTGGTTATTAACAACACGCGTTATTATATATATATATATATATATATATATATATATATATATATATATATATATATATATATATATATATATATATATATATAGAATGTTAGTAAAAGTTATATCCAACTGTTACGAATGTACGATCATGAAGGAGGTTGTGGAGGGTTTGGGGGGGGGGGAAGGTTAAATATCCACTTCAACGATAGTAAACAACTAGTCCTTGCAACAGTGAAATAATAATAACCACAAACATATGAAACAAGGTGGTTAATGTATCAATTTAAAATTAACTTAAGGACTGTTAAAAAAAAAAATGCAAAAGTGATGAAGTGGCAATGAAGCGATAAACAACACAATAGTCAGATGGTGGGTGAACACACATGGCCACAACAAAGAAAGGTGTTGTAATAACTCTAGAATAAAACGATATATATATATATATACATGTGTGTGTGTGTGTGTTAATTAAAGAAAAGGCACAGAGGGTAAGGTGTAAATATAAGTTGAATAACAAGACAAATATTTGTGGTGGTGCATAGAATACCTTTGTTTAAAATTTATTGTTTTCTCATATGGTAAATAATATATAAACAACGAAACAAATGAACATGATGCGTTACATAAATAAATAAATAGTAGCATCAGCGTTTGATGAAGTCCATTGAAATATTATCATGAAAATATAATTATAACATAATATTTACATAAAACATAAGGTAATTAATTTTCAGAACTTAATAGATTTGAGATTCTTGAATATGAGCTTAAAATACTTGACGGTATCATCATAATGTCAAAACTCAATAATATATAAAATAATGCATTGCCAGCATATAAAATATTCAATAGGGACCAAGAAGTAAACAATTGGTCAAATTTTAATGCATCAAATAATCAATAATAAATAAAATTATTCATTTTATAATAATTGCTTTTCAAATATAAAATATATTAAGGTATATGAAATGCAATAGAATAGTCAATTGACAAGTATACATAGTTGGCCAATATCAGAAAATTAAACTTCAGTTAAATAACCAATTTGAGCTCATATTCAGCTAGCAGAGTAAAAAAAATAATAGAAAAGGGTACCTGCGCTTTACATTCTTATTGATGTTAAATATAAAATACATTATTTAGAATTTAAGTGGGAATTAAATTATGTTGTTCGTGTGCTTAGGAAACAAAATATTAAAATTAGAAAATAGAAAACAGATTTAAAAATGGTAGATTGTTAAATAACTGTGCGTGAAAGAGTCATTAAATAGGACGGTGATTTAAATTACTTACTAGTCCAGGTGGTAAACGCGAGTCCAGCGAAAGACCGGGAATGTGGAGATTTAAACACGTGACATTTCCCTGGAAACTGGGGGAGCCGAGTTGTGTATGCATGGTCCCGCCAGCAAAACTCCCAACAGGAAAGTGTGACAACACATCAAGGAAACAGATAGTTTACTATGACCGAAGCCGTAGTTCGAAGTTGAACCAACAGTTGGACGAGAAGTTGGAGCAAAATTTGAATATTTGGAGTGGAGTTGAACCCTCACTATAAAAAAAAATATCGAAAAATAGTGAGTGAATATTAGTTAGGAGCAAGAGATGAAACTATAACAGATGAACCGGTACTTACGAATGAGGGTAGAAATATACTACGCTCACATGTTGCACACGATAAAAAATAAAAATAATAATAAGCACTACACCACACTGCATCCTGACACTTCTACTCTACATGATGGTGGTAGTTAAGAGTAACCAAGGGACCTCAAGATGCTGCAAACACCATCCAAGCCTTCACACGCGGAGGCATGTTGCCGACGAGAGAAATGACGAGGCTACGGAGAGATAACTTCTCCATGGTTCAAAACAAAGACGCATCGAAAAGGAAATTAGCCGACGAACTAGTACTAACGTCGTTGCTAGATGTCGCAGACGATCTACAAGAGCCAAAAGCAAAGCACACGTTAGCGAAACTGGCTAACTCGCACGTGATCGAAATACGTTTTTATATGATTGCAGGAAAAATCTGGCAGAACTTGTAGTGTGGACAGAGGAAGCAACCTAAGTGATAGACAGTATTCTGCAGACGAGGCAGCGTACATCTGGTCAGGCAAGGGACGTAAGGGCAAATCAGCCGCCTGGAAGGCTCTAACGAGATTTAAGCAGACTCTTTTAGAGTGCCAATTCTGAGTAAAATTGAGTTGAAACTTTCACAGGGCAAATACAACTAAGGGGAAATAGTAATCAATACATAATTAGACTGGCCTATATATAATCAATGACTTTTACTGCCAAAGCAACTAAATATCGAGATATATATACCAACATGAAAACAGAAATAGATGTCTGACAACTAGACTCTAGACTTCAATTTAAAATTTTATAACTGAAATATAAAAATCCGAAAATAAATATATTATTTTCCGGACAAATTCACTTCAGATATAAACTAAATGACTCAGATAATTCAGTATAACCATAAAACGGTTAATTACTGCAATCATAAAATTATTAATATAACCAAATGATTAAAAGATATATAATAAAATATTTATTAATATATAAATATTCTTGCAATCAAGCTAAAGAGTGAAAGCGAAATCATATACTCGAAGCCGATAAAAATGAATTTAACTATCAAGGACCTAAGTAATTGTAAAATTCGCCATATCAATAACAAAGCAAAATATTAAGAATTTCAGTATATAAAAATTAGGGTAAAATAGCTCATCTCAGGGAAAACCTATACAATCCAATATTAGCATATATGAAAACTAAGTGGCACAGTATAAAATTCTCGATGGGCATAAAGAAAACTACACTATCTACCAAAAGTAATTGGGCACCTGTCCACAATGTTTGCTCGGTGGTTGTCACCCGGTTAGAATCTCGTAGGGCCACCTCTTGCGGCTATAACAGCAGCCACCCTGTCTGGCATGCTCTCTACGAGTGTTTGCAGGAAATCCACGAGTATTCGTCGCCATTCCTCTTGCAACCATTCCATGAGTTGAACAATGGATTTTGGCCGCACCTGACGAGCCTTCACCCGGCGATCCAATTCGTCCCAAAGATGTTCTATAGGGTTGAGGTCGGGGCTCTGGGCGGGCCAGTCCAATCGGCGAACATTGTTGTCGGCGTACCACTGCATAGTAGCCCTTGAAACATGGCACCTGGCATTGTCATCCTGGAAGTAACACGGGTCTATTCCGTAAAAACGTCACAATGTTGGGAGTATTTCACTATCCAGAATGTTACAATAGGCCTCTGTGTTCATGCTACCACGGACAAACACCAGCGGTTCTACGCCGAAAGCTGTGAAACACAAGGCAACTGACGTACTGAATTACCTATCTTCACGGGTGCCCAACTACTTTTTGTCGATAGTGTATATTGACACCTTTAAAGATAGGAGTGTCACGTAGAAAATTAAAGAGTCGTGCCTAGAACGAAACAAAACCATAATTGTGATATTTTGATGTTCAGTGAAGTATAAAACGGTTGAGATACATGACGTCGATACTTCAGTACAGTATTGTTACAGCGCAAAATACGCGGTTTTTCAGGAGCAGGGTTATATAAAGAAAATTGTTTAGCTTAGAGCGTTGTATTGCTGCGTTATCGCACGCCAAAGTATGACCTCCAGTATTTAATTTGTAAACTTTTTACACGTCACAGAGATTTTCATACAGCGTAGTGAAAGGTAGTTAACTAAAAAAAAAAACCCGAGTTTTTAAGTTGGCAATACTGTTGTAGTGGGGTACAAATATTTAGGAAAAAGTTAAAAGACTTCACATATGGTATGATTCAAGTGGACTGTACCAGCCATACACTAAATATGAGGTAGATCGTAGCCCCACCTTCCCCAAAGGAACACAACTGTATAATGCCCGGTTGCACCAACATCTTCCTCGATCCGAGTTCGAATGATCCTAGTTCACAACCAGGATCCACTTTGATCTTGGTTTGAATGTAAAAGTGTTGCACCAACGAAATTTCATGATCTCCGATTCGTCGATCTTGGTTCCAAAGTGAGAAATCGAGATTGAGTATGAGAAATTTTTTGCTATTGGTTCGTAATATATGACGTAATGGAAATAGGCGTATTTTTCACTATAGATAGAACTAGATGCGCGATGTTTAGTCTGTTTTAAGTGAATTATTGTTGTACGAATTTGACTGAATAATATTCGAGTGCGTATAATGTTGGTTTAATTTCCCAAGAAAACAATCGAACGAAGTTGTCTCTGTTGGCGTATTTTCAAACTACATTTGTCGACGATGACTGCTGATATCGGATCGAGATTTCAAACCGCCAATTTCAGCGGTTCGAAATGGACTTCATCTCGATCTCCAGTTCAGCTCTGAACTCAAATGGTGCAACAGTTTTCTGTGTCGATCTTAGATCCGATCTCGGATCTAGTTTCGAACCACGATGGTGCAACCGGACATAAGTTACATGGTCAACAGTAATGAACGTGTTGGTTTACTTATTAATTTTCAAAATACTGTCACTTTTATACGAATAAAATTCTTTCAACGAATCGAAATTAATCAAACTGTATTACAAATTGGTCAGAGGAAGTATAGAAGTATCACAAAGCACTTTTTTACTAATAAGTGTTCTAACCTCAAATCCAATCCATCCCCTTTGTTGCTAGACAAACATGTTTGCAGGTGAGTAGTTCAATGCTGGAACACGGAGACTGGTTGTGTGCAGCCAGCGAGATCTGTAGTCTACCGCAGCATCATCACGGTGATGTAGACTGTGATGGACCACGTCCCGTCTGGCAGTGTCGCCACGCTCGGGCGAGCACAGTAATGACAACACAGGCGGCAGCCTGTGTTTCGGAAAGCGACCTCGATGACAGTTGGCTAATCACGCCATGGCGCCGCGCGACAGTCACTCACATGGCGCCGCCCTCCCCCTGAAGGGATTACAGCAGCCTTCAGCCCTCCATTCAGGCGGTCCGGGACCACTCAGCAGATTTACCATGCCGCTGAACCCGGCACGAGCAGCCAGCCTTCCCCAAGCTTCTTTCAACTCGCTACAAACACAGGCTACTAAGACTCCTCGCTCGGAACTGATCTTCTGCGCACCTATTCAGAGGGTTCATCAATCCTTGTTTACTTATAGTTTCCTCGTGAGGATTACCAAACTAGTGCAATTCAACTATTGTATAACATTCCATATACCGGACAGCTCTACATGAACCACATCGGCGAGTGTGCGAAAACAACCATGCAGTAAGAGGCGATACTATTATTTTTATTTGTAAATTCCTTTAAAAACATAAACTGTTTATGTCTATTATATATTTTATACTGCTAATATTTTTTATATACTGGCAAATAGTTATCGTTTAATTTATAGCCAAAGTTGAATAGAGAGAAAGCTAGTTTCGTGTTGACATCCAATGCGCTGGCACCGTATCATTTATAGAATTTCAAAGTACCAGTGGAAATAAGTGCTGATCTATTTTGGCTGAAGGAGACATCCACGACGGAATTTCCCGCATGTTTATCTGCCGAGCCATGTGAAATATGTCTGACGACTGGCCCGCACACTGCAGTCAAAAAACAAAACCATTCAATAAATCCAAAAATAGTCCCCTGAAATCACACAAAATAAATACCTAAAACTCATTTGTTAAGACAAATATAAAAACGGATAACATTCTACGACAAAATACACAAAATAAAAAAAAACTCAGGTAAAGACACCAAGAATACTATCTAACAATTACAGAGAACCAACACAAATTACCAATTAACACAGATTTTGGGTCGCTCGGCCTTAATCAGAAAGAGAAGACCTTTTGTAGGATATTTCATTTATATATATATTGTTATAGACTATTATTGGTTTTACAATAGGTTTAAGTTTCCAGTCCTTTTTGAGCTTGCTATCAGTACTTGATAACTTTCTTGTGAATTTTGACATTATTTTGCTTATTTGAGTAATATCATTACTTCATTGTTACTGGCTTGAAGATATGATAATGCTAACTAACTACTGTAGTTGCTAAAAATAAAAACAAAGTATTGTGAATCACTTAGAAGAAAGGAACTGAAATATTAATGTATACAATAGTGTCTCCTCGTTTCCCTTCTAATTATACAATAGTGTCTCCAAGTTTTCCCCTCTAATTATACAATAGTGACTTCTTATTTTTCCCCTCTAATTATACAATAGTGTCTCCTAGCTTTCTCCTCTTATTATACAATAGTGTCTACTCGTTTTCCCCTCTTATTATACAATAGTGTCTCCTAGCTTTCCCCTCTTATTATACAATAGTGTCTCCTCGTTTTCCCCTCTTATTATACAATAGTGTCTCCTCGTTTCCCCCTCTAATTATACAATAGTGTCTCCTAGTTTCCCCCTATAATTAAATTAATATTTTTATGTTAAGCGTAGAAAGTACTGGTTAGACGCCGTGTAGAGGGCGGCTTGTGTCTGCCAACATTGAACTGCTTTTCTTGCTACACAACTGCTGAAATCAAGTTGCTTCCACCAAGGTTAGCACCACGCTGTATACTTACATAAGTGATCCATTATTATAACACTCCCAACCATTAGTTAAGCTGTAATACTAATGCAATGTAACCAGGTTACAATTTCTTTCTGTTAAAATCTGTCTAAACTGTATGTAAACAACCAAAACATCTTTGTTTGAAGATGTATTTGTAATAATTGTGGCCATTCTTGATTGAATGTCGGGCATATTCGCAGAAGAGGAGTATCGGTTTAACAATGTTTAGTTTTGTTTTCAAGACAAAGCCACTCAGGTGCAGTTCTGCACACACTAGCGACTGCTCTTGAAAATTGCACTCATTATGGGTATAGACGGTTCACGGTCAAATGAGCACTTTTGATAGACCTGTTTAACATATACTTGTGTGCCCGTTGTGTATTCTTCCGCCTTATGTTGAATCAACACTGCCATGGGCCTTATCACTTTATTCATGCTTCGGTTGAGTGAAAATATGGAATCATTAGAAATTAAATATTATACAAATCTGCTCAGTTGTACACTTCGCTGAATTAAAAAAAGAAAAGGAAAGGAAAGAAATAATTTAATTTATTACAAATGGTTGCCTAACACTTTTAGATATGGAACTAATTACTCTCCCTCAAACGTTACCAACATTACTGGACGCATGTCACGCAATGCGCCCGTTAAAAAATATGCAGGTGGGAGCAGTGACTTTTTTCCAATGTTGATTTAAAATGAGCTCACTTTATACTATACAGTACTGTTACCTCACATAAAACAATTTAGATTGGAAGGTTTTTGCATTAAACATGTCAAAATAATTTTTCGGACGCAGAAATAAAATTAATGAAGGCATTTAAAGAAAATGTAACCGGGATGACTTAAAAGGTTAAATATTAACTAATGTTAAGGTATGTTTAGCAATATTTATTTGACAAAAAATGTTACAATGCTAAAAATAAAAAAAAATGCTAAAATTACTTTATACTGAGAAATCTTTTAACATTTGGAAAAATTTATAATGTGATTTTAATGATTTCTTGAAATAAATGATAGTTTGTTCTAAATTATCTCTTTTCAGTAAGAGAGTTAGTTCTTATGATTTCTACGTGCCAAAAACCATACAATTTTGATTTTGATATGCCATTATGCAAAGGATAATGACGGCCATATTTGTTTATGCGAGGAAACAGCGCCTGTAAGTAATTTATACAGATGAATAAGTATCCCGTACAAATATGAAATAACGCAGTTTCTTGGTTGCCGGCCCAGTGTCACCCGGACATCGTGCAAAGGCGACGAAAGCTGTTCAGCTGCCTCAGCTGCTTTATGGGAATTCCGGAGCAAGATATGTGCCGAGTGCATGTCTTTAGTCCACTCGCAATCTTCTTCACACTTTTAGAATCAAACCTCTGAAATACCATTGATTTTTGGTTGTTCGCTAAATAAGGTTATCTATCACGAGCATTTCACAATTCTTCTGAGAAATAAAAAACATTTTAAATTATTAAATTTTACTTTTAACTATGTTTTATCGAAAGATTTTATTATTATATATAATAAATATTAATACAAACAGCGATAAAATAGATGTGTTGGTAATGGCTGCTAAGGAAGAGTTCTCTTGTAGAATAATATTGAATTGGGTGTACACGAATACAGCCCGTGGTTGGTTAGTGTCATTTCCTAACCTTTGTTTGTATGAGACGGAGAAATAGCCTGAAGGTATAACTTCAGTAGGACTTCAGGAAAGTTGTTAATTACCTCGAATGGTCGACCGTCACGTACTTTTCTAGTATTTGTGTTTCGAATAGTAGATAAGACCCCATCGTTCCCTTCATTTATCTCTCGACTCTTCTACAGAATCTGATGTAATGCGATATTCTGGATCGCTTGAAATTTAAAATAATAGTAGCTTTTTTTTTTTTATTGGAGCGTCGTTTTTATTTCCGAGTTTATTGTCTAACTGGGTAGACGGACTTTTCATTCCCAAGCAAGTGCACAACATTTTTGTGCACATTATTGGAGTGAGTTTTATAGACACAATTGGTGGCAGGGCAGTTGCTTGCTACGAGCGTGGTTCGGAGACTATAGTGAGCGCTCCAGGAATGCGTATGGATATTGTAGTCGTTGTTCTAAGGTCATGTGTGTATGACTCGCGTTCATTGGTTATTATAATAGTTTTTTATAATTTATTCTTCTTTGTTTCATTCATTTCACTATTGGACTGGATAATAATTTCTCTAGTCTTGTATATACATGAACATTGAATAACATAGCAAAACTCAAACCAGTGTATATGGACTAATATAAACAACAAGTCCTCTCTTAACGAGAATTTTGGAAAGGTAATCCAGTTATTTTTAAATTGATATTGAAGTTAGTAAAAGAGCGCTGCGCGGCAGCCCGCAGCTTCACGTACCTACGTGCACAGAAAACTGCACGTAACTGGAGCTGCATGCGTCGACCGTCTGTACATAGGCAACCTTGGAAATACGCGCAGGCCATAAATCGCCAATATTGCTGTTTGTGTATTGTTGGAGATAAAATGCAATAATTCCTGGAAACCTTCACTACTCACTTTCTAATTTCCCATTTACGGTGGCCTACGAGACGGCTCTCTCCGATTGGTGCGCCTGCTTCGTAAGCCTTCCTGATAGGCAACTCCTTCACGTAGGTGCGTGAAGTTCTAGGCGGTATTTTGATAATTTCAATTTAATTAAAAACATATCAGAGTACCTTTACATAGACGTTCTCACTAGGATTTGTTGTTTCTATTATCACATAGATCCTCTGGTTTTAGTTTCAACATGTTGTTCAAAAACACATTGTACAGGACCTAATAAATTGCAATGCATTGCATTTTTCTATACTGTTTTGTTGTTCCTATTTATTTGTGTTCAGTAATGTTAAAAAACGAATATTTGGGATTTGGTTTCCAAATGTCGGTAATTGTATGAAAATCATGGATTTTGATGGGAGTGGACACAAAGATGTGGAAAATGGACCAACTTTCACGTGACACACAGAGACATTGGGTGCGGGCGGGCACGCACGCACACACACACACACACACACACAATAAACTTCATGTTTGATTGATGCGTAGGCGGAACGCACGTATGCCAAGAATGTTTGGCGGACAGAAGCTGTCGCTTCTCACGTGATAGGAGTTCTTGTGTGTTGCCCAACTGGTGTTCGCTGTGAGGCTCGATACATTCTCACGACATCTCGTTCATGAGTGCAAATTATGTAATTACAACTCGACAGGCCAGACAGAATGGAGAAATTTATGCAATTCTGTCAATTTAATGTGCCAAACATGTTATATTACATGATTTTGAATTAATGTTATAAAATACATTTTTTATAGTAAGCCAACAACAATCCATGTTTTTTCAAAACTAGCTAATGAAAAAAAATCGCTTAGAGTAAATGAATCCTGTTAGAATCCGAATGTTTGATTAGAAATAAATAAATGTAACTTCAATCGATTGTGTTAACAATTCACACAACGACCGACAATAAATACAAAGCTGTTAGGTTTAGGGGAACATCAGCGAAGTCTGATGTACGAATGCTGAAACAAAGGTGAGAGTTTTATTTCTAGGGGAGCGTTGCGCAGTTACCAAGAACAGGCTATGATTGGTTGTTTTGTTTCCTGCTCCACCCGCTCAGCGTACATGCTGACGTACATACGGGGTGGACTTCACGATATCCTTAGCTCCATATATATATATATATATATATATATATATATATATATATATATATATTTAGAAAAGTGATGTCTGTAACTGGACAGAAGTATTTATAGTTATATTCAGATTTTTTTTTTTTAGAGCAAGGAATGAAGTATTTACTACCGCGTTCTCTAAAACAACTGGAAAATGAATCTCCAACATGGTTGCGGGAAGTAAATGAACTTTCTTTCGCAGCCGAAGATAAGCAGAACAGTTAGAAAGACCCATACCTAGTCACACAAGTCCTGATAATATTTTGCAGAGGCATCAAAGAGAATACCCATCTTGCAAGTTAGCATGTAACATTTTAGATGCTTTTCTCAGTAAATGGATAACATAACTAACAGCCCAAACGTGAAATTCATCTGCGTGCACATTTATTATGAACATACAATCAACACGTTCACTCTTATTAATACAATAACAAAAATTCAGTCACACTTTATTCATTTACAAACCGCGGTCTAACAAAAAATGTTGGGTAACTGAACACCTGCCACGAGTACACTCACATTTGACACTAATTATCAGTAAATTAACAACCAATCACTGAATTGGCACACTAGAAGGTTAAAATGATCCCAAACTAAATTATCCTTAAACAAAACAGCATGCGAAATTAAGTCAAGTTTAAATAAGAAATATATCCATAATGCTATTATTGAGATATCCCAATCCATAAAGTACATTGAAATTATCGTATTATTTTTTTAAAATATATCTTTGCTAGCAGGACATACACAAAGAAAATTACTGGTTCACCAAATACTTCAACAAACTAAAAATAAGTAAAAAATATAACAATATAGTAATATAACAATATAATATGTTATAATAACAAACCTTCCATTTATTGCAAAATATGCAGAAACTTACTCTTAACAATTACACATAACAACTTCCAACTTCCAACTGTCATCCTAAGAAATGCACCAAAACTTTTAAACTTATATAATTATAACTGTGTTGAATTCATGTGCTCACACGTAACTAACACAAGGAACATGTAAAAATAAAACAGAAAATATAGCGCGTTTTGGACACCTGTATTTGTAAATTCCGTTTATGAAAACCTGTTATCATTTTAAACTATAGTGGAATTTTATTTTTCAAAACAGTTTATAATTTTATTTCTCGCATATGATTCATGCTCATTTCAAACTCAGCATAACATTAAGCTTGAGTATGCAATCTCTATATATTGAGTCATATATATATATATATATATAGACACTAAGCGTCTGTTTAGGTCTACTTCTATAAATTTATTCCGTTGTGCAATGTCGCACAGGCGATAAGGTGAATACATAATACTTTCTAATGTTCACTGCATATATGTTAAATAATTACACTATTTGTGTGTATATGTTTTGCAATTATAACGCTACACGTAGAATCGTTTGAGTCTAGTGAAATAAATTTGAGAGAACTTCCTTTAAAGCGGTGTTGTGGCCCCAACAAGGCTGCGCTTTGTCACGGAAAAATGTTGTTTACGTTGTTTCAGAGTAATGAACTTAACGTGACGAGACTTCGTACATTTAAACGATGCAAACACTGCCGAAATGATGCTTCCATCAAAGGCGTTCTAATTAATTGAGTGAACAGGGTCGAGCGGAAGATAATCTAATAACACGTCGATATTATCCGATTTTGATAATTATGTCCATGGCAGCAAAACAACATTTTCACTGTATTCTGGAACCTTCCGGAGTAGCCATTTGCAAAGCTGCAGAGAATTTATAGCAAAATATTCAGTCATTTCCTCTACTGTTTATCTGAAGTGAAACATATTGCATGTCTGTGGCGAGCGATGACATCGAAGTATTTTGAAATGAGAAGCAACCGTTTTATATTAACAACAATTGTTCATTTCTGCATACAGGAAAAGGTGATTTGACAATTCTCACTTCAAGCTTTATTGCGTATAATAGATGAGACAGAGCCCTCGATACAATGAAAGTGGATGTTTAATAACCTACATACAACTGAGTGTATAGTCTATTTGCTGTTTCTTTACACTTGTGTGATCAAACCTTTGAAAAATCTCCCCATGTATGACGTGTTTAGTTATTTCCTAAATATGCCGTATATCATACGCATTCTACTTCTGGTAACATAAAAGTATCTTAGTTGTCGTCAAATTGAAATGTTACCTATATTTTATTGATAAATTACAACATTTCATATATAATAAGTGTTAATAAAAGCAGTGAGAAAATTTGTGAGTTGGTAACGTCTAGAAAGAAACAGCTCTCATGCAAAATATTATTACACCTGAGCGAGCACTAATGTGGTGCGTTGTACTTTTGGTGTTGATTTCTTGACTTTGCAGGAGACGGGGGAATATCCCGGAACTACTACTTGAGCAGAGGTTCATCAAATATGCGAATTAACTGGGAATTGATTATATAATTTAGAGGCTCGAGTTTATGACGTTACTGTGTATTCTCATCACAGACCTGGCGTAGGCAACCTTTTGAAATTATATAATGTAAAATTGTGACTTAAATATACCATATCATTTAAGAGTGTCCTAATGCACTTTATTAAGAATTATATAAAAACTACACGATATACTGTGACTAGCAGCAATATAAGCACTACAGTATTTGAAATCTCTTCCCTACGTATCATGTTATTGTTTGCGTGTCTATATATATATATATATATATATATATATATATATATATATATATATGCAAGGCTTTCGCTGACTAAGCTACAAGATATACACCAAATTAATATACTACAGAATTGTAGATCTCAAAAAGCCCTACAAAAAAATCCACTACAGCATATGTTTATCATTTAAGGATGACTTACAATAACCGCTTTTGTCCTTTAAAATTCACTTAGGAAGACTTTTTGAACAACACAGTATTAATCCTATGTTAGTTACCTAAAGAATTTAGTGTATATACGTGCTGTAAACCTAAACAACGCCTAGTACATATTTTATTTTTCACATGTGATGACAAAATGCACGACTCATCCATGTAAATAATTGTGCGTTTCTCATTTCTGTATCACCGCATACTCTTGAGATATTCTATACTTTTTCCCGAATATCTGATTATTTTTATTAAAACCAGGCGCTGAGATTTTGGTTTTGCCGCCTAAACCATATATATATATATATATATATATATATATATATATATATATATATATATATATATATATATATGTATATATATATGTATATATATGTATCTACATTAACATGTAATTGACTTTAGATTCTAATGGAACAAACGATTTATTGTGCTTAATAGGAAGCCACTGCTTAAAAATTGGTAGGCCTGAAATTATTATGCATTCGGTGTATTTGCATTTTGCATATCTAAGAGTGTGAATATTCTAGAAATAATACTTACTGCCAGAGCAACACTTAATTTGATTATTTAACTTCTTGTAATTATATTTTTATCATATTAAGTGCATAAAAAATTATAAAAGAAGAACAAATTTGGAAAACTTATTGAATTGTTTCAGCTGGTCTGCGCAGTTTCCTTAAGAAGGAGGGAAAAAGTACAACGATACGTATGCTGTTTAATTTTTCCTTATTTAAGTGCGTGTAATAAAGTCTCACTGCCACAAATATAATTTATCTAATGAAAACACTGCACGCCTTGCGCATTGGAGCGATGAAGTAATAGGCATGCGTGTTAGTGTCGCCCGTATTGCTCCCTAGCTTCTGGGCCTTAACGGGTTCGAAAATTCTCGAGCCCATATATTTTTTAATAATTTCATACACGTTGTTCGCGTTAAAATGAGCACTTTTAAAAAAACTTATTAAGATATAGTTTATTCACATTGTGTGATATTTTACCATATGAAAGATTAACATTATCATGGGTTTAATTACTTTATTTATGCATCGTTCATGTAAACATATAAAATTATTTGAAAGATAAATATGTTTTACAAATTTGCTAACTTTTGTATTTAAACCTATATTCAAATGACAGACATTAAACTAAATTAATTCACTATTCACAAATGGTTACCTAACGCCTTTAATTCGTCTTTCAGATATATAACTACTTTCCCTCCATTGATACCAACTTTACTGGGCATATGCCAGTCAGTGTGCCTGTTTAAATACATGCAGAAAGCGTCAGTGACCTTTTTCAAAGTTGCTTTTTAAACTGCTTAACTAACCGTGAACAACGTATAATTTTAATTACTGTAGGATAACATATGTTTACAGACACTCGACATGCTGGAAAGGCGTGAGTGCGGTCTTGTTCCACACAACCAGCAGTTGGACTCACTCTCTCACTACTAGCACATATCCTTGCACTCTTCACGAGTGTACACTCGCGCTTGCCCTCTAGTAGTTTTTCCTCAGCTGCACTGTTAAGGTCCGTATCCACATCGCGAGATAGCCTCGCGACATTGCCTCACGCTGCAACTGCATCGTGTTCTCATTCACGTGTCGCGAGGCTTAATAGCCAGCATCCAGTCAACCTTGAGGCAACCGTGTCGATGACATCTTAACTCTTATTCACTCTGCCTCTGCTTGCAGCCGCAGCGTTTTCCTTCATCGTAATGTATGTAACAAGACACACCAACGAACACACTGCTGGAACAGGAACGTTGAGTGACAGATTGAACTCTTTCCAAACGTCTTCCCTCCTGGCGTTCTTTTCAAACTGTTATATACCACTGGTTAGCGGGTTTTCTCGGGGATCTCCCGTTTACTCCACCCTCGTGTCGCTTCACCCTCATCGGCTCCCAACACCTAGAAGTTAAAAGCTGCTCAAATCCCTCCACTCCGCTATATTATTTTGGATCCCACAACCTTCGCGAATTTGCCTCGTGAGAGATAAACCCGTCTTGCAAAGAGAGTGAGGCAGGAAGGGCGAGGTACTTTGATCATGGGCAGAAACACGACTGCCGCTGCGTCGTGGGTGAGGCAAGAGTCTCCTGTAGCTGGCTGCAGGAGACTCTTGCCTCACAAAGATACGATTGATTTACCTCTTAGTTGCGATGTGACAACAGATGATAGAACTTGAGACACCATTAATGCATCGGAATGATAAAAGAAGCGGTTTTGCGATATTAACAAATTCGCCGAAGTGCTAATCACGTCACAAACAATCAGGATGTGCGTGCGTACAGGTTGACGACATTTGTTCACAAATATACTTACAATGTGACATCTCATGAAGACACAGAATGTAGGCACAATAGAACAACTACACGATGTAAATAAGTAACTAACAATATCCAGAGAGCACGGATAGAGCAAGCCTTCTGCATGCACTAGTCGAACTAGTATATGTAACAGCACACACACACACACAGCCTGTGAAGTTCACACACGTGGTCGGCTTCTGCTCCCCCAGAAGCTGTCCTCATGGCGGTAGTGTGTTCCCTCGTGTGAACGAGTTGCCGGTACTTCCACTTACATCAGCTCAGGGTCCCTGGTGGTCGGGACAGCTAACTCGTGGCGTGTGTCGTCCAGCCAGACCCCACCACGCCACTTACATCAGCTCAGGGTCCCTGGTGGTCGGGACAGCTAACTCGTGGCGTGTGTCGCCCAGCCAGACCCCACCACGCCACTTACATCAGCTCAGGGTCCCTGGTGGTCGGGACAGCTAACTCGTGGCGTGTGTCGTCCAGCCAGACCCCACCACGCCACTTACACCAGCTCAGGGTCCCTGGTGGTCGGGACAGCTAACTCGTGGCGTGTGTCGTCCAGCCAGACCCCACCACGCCACTTACATCAGCTCAGGGTCCCTGGTGGTCGGGACAGCTAACTCTTGGCGTGTGTCGCCCAGCCAGACCCCACCACGCCACTTACATCAGCTCAGGGTCCCTGGTGGTCGGGACAGCTAACTCGTGGCGTGTGTCGCCTAGCCAGACCCCACCACGCCCCTTACAAGAGCTCAGGGTCCCTGGTGGTCGGGACAGCTAACTCGTGGCGTGTGTCGTCCAGCCAGACCCCACCACGCCACTTACATCAGCTCAGGGTCCCTGGTGGTCGGGACAGCTAACTCGTGGCGTGTGTCGCCCAGCCAGACCCCACCACGCCACTTACATCAGCTCAGGGTCCCTGGTGGTCGGGACAGCTAACTCGTGGCGTGTGTCGTCCAGCCAGACCCCACCACGCCACTTACATCAGCTCAGGGTCCCTGGTGGTCGGGACAGCTAACTCGTGGCGTGTGTCGCCCAGCCAGACCCCACCACGCCACTTACATCAGCTCAGGGTCCCTGGTGGTCGGGACAGCTAACTCGTGGCGTGTGTCGTCCAGCCAGACCCCACCACGCCACTTACATCAGCTCAGGGTCCCTGGTGGTCGGGACAGCTAACTCGTGGCGTGTGTCGCCCAGCCAGACCCCACCACGCCACTTACATCAGCTCAGGGTCCCTGGTGGTCGGGACAGCTAACTCGTGGCGTGTGTCGTCCAGCCAGACCCCACCACGTCACTAACTCATTATTTATGAGCTTCGAGCCGGGTGCAGGTGGTTCGGATCCCGCTTCAATCAGCACTTTCCGCTCTTCGCAAACCTTTCCGGCCATGAAATCTACGACGCGAAGTACACTTGCCGAGCAGCGCTTCTATTGGCCGTGCGTGATAATCGAGAAGGTAAGAAATTTACAAAGCTAGTAATTACTTACACGCTTATAATTCATTAACGAAAACATTATCTTTATAAACATAACCAGATATGGTTTGTCCACTATTATCTGTACAACCTTAAAAGCTTTCTTTTCATTAAGTATTCTTCCGTCACACACAAAAATTAACTTTGCTATGTAAATTGCACAAAAAGCCGCACTTTAAAATCTGTTCTAGATATTAAGTGTAGCCGCATTTGTCAAAATCTAACCAATATATGGACATGTATAGAAAGTAAACCAAATTATTTGTCGAAATCTAACCAATATATGTACATGTAACGAAGGGAAAACAAATTATTTGTTGAAATATAACCAATATGTGTACATGTAACGAAGGTAAAATAAATTATTTGTCGAAATCTAACCAATATATGTACATGTAACGAAAGTAAAACAAAATATTTGTTTAACAGTCGAGATACCGGTTTTTTAATAAATTATTCAGATATGGAAATTTTTTATAATTCACGGCTAACGTTAATTCATACGTCAAATTTTGAAATACGTTCTCGCTACCAAATTTAGACGTTCCGCTTGGTGTTTATATCACTAGTATTTGCATATAAATTTGTTTAAATTTATGTTTTAAAATTTGTTGAAATAACCATGTAGTGAAATACTAATTCCAACATTCTAAGTGTTTAGTTTGTGATATGCACTATATTGGTTGATTTGGTATGAAATTCAGCTTGACATGTGGTACAGAGAAAATCAACAAAATATGAAGCAGCTTGAAAACATTCAAGAAACTCCGAGTATAGAAGGGTTTGTGAATATAATTATCTGTCGTATGTTTCTTGGCTTGATTTTCTAAACCCCTAAATTCGCTCACGCTTTGTTGCTAATAGACAATCATGTTTCATGTGCACGCAAAATTTTGTTTCTTTGTGTTAGTTATGTTTCACTGAAACTCGCCCGATAGAATACATGAACCACTCAGTGCTACAGAAGCATGCAGACTAGTATTTCATCACGATTCGTTCGTGTATTTTACCGCATACTAGTTAATAAATGTTATAATAATGACACCACATGTGCATAGTGAACAGTCCATCGCTGTGGTTAAGACGGCCTAACAGCTTTATGGCACACCATTTATAAGGAATTTCAAGGCCACCACATTGTTAATGCACATTAGAATGCTGTAAAGTAAGCGCTTTTGAATCGAACTTTGAATATAATCACTGCCCATAACTACATACTGTTATATGCTGTAGTAGACACTGGTATGCTGCCCCCAGTTAAATTGGTAGAAAATTGATAAAAATTGTTCTTAATATTTGACGTTGTATTATGAATGTCAATGACGCTAGTGAAATTAATGTTTCTTTTTTAGCCTAATTTTTGAACAAAATATAGGCGTATGCAATCACCTGGAATTTATGTCCTCCATTAATAACTTTAAAAACCGACAAACCTAGTTTCACCTAACTTTGTACACATATACTATTTTTAAATATACAAGACTTTCATAGTTTTCGATCACGCCGGGTACTTATTTATGCACATTAGATAATGAATTTACTCATTAGTAGCACATATTCATTAGTAATAATCCTCCAGTTACACATGGCTGGCGGGTAAATAAAGTGATCCGGCCCATTACAGTGTTAATTTTACATATGGCGGAATGAAACATAATTATAAGCAAAGAAGATCCAGGACAGTGTTTTAAAAAGTGCTCACTTAACCGTGAACAGCGTATAAAAAAAATGTTACAGAGCCTACTGTCGCTTCAAGTGCATTTCAGAGTGCTTGAAACCGTTTCATTCTACGGAAATACTACAGACGCGCGCCCAATGTACTGATCTGAACAAAACAGCTGTCGCTTCAAGTGCATTTCAGAGTCCTTGAAACCGTTTCTTTCTACGGAAATACTACAGACGCGCGCCCAATGTACTGATCTGAACAAAACAGCTGTCGTTCAAGTGCATTTCAGAATGCTTGAAACCGTTTCTTTCTACGGAAATACTACAGACGCGCGCCCAATGTACTGATCTGAACAAAACAGCTGTCGCTTCAAGTGCATTTCAGAATGCTTGAAACCGTTTCTTTCTACGGAAATACTACAGACGCGCGCCCAATGTACTGATCTGAACAAAACAGCTGTCGCTTCAAGTGCATTTCAGAGTGCTTGAATCTGTTTCTTTCTACGGAAATACTGCAGACGCGCGCCCAATGCACTGATCTGAACAAAACAGCTGTCGCTTCAAGTGCATTTCAGAGTGCTTGAAACCGTTTCTTTCTACGGAAATACTACATACGCGCGCCCAATGTACTGATCTGAACAAAACAGCTGTCGCTTCAAGTGCATTTCAGAGTGCTTGAATCTGTTTCTTTCTACGGAAATACTGCAGACGCGCGCCCAATGCACTGATCTGAACAAAACAGCTGTCGCTTCAAGTGCATTTCAGAGTGCTTGAATCTGTTTCTTTCTACGGAAATACTGCAGACGCGCGCCCAATGTACTGATCTGAACAAAACAGCTGTCGCTTCAAGTGCATTTCAGAGTGCTTGAAACCGTTTCTTTCTACGGAAATACTACATACTCGCGCCCAATGTACTGATCTGAACAAAACAGCTGTCGCTTCAAGTGCATTTCAGAGTGCTTGAATCTGTTTCTTTCTACGGAAATACTGCAGACGCGCGCCCAATGCACTGATCTGAACAAAACAGCTGTCGCTTCAAGTGCATTTCAGAGTGCTTGAAACCGTTTCTTTCTACGGAAATACTACAGACGCGCGCCCAATGTACTGATCTGAACAAAACAGCCGTTGATTACATTCAAGATCCCGCGCACAATAGAAACATTCCAAAAGATCGTTAAAAAGAGCTGTATCTCGAAATATTCCGATAAATACGAAATTATTCAGAGGTCGTACATTGGACACTGTTAACGACTGCCTCCACTTATGTCACATAAGTACACGTAGCAAGACCAGAACACTGTACGTCTGTTCAGATATCTTGCTCTTAGCAACAATGGCGCAATTGATGTGCGTGGCAGTGTAGCTCTTATCGTCCCCGTGAGCCTTAAACGGGAAAATAAGTGAACCTAGTCAAGCGCCTTAACATTTACGTTCAACACGTTGTTACAAAGGTAAATTATGTTGTGGTCTCACAGCCCACCTCGTCCTCCGGTGAACAAATACTTTCGCATGTCGAATACTCTCCGTTGGTTCTCACATTCTCTCGTTTCAGCCACCATTAAATATTTTTACTGCTCAATTCTTACTCTGCTTCAATCTCAATGGCGATGAAGACGACAGCTAACAAGTGCCGCTCAGATATCTCACTCAGACATGATTATGTAAACACGCGGGATCCATCCAGCTCAGAATTAATCACTTTACTACAAGCTGAAGTGTTCGTATAAAATATGACGGCATACAGTAATGACTTAGCTGGTGACGTGCTAACGTTTAACATATCCCGCAGCCAAGTGTTCCAGGGATACCATCAATGGACAAGCAAATTTCCCATTGCGGGACGTAACGCGCGGTATCCTGTAGCAATAAGTGAGTAAATATTTCCTGGCATCATCGAAACCCACGTCTCAGGTTCAAGGATAATACTGTGTTCCAGTTTATCTTTTATTTCTTATTACAAAGTGAATTGTACGCTAAATCGGTTAACTGCTTTATGTCTACTTTTAAAATTACTGGAGGAATGCAAGGATTGAGTAATAACTGAGAACACTTTTTAACAGTGTGTATGTAATGATGCAGGAAGTGTTTCGAATTAATATGCAATTATTTATAAAACACTTGTATTGTATGCGTTAGCGCCATGTAGAATTTACAGTAAAGCCACGTGTCTCTTCATAAGTTAATTTAAAAACTTAACTTATAGCTATTATATAAAATTTATTTTTGCTATAACTGGCAATTCTCTTATTTGACATAACTTATTCGAACACGCAGGCTACATTATCACACTCAATGGACACATTTTTTCAAGTGTAATTATATCAGGAATAATTTTTAAAAAAGAAATCATGTTACTGCCAACTCACGCACGGAGTTTGGTGAAACTCGACTTTATTCTCGAACAGAATTTTCTGAAATAACTCACAGCACACATTCTTCCATAAATTATGCAGGTAAACTCCATGCTGGTTGCGTAGACCTGGAAGTAGACTTATATACCCAATTATTGATAGGTATTCCGTGTCGACAATATAGAAGTTTCAGTGGAAAAGTTATTTATTTACAGCGTGAATCAGCTTGCATGCTAAATCATGTCAAATGAGACATTCAAATTTTATTCCTTTCTAGCTCGAAATTACGCAAAATGCACGTACATGCACATAAACTTAAAATTGATAGCTAAAATTTCTAGGTGTCTAGCTGGGGTATAAAATTTCGCGATAGCGCTATTTTCGCAATTTGCACAGTCCGTTGTTAAAGACTGTGTGTTGGGAGGGGGGGGGGGCTAAGGTGTACTTACCTGTTCGCAATCGCAGAATCAGATAACGGGAAAATGAGAGCGGATTAATTTTTGTAAGAGGAAATCACGGAGGCGCGACTTAGCCATTCTCAATATTATAATTTACGAACCTCCATGGTCATTGTCTGACTGGAGTGGATGATTCTGCCTGCTAAGCCACCAGCTACGGAAGCTTAAATTAGGAATCGATTTTAAACAACTTTCTCTCAATGTATAAATGGTAAAGGTGACTGTTTCAAACAAAAAAAATACACAACGCAACTTTCTCACAGAATACTGCCACGTCAAGGAATTTTCAAAGGGTTTCATTCATTCATAATTTCTCTCTAAAATGTCAATTTTAATGTAAAAAAAAAAAGGAAAAAAATTAAACGAAATTTTTGCACAATTTCTTAATATACAAGTATTTTTTAAAACAGTTACCTTTAAAACTGATGCATTGGGAAAGAAATTCTTCAGCATTATTGCTTCCTCATCTAATCTGCATTAAACTCTATGGTTGCAGACTTCGTAGCATCCTGAATAGTTTCGTTTTACTGATTTAGAATCAAGGTACCATTTTCATGCCAGTCAGTTATATGTTAAACTGATTATACCTTGTACAAACTTTAACATATATTTAAGGACGATAGACTCTTTAACGTTTCATTGGATTGAAACTTATAATCTCTATAACATTAGCTACGAATATCGTTTGATGCAGGTTTGAAGCGCGAGAATACTCTCAGTTCGAAAGCAGGAGATATGTTGAGAGATTTGGGCTGCTCCTAACCACAAGGTCCCGAGTATCGATTTACAGGCGATTAGGATGCCAGTGAAATGAGTAGGTGCATTTTTAGTTATTACAGAAGCCATATTTCAGTCACTCTGTTGCGTAAAACTATGTAAAAATCCAGGTAAATGGTTTATAAAGCAGCCGTAATTAAAATCCCGTACTAATTTTCTCCCCTCATTAACTTCTTCCTACATAGCGGTGAATCCGTCTCTTTATAGATTCTACCTATGTGCTTCAACTTTCGTGGTTTAATTACTGTCACTTTTTGTTGGCGTTGAGGAATTCTCTAAGAAAGCCGGAGCTTCCGTTGCTCGTTGGTTCCTCTGATAAATTAATTTCATTTTAATAGATCTTTTTTATCAGTGAAGAGTTTTCCTGTCAATTTAATAGCGTGTTTTGCTACTTAGAGCCAGACTTAAGAATAAAAAGATTTCCTGCTGCCATATCATGTTATCGAACTGAGTAATTAACGCAAATTAATGTAGTTTTCAGGATTTCATTAATTACGGATCATATACTAGGTTATGAGCATACAAATGTATTGCTTACCGCTACTCGAATCGTAGACTATTCAATTTTTGAAGGTGGTCGGGAAAAGGCAATGGCCAATTTAATTTCTTCTAATCTCTCTTTCATATTGAGCTTTCTGGCAAGGGCATTTTACCGCACCGAACTAAAAGGAGCTTACACAAGTGAGATTTGGTTTCTCTCACCCATTTCACTCCCTCCCTAAGAAAAATGCTAAAAATGACATGTAATTTTCAAGGCATTTCTGTATTATTTGAAACTTGGGTAGATTACTGAATAGTTTATATGTGCATAATAGATACGACAGTTTAAGAAATGTATGATTACATATAATAATGTATTTCAGACAATTACTGACCCAAACCCCTCCCCATTTACCAATTACATCTAACAAAAAAAGATCATCTTCGCTTTGATCAAGTTACATTTTTCTTTGTTTTAAGTGTAACTACCGTAAAGAATATTTTGTTTTCCGCAATTTTATTTGAAATGTCACGTGACACATTATTGGATAGTTGGTTTAAGAATGATAATATGCTTAGGATTTGAACAACACAATAGTTACTAGTGTTATGGTTACACGATGTTTCTGAGGCCCTACTAATGGGTTTTATAGCCACTGGGTAACCGCGGTCCCACTTGTTATATTTCTATTCTCTAAAATACTACTGCCCCACTTTGAATTGGTCTAGCCACTGAGTCACTGCGGCCCCATTTGGGATCGCTCTAGCCACTGAGACACTGCGGCTTCACTACTGTATATCTGTGCAAATGTCCCGTAGATCCATTGCTCCTTTTTGACGTCAAAGAAGGATAAAATTCACACTTTCCCATTTATATAGTAGTAAGGATATATATGGTGCGTTATAGGTACAGCTAAGTTATAAAAAAACGCCAAGTACGATATTCACAGCAAATATGGCACACTTGAAGTACGATATATACCATTTCCCTAGAATATATTATCTTTTAATACTAACATTTAAACCCTACAAATGTAAACAAAATATTTCAAGAGCTTTATGGACTTGGTTTATTAATGTTTTCAAACTGAAGTGCTCATTATTTTGTTATCAAGCTCCCATATTTCAGTTGTAATTCATGTGAGTAGTGCTGCAATCTTAGTAGAGGCAAAAAAGGGACTCAAGACAGCAACAATTATAAGAAAGACAATTCCATGATCAGTAAATTATTTGTGTCCTCCTGAACCTCCCCTGAAATATCACCAAATCCGGGCATGGGGAACACCCTTAAATTTCGAAAAAAAAAAAAAAAAAAAAAAAAAAAAAACGATCACCATCTAGGAAATTTTTAAAATTTGCCATGACCCAGGAATGGGGAGTTATATAAATGTGCCGTTGCTGGCAAACTTTATTACTTTTGAATAACAACTCATTTATGTAGTTGGAAGTTCAAAATAAAGAGTTTAAATATTTTTAGTAACATATTTTAAAAAATTATGCGAAAAACGTACAAAACGAGCATTTTTTTTTTTTTTGCTAAAGAAGAGTACAATTTATGTCCAAACGTACTGTATTATTTGAGGCGAGCCTTTTAGTGAATTGATTTTTTAATAAAAGAAACAGCATATACGAAAACAGGAAGTATCGAAAACTTAAATTTAATTCAATTTTTCGACCCTTATACTCGTATTCGTTTCACGGCTTCGCTCGGGGGTGAGGCTAAATCGTTTTGCTACGACAGCAGGATCGCCAGCCTCGCAGTCGTCGACGGCTTCTTCGTTTTCGAAATCCGGAATATTTCTATCGAAGCACGATTCTCCCGCACATTCACAGCACATACTCGAGCATGGCGATCCGCTTCTGCACTTATAGTTCCTGAAGCAGTCACCTTAGCACCGTAAACGTACGAGATGCAGCAGGTTGTCTGGCGCTGGAAGGGATGACAGGGGGTTAGATATAACATGCCTGTAGTGCCCCCCTCCCCCGCCACCACGGGGAGCGCCAGCACGTCTTGAAGGGAAAGAACTTTACTCTTCCACATCTGGACCTGGTGGTAGACTCCTCAGGTATACTGGCGGGCTGCATCTGAAGTAGGACGAAAGCTGGCAACAATTATGATGTGGTTTGGAGGTTTTTTTTTTACCAGCGCTCGGAACATTTATTATATCGAGTCTTGTCGAGTCCCTCTGAAGTTTTTTCTCCGTACTAATGGATAATCAATTCATCTCCTAGAAAAGACAACGGAAATTATTAATTAGTAACTAACACTCTGTGCGAACTAAAATCTAAAAGACGTGTACTATATTAGATACGACAGGAACAAAAATCACAGCCTCTACTTGTTTGCTGCAACACAGTCCTGCGTAACGTTGTGGTTGTTGAACAATATAGGTTGACAGGCTGCAAAAGGACCTTATACTGCGCAGGCGCAAGTTTCCGGGAACCGGCGAGGGGTGGTAGGGGTAGGGGTGGCGACTCCTCAATCGTCCCTGGTCCCAACTTACACGAACGCGATTGTGGTACCGTACACAGCTGCAAAGTAGACTCTGTATGAACAATATAGCTGTCGGCCAGCGTGTAATACACGTGGCAGCTAATATTGACTTTTATTGAACGACCTTTCATCAATTAAACTAAGACCAACGTTTTAAAGTTCACGCGCGATGAAATATTAACGTTCCACAGTTTTCATGCTTGAAGGCTTATGCCCTAACTTACGACGTAACGTAAAATTGACACCCATGCCTTGCACGGGATTCTAACCCAGAACCTCCCGAACCGTAGACCGCAACTCCAAACGACTGCACCGAGGTTGTACCACATTACGTATATAACAGTATAGGCAGTTTTATTCTGAAGCATAAAGGACCGCGATATTCATTCGGGGTTAAGAGATGTTCTGTATTCCTTGAAAACACATGTTACGTCTTTTCGTCTCTTTACGATTGGAATGGTGAGAAACCCTGAAATTACCTTGTATGTCTTTGCGTAAGCATTGTTATTAAGCAAAAAACACCTCATTTCAATTGGTTCGATGTGATTGACCGAAAACACATTTTACGTGTTTTCACCCCCTTAAAAGGTATAATTTCGAAAAATCCTTAATTTTACTTTTTAAGTATTTTCGTAAGCATCATTCTGAAGTAAAAAGCATTGCGATATATTCTTTATATTACCACAAACAACGTTACTATATAGTCCATTCACGGTAATGTGAGCACTTTTGAAACCAATATTTCTAAAAAACCACATATTTGTTCCCTGACATAACACAAACGTTGGTTTGTTTGTGTCTAGTAAAGTTAGAAGTACGCCAAGTGCTCACTTTATCGTGAATGGACTATAATAAAATACGATCTCTAACAGACGCATCCATTACGGGCCCGAGCCAGAGTTGAAACTCTCAGCCGTTTCTGTGTCGCTCGACCCCGTGTCACCTGAGGAATTTTCGTCAGAAGATATGTCAAGGTTCACAATTATCTTGTCTATTTCGATGTCCACTATTGCATCGTTCTTGAAATATTAGGCTTCAATGTTTTTCACGTGGTCGCAGCACTTTTTCCGCTGTTCCACCGTTAACGAACCAAATAACTTTTCACACAGCTTTCGTTTATCTTCCAGAGATGATATCTCCTCGCAGATTTTTGTTTTTATATCCCCCCACAGTAGTTCAATTGGATTCTAATCGCTATGGCATGGAGGAAAACCGAATTACGTCATGGCCACATTCCTTGATTATTTGGTCCACTTTGAATGTTTTTGTGTTGTGATGGTTTTTTACCAAAAGAAGCAAATTTGCGTTGGACACGCGAGAAGAGTATTGGATGATGTTGGCTTTTAACCAGTCTTGGATGCCAGATTTCACATTAGCGGATGTAAGTTTTTTTTTTTTTCACTTGAGCATTGTGGTATCCGGCATTGTCTAGAACTATGACACTATTTTTTTACTTGACCATTGTGTTACCCGGCTTTGTGTAGAACTATGGCACTATTTTCAGGTATATTTGGAAGTAACTTCTGTTTCACACAGGTGGAAAAAATTTGGTGTTTCATGTCATTATGATAGTCGCCAGTTTTTTTGCTTTGATTTGAAAATCAATAAAGCATTTGAAACAAAACCTTCTTCTCCCCCAACATGCACGTTATCAAACGTGGCCCCTTGCCAATCGATTCTGTTACACCTACTTCAGTGCTCGACTGCCAGCAGGAATTAACGTTGTGTGTTCCATGTACGTATGTTTCGTCTTCATACACGATATTTCTACCAGCATTTCGAGACTCACGAATTTTCCGTAGATACTGCCCCCTCCACGCAGCAATTTCCGGTTTTTCTATCAAAATTCTTGTTTTAGATTGGCATTTATTCCTCCTAAACCCTAAACTTTTCAACATGTTCCGCAAGTATTCTCTACTGCAATTTAAAAATACGTCCTCTCGTAATACCCATGTCAATTTCTTTAATGTTCGAACTGTTTTCCTTACGGTGTAAAACTCGTGAATTTTCCGCTGTATTACTCCGCGCTTTAAGTCATCAACATCAATTCTTTTTTCCGGCCCCTTATTCTTCTCCATGGGTGTAGAAAAACATTAACTATTTTTGCTTTTAACTTTACCTTCTGCCACAATTCTTTTCACCGTTGTCTGAGAAACTCCTGTTGCAGCACTTGTCGCTTCGGCAAATTGCGTAATCGCTTCTTTTCTTTCAAATGTGTTGCCACATTTTAAACGATTCCCCGTGCCTGTCCCAGAAATGGCGTGCTGCAAGAACTCCGCGACTTATGTCCCGACGTCGATGCCATACGTAGCATTGGATCGTGTAACCAGGACCGATGTTTCCAGGACGTGGGTGACAGCTCGATTGAACGTGTCCGCTCTCTCCCTCCTTAGCGCCGCGGAGGTCGCTTTGTAACCGACCTATTCCACAACATTCTGCTGTCCACGGCCATTTTGTAGCTGTCTTAAGCCGGACACGGGATCTGTTGTAGAACGCAGAGGTGGTGTCGCATCCCATAAAAGTATGTACGAAGAGAAGGTGCCTCGTCATATTGCCCAGGATTTCCTGTAATTTTCTGCTGCAGTGAAATATCGTAGCTCAAGTGGAATTTTTCGGAACTAACATGTAAACGGTGTATTGGGGTTGCGGCAATCTCCATGAAACCATCCCATTTGGTGTGATGTTCTGCATCAAGTAGGGTCCGTCATCCAAATCTAGTCGTACGTGGTTCAATTTCAATCATTCGTCGGACCCAGTGTCAGAGAGAGAGAGAGGACGTCTTCCATTACAGGCGCTTACAGCCATCTGTTCTAGGGCTGGTCGTGAATGATGCTTGGGAAGAGGCCAAACTACCGACACCGTTGCCTTCAGTTGGATCTTCGGCCAAGAACACGAGTACTCGTACTGAACAACTGAAGAAGCATCACACACTCAACCCTTCCTATCACATGAAAACTTCGTATCAATTCATGATTCGAATGTATCGAAGACAAACTGCAAAAATTCACTTCGTCAACTTTGGTTTACAAAAGCTTTATAGTTGCAATCTTGCTGTAGGAAGCTAAAAGCCCAAATATGCCGAGGTTAGTTAGATGTCTGACCGAAAACGTCTATGAAGGAATGCTCCAACGCCCATCTGCACAGCTGAGACAAAAGAACTTGGATACACCGAAGAGATGATACAGTGCGCATTGCTCAACACCATCTGGTTGTAAGCAAAATATTTCACTGGTTTCTTTAAGCCAGAAATCAAGTAAGTTTGTAGATAACATGCTTTATTTTATCCACCTTTCGTTATTTCTTCGGAGGTTGGGTTTGTCGAGCAATCAAAAGCTTGATATCATACCTCTTCTTACAGAATGGCAATGACTGTGTAAATAATCATCTTCATTTCCTCTACAGCATCTTGTTTTATGTCTGCATAACATTGTCCATTAGAATTCGCGAGGCAGAAGGCATAAATGAAACAACAGTCCCGAAACACTTCATGCTGACTGGCAAAACTACTTCCTCGCGTAGGGAGCTGATAATAGTTGTCTCAGCTGCTTCTTGCTCTACGACTTGTCGCTCTCGGTGCTGAACTTCAAGGTCATCTCCATAAGGACAGAGAACAGGTACCAGAAGCCATTGTTCGCGTCCAGAAAGTTGCACAGTTTATTTAAAGACTCTAGCTTAGACTCATCAACTGGTCTTCCGAGCACATTTTCAGATGGCTTGCCGGTCATACTTGAACCAGCAACCGTGCATCACAGATTTTATGATAATGCACTTTGGCGGTCGCGAGATCGTATTCACCACTAAGATGATTTAGAACTATTTCTCCCCACTGGTTACATCTTTTTACACACACTGCTCGATTACTTGCAATTTTCGTAACGCATTCTACTTGACATATTCTGGGGCCGCCAGACCCTCATACGCCACCGAATGGCCTGTGTGTCGTGAGACCGGGAACCTACACTCTTATAACTCACAGGGTGTTTGTAAAGACAAAATGCACTCCGACACGTACTCAGATCCTAGGGTAAGGCGGAGGGGCGCCGTATAGCTGTGGTTTCTTGGGCACCGGACCCGTGTTAAGGCTGTTTAAGTTGTTACCTATTGTTTTAATTAAGTTACGTGTGGTTGTATTCGGCGGGGGAGTGAGGCTCCCCTCCAGCCTCACGGCTGGAGTGAATGTTAGTGTCGTGATGTCTGTCTAATATGTTGGTCTGTTGTTTGTAAGTGCGCTAACTAAACTCGCATTTTTTTGTATAGGTGCGTCCCTAGTCTCCCGGGGGCAGCCCACAGGGTACGTTTAATCGTTTCAGTTTGTAGTGTAGGAGAGAATTTAAAAATTCATAGTCAAATGTGTTTGCACTGATGGCTCTTATTCAAAGATATCATGTACTTATTAACATTTACTTTTACTTAAACTTATGGCACACTTCTGTTTGGTGCTGACAACACTTTAATTTTTTTTTTCAGGACGAAATATGACTCAAAGTGGGTATCTTATTAAAAATTGACTGTAATGTTAATTGTGTGCCATATTTTCTCAGTCTGCTACCTGAGAAAAAAAATTTACCCCTATAATTGAGTAAGGAAGGGGGGGGGGAGCAATGTTTGATTTTCCCCCTTACCCCCCCTTTAATTTCGTTAAGCACTGAGGGTGCAAACATGAAAGAAAAGTGGTTGTTGTTAGTACATATTCTAGGGGGCCCTTGGTACCATAGCCCAGTCGGATTTCTGGTAAAAGCAGGGCTCCCCCTTAGTACCTTCTTGGTAGTCAGCTTCTATCCGACCTGAAACAGACTATCAAGTCGGCGCATCATTGTGCGTACATGATAATATAAGTATTGTATGGTGTTTTTTGAATTCTTTTTTTATTTTAAATTTTGAATTTTTTTTTGTGATTTTTTACAATTTATTTTATTTTATTGTTTTTTTATTATTTTTGGTTGTATACATATGGTTTTGGCCCTTTTTTAATTTTATACATGTGTATACATATATTGTATTTTTTAATGATTTTCTATAGTTTTAGTTATTGATTACCTATCCCGGTATGTCCAGTGTTGAAATCTATCTAAGCGATATATACAGTGGTGGTAGTGGTTATTGCGAAGTTACTCCATATGAACACTATTCCCTGGGCCAGCGCGTGTGCCACTAGACCAGACTCCCGGGTGGACATGGGGCAGGTCGAGAATACACACAGTTGTCCTCTGAAACAGCGCATCTCTAGTTCCTTGTTGATGTGTTGTGTTTGTGTAAGAAGTTATGGTGTATATGATCACTATTCCCTGGGCCAGCGCGTGTGCCACTAGACCAGACTCCCGGGTGGACATGGGGCAGGTCTCCTTGCCCGAGAATACAAACAGTTGTCCCCTGAAACAGCGCACCTCTAGTTCCTTGTTGATGTGTTGTGTTTGTGTAAGAAGTTATGGTGTATATGATCACTATTCCCTGGGCCAGCGCGTGTGCCACTAGGCCAGACTCCCGGGTGGACATGGGGCAGGTCGAGAATACACACAGTTGTCCCCTGAAACAGCGCACCTCTAGTTCCTTGTTGATGTGTTGTGTTTGTGTAAGAAGTTATGGTGTATATGATCACTATTCCCTGGGCCAGCGCGTGTGCCACTAGGCCAGACTCCCGGGTGGACATGGGGCAGGTCGAGAATACACACAGTTGTCCCCTGAAACAGCGCACCTCTAGTTCCTTGTTGATGTGTTGTGTTTGTGTAAGAAGTTATGGTGTATATGATCACTATTCCCTGGGCCAGCGCGTGTGCCACTAGACCAGACTCCCGGGTGGACATGGGGCAGGTCTCCTTGCCCGAGAATACAAACAGTTGTCCCCTGAAACAGCGCACCTCTAGTTCCTTGTTGATGTGTTGTGTTTGTGTAAGAAGTTATGGTCTATATGATCACTATTCCCTGGGCCAGCGCGTGTGCCACTAGGCCAGACTCCCGGGTGGACATGGATCAGGTCGAGAATACACACAGTTGTCCCCTGAAACAGCGCACCTCTAGTTCCTTGTTGATGTGTTGTGTTTGTGTAAGAAGTTATGGTGTATATGATCACTATTCCCTGGGCCAGCGCGTGTGCCACTAGACCAGACTCCCGGGTGGACATGGGGCAGGTCGAGAATACACACAGTTGTCCCCTGAAACAGCGCATCTCTAGTTCCTTGTTGATGTGTTGTGTTTGTGTAAGAAGTTATGGTGTATATGATCACTATTCCCTGGGCCAGCGCGTGTGCCACTAGGCCAGACTCCCGGGTGGACATGGGGCAGGTCGAGAATACACACAGTTGTCCCCTGAAACAGCGCACCTCTAGTTCCTTGTTGATGTGTTGTGTTTGTGTAAGAAGTTATGGTGCGATGTGCTTCTGTGAGTGTAGTGAATATGTCGTTCACAGCTTAGGTGGTGCGGTCGACATGCGCGCTCTACCGATGCATGCTTCTCGATTTTTTTTTGAGGGGGAGGGGAGTCGGTGACCACTGTCTTTCCCGAGGTGCGTGCGTGGTTGTTCTAACAAGAACTACCCACACTTGTATGCCTTTCATTGCACGAGCAGCTCTGAAAAGAGCCACTCGGCCGTGTGTGCTAAGTTTTGCGCTGTGCAGCTGTCGTCTCGCGGCTCACTGCTCTCCGAATGCCGGATTTTTTGGTAGCGCGGTCATATTTATATCCTCGCAGCCGTGCGCTGTGATTGGCCGGCTTTACTGGCCAACCAGCGGGCGGGCCCATTCCTACTTTCGCAGTGTTCAGATCAATTTAGGTTTTTTGAATTTTCTTATGCCGGCGGGATCATAGTTACCCAAGTTTTGAAAAATTTTATTGTCATGCCCTTCTAAATTATTATACAGATTTTTAATTTTTTTCTACAATTATTTCTTTAATGCAGAGAGCAGCTCATGTATAGTTTGGTTGGGTGTGAATCTATCTTGATTAGTTATTACTCTCAAATATTTAATTTTGTACCGTTTGGAAATCTTTTAATCTGAATTTTGCGGCATGTTCCCATACCTCACATCCATATAGCATAGCTGGGAGTATTATTTGTTTATTAATAAGAAGTTTTTTGCTTTATGGGAAGTTATGTGCATTTAAAATGGGGTATTGCAGTTTAAGTTTGCCTAGTACTGCATCTCTTGCGTTATTTATGCGTGGTTGTCAAATTAATCTATGCTCCAATGTTGTGCCTAAATATTTTGCAGTTTTAACAAACGGGATATTTTGATTAAACAGTATTAGTTCTTTAGGTGATCTTGGTAACATTTTAGTGATTATTATTGTCTCCGATTTTCCAGGGTTTATTTTAATTCTCCATTTGGTGTACCATTTTTCCAGAGTTGTAAGTTGTCTTTAAAGGGCTGCTAAGGCATATTTTACATTATAATGTTTTATTATTGTAGTGTCATCTGCGTACATTTGAATATTAACGTTAGTTCTGGCGTCTGTTATAGGGTTGTCAGTTCTGGCGTCTGTTATAGGTATGTCAGCCGTGAAACACACTCTGTATAGGAGAGGGGAGAGTGCTGATCCCTGTGGAACTCCTGCTGTTGCAAATTTAGTATTCGAGTCTTCTCCGTCTAGTGTTATGTAAAATCGTCTGTTATTTAAGTAGTGTGCTAGTAAATTTACGTACGTGGCTGGGAAATTATAGTTTATCAATTTATATATTAATCCCGGCAGCCAGACTTTGTCAAAAGCTTTCTCTGCATCTAATAATGTTATTATCGTGTATCTTTGTTCTACTATTTTAATTAGTGGGTGGATGGGGCCGTGGTGAGCTCTAAAACCATACTGATTATATTGAATTATTTTGTTTACGTCTGCATGAGACTGTAAACTGTATAAAATGGCTTTTTTAAAAATTTTGCGCATGCTATTTAGTAAGCTTATAGGCCGTCTGTTTACTGGTTTATTGGGATCCTTTCCAGGTTTTGGTAGTCTTATTACTTTAGCTTTCATCCAGGCCTTTGGGAATCGACATAGTTTAAACATAGAATTATATATATTTAATATGAATTCTAGGCCGTTTACAGGTAATTTCTTTAATGCTCCGTACTTTATTCCGTCTGGTCCTCCGGATTTATTATTGGGGCGCGTTTTTATTAATTTTAAAAGTTCCTTTAAAGTCATAGGCTCGTATTCAGAGGTTTCTTTTATTTTTAGGTAGTCATTTATGTCATTATTTTCTGATTGTGTGAATTGCTTATCTTGTATACCTTTATTGGGGGAAAAATTATTTTGTAAGCTTTCTGCAATTATATTGACTATCTATTCCATTATAAACAAAATCCTTGGGGAGTTTCTATTGCTGGTGTGTTTAATTCTTTACGTTTCTATGTTAGTGCTTTAGTTAATCGCCACATTTCTCTAGGATATTTAGCCGCGTTTTTGGTGGCCTCGCTCCAGTCTTTAATTATTAATTCTTTGAGCTTACTTTTAACTTGTGTTTTAAGCCTGTTGTACTCGGTTTTAATTGCGGGAATTCTATTTCTTTGCCAATTATTTCGCGCCTGTCTTTTAAGGGCTACTAAGAAGTAGAATTCTGGGTAATTTACTCTTGAGTACTGACTTTTTCCAAATATTTAGTATTTTGTTTTAATGTTTCTGCTATCGTATCGGCGAATAGTTTTACTTGCACATTTAATTCGAATTCATCATTAATTTCGGGTGGTGTTTCCATTTTATCTGTCAGGTCTTTCTGAAATCCTTCCCGGTCTCTTACTGGACGTTTTATAGTATGTTTATTATTAGATCTGTTTGTGTTTAGGGTTAATTTTACAAAGACTGGGAGGTGGTATGAATATAATTCGTCTAGTACTTCTGATTCTATGTTTGAGTTGGGAATGTTAGTTTATACTATGTCTAATTTATACGGTCTGTGGCCATTATTCGGTATGTGTGCCGGTTTAGGTGGTGGAAAGATTACGCAATTATTATTATCTGCATGTCTGCCTAATTTTCTGCCGTTTGTATTATTATTTAAACAGTCTCATTCTTTATTTTCACTGTTAAGATCTCCTGAGATTAAGAAGTGTTCTGTTTTGCCCATAATTTTATATAAATCCTCGTCGGTTATTTTTAATTTCGGGGGTCGATATACTGCGGCCATTAGGATGTGAGTATGGTTGTTTTTAATTGTTATAGCTGTGGCTTCAATCTGCTGTAAGTCTGTAATGTTTACTGGGTGGTGATGGATATTATTTCTAATTATTATAGCTGTTCAGCCCCCTTTGAGGTTCCTGTCTGATCTATATACATTATATCCCGCAAATTTAAGTTTAACTTGGTTATCCAGTCTAGTTTCTGTAATAAATGCTATATCAAAACCTCATATTATTAGTTGTTCTAGTTCATATATTTGCGATCTGATCCCGCAGGCATTCCAGTTTAATATGTTTAGTGTGTGCTCTACTCTAGTGTTAGCCATTACTGTGGGAGAGATGCCAGTGCCGTTAGCAACAGTGAGTGCTTGTCCTCAAGGGTTTTCGCTGCCCTGATGTGGCAGAAATATGGTCGTAGGTGTGTTATCAGTTCGGTGAAGTGCGTGTCGCGCAGTATGTTCGTGAGTTCCCGGATGTCATTCATAGTGGCACTCAGGCCTCCATCCAGTGTGGGTGGCTGGGCTGGAGTTGGCAGTAGAGGTGGTCGTCTGTCTGGCTGTTGTGCTGGCCTGTTGACTTCCGCTCTCGTTGCCCAAGGGCCGGTCCCAGCCAGTACAGCGCCCGGAGCACCCCGAGAAGGCACCGCCGGCGCAGCCTGGCTGTTCTCAGCTACGCCCTCCCCGGCCACAACTGGCACCGGCCGAGCCTGAACCGTTATCACAGGCCGTGTCTGGGTGCGCGGGTGTGTTCGCAGTTCTGGGAACTGAGCTGTGTTTGTGATTTGTGTCGCCTGTTGTGTGTGCTGCAGATGTGTGTTTATGTTCATGTTTGCTGCGTTTACTGTTGTCTTGTATACTCTACAAGACTTGTCCGCAGCGTGATGATACCCCTCCTTGCAGTTATTACACAGCAGGGACTTGTCTTTCTGTTTTTCCCTGCATCCTCCGTGCGAGTGCCGGCCTGCACAGTTCACGCACACAGTCGGCAAAATGCTGTGTTTCTGTGCGTGGTCCCACTGACTGCAGTTGCGGCAGTGTGGCAGATCTTCAGGACGCGGTTTGTACGACTCTAACCGGACAGTAGTCCAGTAGAGTCGCTTGGCCCTGAGAAAGACTTGCTTTGTGTTCTTTATTGTAACTGACCAAGTGCCAGTGGAGCTGTATTTAGGTTCCTCAGGGGTGTGCGCTGGGGATTTCCATGTGAAATTGCGGAGGTCGATAATTTCGAACCCACAAGCTCCGATATCGTCCCTGAGGTCCTCAATTTCGACATCGCTCTCGGGCAAGCCTTTAATGATGAACTTCTGGGCCTTCTAATCACTGTGGGCGTGTGTGTAGTGATGTATTTCTTTGAGAAACAGTCGGGCTTTCTCGTAATCTGTCCGTGTGCTGAACATAAGTTTGAGTTCTCGCCTCCGTGTGAGAGTATTACGAAAGCTAATATTACTTTGGCGTAGCAGCTTAGCCACTGTTTCCAGTGACCTGCTGTCTGGAATTGTTATAGGCACATGCCTCTATCTTTGAGTGTTTGGTGGGTTTTGTGAAAGGGGCGACTCTCTTCCCTTCCCTCCGCGCCCTCCTCGCCATGGAATTCGAACCTTTTTTTTAGAAAGATTTTTTCCTTCCTCCGTCATTTTTGGGTGTTTTGCAGTCTTTGTTGGGAAAAGGAACTCCTCCTCGTGAAGAGCCTGATGAGAAGAAGCCCGACTTCCAATGTCAGAGTTGTGAGAGTGTTGGGGCACGAGACACTGTTTCGTCTGCTCCCTCCACCATCGGTTGGTGACCCCACAGTGCTGTCGTCGCCGTTAGGCAGGGACTGGCTGGCCTCGCTTACACTCGTGTTTGGGCTAGCGATGTCCTCCAGCTGCCTGTCTTCTGTTGTGTTTGTGTGGTTCGGTTCCCCTATGTACGGATGTTTGTCTGGGGGTATCGCCCTGGCTGCTTCTTGAATGTTTCTTTATAAACTACGTCCTCGCAATACAGACGTCACGTTTTAAAATCGAAGAACATAAGGTTGTTTCAGAGAAGAGGTATTGATGCACTGCTTGATTCTGACGCCGATGGAGGCACTGAATGAAACACAGTCTCGATGGCAGGTATATATTCTTCTTCACTGAACATGCACTCGCTCCTAAACGACACCCTCAATCTTTTCAGCAAATCCCATATTTTCGCTTCGAACTAGCATTTATAAACGTCTCCAACCCTCTTGTCACTTGCCATGTCAATACTTTCGAATTCATCAATGCCCTTAACCGCAGAATATTCATTTTCCGACCATCTTCTACCCAGCTTACCAGCAACCGCAAACGCCTACAATGATTAGTTCCACCATCTCTTGTAAAGAAAAAAGTTAAAAGAATTGTATGGAAACCTCGAAACAATTTTAAAATCTTTAAAATATGCTTACAGATAACAAGAAATAAGGTAAGTAGCCATATTTATATATATATATATATATTTATTGGTGTTCCCCATATCCGGTTTTGGCTATAAGTTTTTATTTAGCTTGCCTTGCTAGTTTGTTTGTACGTTCGGATGAAATCTTGAATGTGAACATTGACCCACTTCTGGGTATTCAATCGAGCTGAAACTTGGTATACATATAGAAACCCGGTGACAATGCAATAATATGGTGACAGTAGCTTGGTGCTGCAGCCAGGATCATCTTCACATGAGGGAACTTCTCAACGGTTAATAGTGTGGCGAATTGAAAATCGCCACGAGAATTCGGTGTTTATTGCTTCGGTTTTTTTAAACTCCAATTGTATGTATGATGGTGGGTGTGTTTAGTTCAAGTCTTGCAAGTCGATTGTAAACATTTACCATTATCCAATCGAGCTGAAATTATACATACATGTGTAGTCCCGATGACAATACAATACGAAGGTACCACTGAGCTGATCTGATGATGGAGCCGGAAGTTACAAGATTTTATGTAACTTAAGCTGTATCCAGACATTAGGTGTCATGTATTATAAATAAAAATTGGTGAAACTAAAAAGCGAAAAATAAAATAACTGTAAAAAACTTATAAAACCAAGCTTTTATTTGTAAATGCACTAAAAAGATAAAAATAATTATAGTAGTTAAATAATTTGTAGGACTTGTAAGATGTGGTCGAACCGCCGTAAAAAAACTTGACTAATTATTAATATGTTTGTATCAATTTATATTTAGTGTGTAAAAGCTTGGCGCATATAGTCAAGAGCCTTACGCAAGATATGGGCTTACGCAGATGAGGTATACGTTTTATATTGTGCCAAGCCTTTATATACTAAATATAAATTGATACAAACACATTAATAATTTGCAGTAAAGTTTATTACGACTGTTCAATCATATCGTACAAGTTTTGCAAATTGTCGAATTACTATATTATTTTTCTCTTTTCAGGGCATTTATAAATGAAAGCTTGCTTTTTAAGTTTTTTTGCAGTTATTTTACTCTAAGGAAGTACAGGAGAATCCAACGAACGTGTTTCAAAAGGAATTAGCTCTCTAATACTTTTGCTCCATATTGGGCCAAATTTAGGCCCAATTTGCCTATACTATCTTGCATTCGTTAACGAAAACCCGATCACTGCCGAAGGTCAGAAGGGCTGTAACGAAATATGATTTAGAACACGAAATTGCGTTTATCGAATACGAAAAATGAACTAATAACTTAGGATAAGTCGTGTGGTTCGCGTGCGACTGCAAGTCCGAGCGGATCGCGATTGTGAGCAGGGCTTGCGATTACACATGACACGACAATCGTGAGCCTTCCAACAAGAATAGCAGCTGTATATCAGGCAGTTGGGGCGGCGTTCCAAAACGTTACTCCGACAACAGAGCCAAGTGACAGAGAGTAACAGTTGAGGAAAGCAAAAATAAACGTCGGTTTTGGGAACGAGCATTATGTAATTAGTATTCTGTCGTTACAAATATCTACTGATTATGTAATCAATGTAATTTCCAAGAGGTATTGTCAATTTCACCGAATTCTTTCTTTTTTAAATATATTACTGATATTTATAAACAGCTCTACTTGCGATAATGTACTCATAAATATTTCGTTTAAAATATAAACTTTATAAAAGTTAACTTTAAAAAATATAAAAACAAATTTTACCACTCGTCGTTTGTTTATTTTCCCATGTATATCTGTAAACAGAAAGTCCATACTTCCTTTCAATATAATTAATTCTACTTAACTTCCCGCCTTTTTCAGTTAAGCTTTCGTTAATAGCTGAAAGAAATAGTGCGTGTGAAAGTTTTACAAGATGCTCAGAGTAATATTACTCTGCAGTTTATTTGTGACACAGCTGAGAGCGAGTACAACATTTACTCAAAGTGTTTCGCGACAGCCAGAGAGAGAAGTTAACTCGCAGAGTAACGTCTCTCGGTGGGTAACCCTCCTCCTGTGTAACACTGTGGGCGGGCGGTCGAGTACAAAGGGCGCACATACACATGTCTGGCGCTCTTTCACTGTGTTTTGTTGCAGTGTTGTGTCGCGTCATTAGCGCCTGGCCCGACCTGCTTTTGTGCGTCGAAAGGGAGGGATTTCGCTTGGATTTGTACACGAGGAGGGGGAGGGGTTGCATGGTTAGGTAGGATATGGCGAAGGGTAGGATGAGGGCGAGGGGGGGGGGGGGGGGGGGGCGAGATGAGCGCTGTAGATTGCCGTTTGTTTCGGGCGCGCAGGCCTATAGCAGGTGCAAAGCACGTTCCGAGGTTTTCGAAAAAAAAAAAGCTAAATACGCAATTAGTTTAGCCTTCAGATAAAGCCCCTTTGTTTATATTCAAGTCCAATAAAAGTACAAGGCTGTGTAGACAATCTACTAGCTACAGTTCCTTCACAAATTATCGGCCTTTCTGCCATCAAAATTTATATATAAATAGTTGTTTTCGAAAACTTCCTTCTACAGGATTTCCAGCTGTTTTTTTAGTAAAGTAGTTTAAAGGTAAAGGTTTATTAAAAATCTATTATCTAACTTGGGTTTATTTTTCTAACGTTCGTAATATACGTCCTATGCAATTAATATATAGTTACAACTTCTGTTATGGCATTGATATTAGTTGTTTGGATCTGAGTTTGGCAATTTTACTGTTTCATTTTGTTTGAGTATCAATCTTACCATTTAACTGTTCAAGTAATTAATTATTTCAAAAGTGATAAGGTCAAAACTGGAAACTATTTGTACATTCTGCGTCGAAAATAGATGTGAAATATTGTAAAAAAATCACCTGCGTTATTAAGATATGGTTACCGAATTGTCGTCTTTACACAAGTATCTCGATGGTTTTTCTCTACGAGACAAAAATCCTAAAAAATTCTTGAAAGAGATCTTGTTTCGTATTATAAGCTGCAACTTTATAAACACATTTTGAAATAGCTTAGATTATTAGCCTATATCGTTAACTGATTTAATTTCCTCATATTTATTATGAATTGTTGCTTTCTGATTTAGTATAAAGCGTATACGCTTATAATGGGTTTAATAACCACGGATTTCTAACTAAATATATACTCTCATATAATGTACAAGTAAATTGAATATTTTTTACATTTTAAATTATGTTTTGTCCGGCGTGGTTGCAGAGAACACACCATATCATTCTAAAACACAGATCACAAAAGTTAACAAACAGTGAATTTAAAACTGATATCTTCTTAGCTATAGCTATGATCTGCATTTACTTCAAACACTTTTCGCGTTATCCTTAGTCAGTGCTGCGTCTACGTTTAGGCGTACGTCTTTCCATTCAGTACTCAACACTTTCAAAAATTGTTTTATTTAGTTTTTAAAAGGCTCTTCTATGAGCCACAAGACCTGTAAAAATAATGAAATTCGGAAAAGTTTTCTAACTTTAACACATTTAGTTTGCTAATTTGTGATGCAAGTCATGAATAACAGCAACATTTTTAGATACAGTCGCGATAGTTTTTCGTCCGAATTTGTGTACAAAAAATTACATTGGCACTATTTATTTGCAATCGGCAAAATTAACTTTTAAGTTCGATAATGTTTTTCTAAGGATTCCAGATTTATACAAGAACAATTCATAATGACCATAGACAACGCTATAATTAATGAGTGTCAGGCACAGAAAGAAAAGTTTTTCTTAAGCTAATTATTTTATAAAATACACAGATATATTAGACTAACTGAATTTTTCGTAAAATTACTTATTATTATTTTGTCCCTGCAGATACATAAATATAGTTTATCTCCGTTGATTCAAATTTCCATAATTTAGTTACTCCTTCCTCAGTTCTGTAAATTGTACCACTTTGGGTAAACAAGTGTGTGTAATATGACCCTTACATCACGTGCGTATTCAGCGGTGATACAGGAATCTCGTATATCAGAGCTCACATTTTATGATATTCATTTGTTAACTCGTAAGTAAAGGGATGGTTTCTTCAGCTAATTGAACGTGAACTTTGAACTTGGAAAAGCCTCGAGTGTGTGCGCAGTTCTCTCCACACTATTTTCGTCGATGGCAGTATGTGGACGCTGACCTGCCCATGGGAAATATGGTCCCGTAGTTGGCTGCTGGAGAATATTTGCTGACACAGGCGTTCAATGGCTCAGAGTTGCCAGCAGTTCCCTCGTAAATCAAGTTTACCTCAGCAATCTCCGAACTAGGAATAGACCATGGTTCGTGGTCCACCTGCATAAGCAAACACAACATGCACTCACAGTGTGTGAGGTAGTAGCCGATAGTTCTGTCCAGTGCCACCGGGCGGCGCTTACGGCGTATATGAAGCATAGTACTATTGAAGAAATATGGACCGAACAGAAATATGGCAGAGATTGTAGCCAACGTCATCATATTAGGCGGGTTCATTTCTAGTCCTTGAAAGAAGTGCAGGTTCTCCTTACACCAGATGTAAATATTTCTCACATTTTCTATTCAGCGAGTTGCAAACTCTTCTGAGAAATCCACTTTCCCGCACGCAGGAATTTTTGGAAAACATCGAGAAATCGTACACAAGCTTTAATGTCGTCTAATCATGCCATTAAAATTTAATTCGTCTGCAAAGGAAGGCTGAATTGGCTTTAAAACCAGACATTTCGTTGTATGTCTTGTTAATGTTATGTACGGAACCTCCAGATCCTGTGATCGCTGACGATCGTAATTTTTAAGTGACTATTTGTGAGACACAGACGCCTCAGCACAATTAAGCTGCTGGTCCTGCCGATGACGTTCCTCAACTTTATCTGTCTTTGATGGAACCTGTTTCAAAAAAACTTCTTGCCACATCATAAAAAGGTTTGGTTTGGTGAGGCGGTTTTCTGGAACAGTGTAGTGAAATGTTTCTGAATGTCTCCCATTGATATTTCCTGTTTGCGGTCGCTCGTGAGTTCACATCCTCATCACGGGAGTACTTTCCTGGGCATACATTGGCGCATCGGCAAAAAATCTCTGAATATTCCATGACCTGAAATAAAAGTAACACTCATTAAAACTACACAAGTTCACTCACCAGCCATATTTCAGACTTATATTACCACGTATAACAAACAACCTACCAATTAACAGCGCTACTGTCTAACTTCGAAAAATTCTGTTTTTTTTTTCCTACTTGAAATGTGCTTGCTTATAAAGATGGCACGATCGGTGTTTCATTAATATATATTTATGTAATAATTAGGCAGTTTCCCTCCTCTAGTGTTAAATATTTCTGACATAAAATTGCTTGGTTTATGGAGAAAAGATTAAGAAAGTTTGCAGACAGTCCATTGTTTGTTTTCGCTACTTCACAGAATGAAACCAAAAAAAAAAACTGAAATATTCATATATAGGTACTGAAAAAAGCGATCAAATAGCTAAAACATATTAAGAACATTAATCAGAATACAACATTTGTTTTCCAAAATGAGTTGTACCACACTTATGAAAGTTGTGTAGGGAACTAACAATTGCTGTGGCAAAATGTCGTCACATAATATTTATGGTAGAGTGGACATCACTGTTTACGGTAGTGGTTACAAAATTACATCGGCTATTTATTTTTAAAATATTTCTTTCGCCTTTCCTTGAGGTATAAACGGGAACATAATAATTGTAAGAGTTTAGGTTTCTTGGCGTTTCAGCTTAGAAAGAGAGGAAAGAAAGAAAGCATCTTGGGTCTTGTGTATTTGTAGTGTCGTGTGTTTCAACCTTGTTTTGCACATGCAAAAAGTTTGTATGTGTGAACTGTGTGGCGAACGATACGAAGCAAATAGAGCCATAAGTATTGAGAAACTATTGAGAAATTCATAACTGCCCGACAGTTTGACTGCTTGTTCGAGAGACCCTCAAACTGAAAGGAACAATTTCCGTTCGTGTTCAAAATACTGCGAGGAGCCACCTGTCGACAGCTCAATGCGCCGCATGTTTTAGTTCGAACGGACGTTCACAGCCCTCAGCATACATTACACAATTCTTCACCAAACATTGACAATCAGTTGAAGGGGTCTTAACAGGAAAAAGCGTGGGAGGGGGGTGTTAGGGGGGGAGGTGATATAAACACACGCGTATAAGAAAGAAGCATAAGAAAATACGTAATATTGTAATATTTTAACGGAAATTCTTACAGTAGCCGTCTCTTGATGATTCAGAAATTATAATAAATTGATATATTATTTATAATTATTACGATGAGCAGTAATAATTATTTGAATATCAAATTGTATTTTCGGCATATTGTAGCTATATTGTGAGAGTAGATAACCAATTTAAATGACCAAGAAACACAGTGTTTCCCAAATTCTTCCCAATAAATCATAATCGTAAATGTATTTGTCTTCGCCGCAATTTTCACACGTATGTACCCATCTGTAGAACCTCTTTGGCAGTGCACGTGTATTGTATAGAAGGAAATAAGCTCTTATACACTTTTTAACTTATGCACGTTGGATGACAATCGTCCGTATTCAAGACATCTCCGTCATTTTCCTTTAGCTTGCTAGTGTCTAGTTCATTAAGCGAGGTGAAATATTTAACAATAAAATGATGAAAACTTCACTCTCACACTAGAAAAACAATCATCATAGAAGTGACAAGAGAAAGATCTACAATCTGGTTGTAGAATAGCAGCAGCCTAATTCAGTACTAACAACACGACGTGCTGTTAGTTTACTAGAGTGGCGTCTTGATTTACACGTGTCTGAAAATCCACAAATCCTATTAAGACGGCTGGTAGTGGGATAGTCGTATTCCTGAACGGGTCTAAAATGCCACGAGCTGAGTCCGATTACTGTCGCCACACAAACTGCTAATTGAAAATAGTATAAAAGAAAACAGTCAAAGGCGTCCTTCCATTATTCTGCTGAGGTTTTTAATTTAAAAATTTTTTTTTTTTTTGGTTTTAAGATATTTATAAAATGCATGCAATATTAATTTGATTTGTAATTGCTTGTTTGTTCATTATTTTTAGTGCTTCATGCGAATCCCATGTCAAGTTGAGCATATTTCTTTTTCCTTTGAATATCTTCAAGGTTTAACTCCATTATCACTAGTTTGTTGTTTTCTTTTTCAAATTATTTCCTCAACTGTAGTCTTTCTTAACTCGAGGGCGCCGACTTCCTAGAACGCCATTTATACGGCGATGCCAACCTTCTTCTGCTATAACGTTCTGTGTCTTCTCAGTTCCACATTTCCGGGATTATGTGTGAATTTTTCAGCCACAGGTCTACAACGTAGTAGAAAAACTGGATCGATTTGTCGTAATGTGGTGCGTTACTGTGTATGTAAACCCAACCTTCTTTCACGCCCTCACATGGGTTAGTGCTGCACTCTTTCGTACTATTAATCATACTTTCGGGTTTGTTTTGTGAGTTTCAGTAACACTAACTTCCTGGAAATTTCTCCAGATACTTTGGGCAAGTGACTTGTTTAATGGCTTTGATAGCAGCTGCCTCAAAGACCGCAATTATTTACGTTGGATTCCATTCTGGGATCTCTCTTTAGTTGTATTAAGCGGTCTCATGTATGTATCTGCTGTCTTAGTTGGGAAAAGGGCACATACAGCAACTGCAATATCGGTCTACTCAGTAGTACTTCCGATATCAACGTGTGTTGTATACATCTGAATGAATTGGCTGCTGCAGTTCTTCAAAGTGAAGACATTTTCTATGTGTTTTCAGGCATTATCTACCTTTAGAGCTCACGCACACACGCACACACACATCTCAACATGTAGGCTCTTGTTGGACTGTGTACTTGACTTCGTTGTCTGTAGAGCATCGCTTTTAAATTCGAAAACTTCAGCACCCGAGCGATACGTTTGTGTCCTTTTCGCTGCGAGGGTTTCATTTATTCAGCGTAAATCTTAATCAAACCAACGTAAATATACATCAGGTTTTGGTTTGTCGTGAACAAAACTACGAGGGCTAGACATAAATATTAAAATGTCAATGAACAATGATAACTGCAAACGTTTCTGGATCACGCGCAACATAGTGACAGTGAGAAAGTTATGATTAGACAAAAATTAAAAATTTTAGAACATTTATGTAAATAACTAATATACCGTTCTTCTGAGATCAAGACAAAGCTACGAATTAAATATAAACAAATTAATTTCATAACTGTGTCACTAAAATTTTACTTTAATCACGAACCTTGGCTTCATCAGTAGCATACTATACTTGTGGGTTGTTTCGTCCAGGACGCCATTGACACTGGAAACTATTATGCTACCGAAACACGCGGAATATCTTCTTTAAGGTAAAACTATACGACTTCGCCTGACTTGTGTGCACCTTGTTTTATAAACCAATATTTTTGAACAGTAAACACTGTTTGCTTTTTTGTCTAGTAATGAACTCCATTTTTGTAGAATTCTATAACACGGTTTAGAGTGAACGCATGAAATGAATGATTGAAAACCAAACACCAGGACTTAATTGGTTCAGAAGGGGGAGAATTTTTTGTTATTATATACGTTTGTTTGTGTTCGTGGCATTTGGGCCCATTTTATAATCATTTTACTTCATGGAATTTGAGATACAACCGTCCGTGGAATTTCAGACAATATTCTAAGAATTTTATTTCTTGACTTTTAGAGCTTTGCTCGTAGTGGGAATAATATGGTAAGTGAGCTTAGCTACATAGACTACTGTTCTGCATATTCAAAGTTATCGATACAATAACAGACAAGAATACAAGGTACTATTGTGTTGCAATTATTATCTACGTTGTACTTATATATTAACTGTCACTGATGTATTATGGGTAGGACCACTGATTTTTCGCGAATTAATCGGAGCACTCAGTAGACTTCAATTCTATATATACACCTGGCTGTTGTCATACCTCCATTGGCTGCTGGTGTCGTTTGCGCATTTGACCGCGCCACTCAGGATTCCCTAACTCTGATACTCTACCTTCGTGATTCGTGCGCAAACATTTAACACGGACCAGAACCTGCTTCAGCCAATCAATAAGCTGGACGACCACACAATACTTGAACTGTATCTTGTTTCGAAATCCTATCGCGAAATATCACTGCGCCTAGTTATGAACAAATTAGTGTGGTCCCTACAAGCACTAATTTTTCTTAGTGCATCCACTTGTTGCAGCGTGAGGTCTGGAATACCGTGCAGATTATGAAAAACAGTGGTATGTTAAACTGACTACGCGGAGGCGAATAGAGCGGTATGCCGTGACACATCCCCGTATGCTATGCCTAGACAGTACAGTCTGTTACTGTGTATCCCTCGCGGGAGTGTAAACACACGCTAAACGTCAACAACGCTTGCCGTATTTCCACTCCGTGAAGCACCTTTTCTTTTGTCTTCTACGAAACGTTGCTCCCCGTTGCCGAGAACTAGCATCTCACGAGAACGGCGGTCGTATAAGTGAACATTTGCAGTTTAACATTTTATATTTCAGTGGCAGTGTGTGTAAACTACCTTATGTTTTAATTAATATTGGCTAGGATGTAACAAATTATATAATATATCAACTCTTTAGTCCGGCATTTTGGAAGGCAGCACTACATGAAAATTTTGCATCTATTTCCTATCTTCGGAAAAAGACGATTCTCGCCAAATTCATGCGACAAGTTACGATTTTGTAGTTCATCAAAATTTATGTGTCTTAATATGATAACAACATATTTTCAAAATAACAGCCATTTAAATACTTTTCTTTATCATACCATATGTTTCAAGCCATTTAAAGCAAACTTTACAGGCTGGCATTATCTACGACAATAATCTAATCTACTAATACATAAACATTTCGCTAGCCATTTATGAATACGGCCACATAAAATAATGTATGTTTTATGTCATATTTCAGAGAGAAAAATCCACTCATTCTCACCAAATTTTACACACAGTTAGTGCTACGATAGGCCAAGTAAACTTACATATTTTCGGTTGGACAAGACTTGTGTTAAATGACGTTTATGTTATACATTCTGATAAGTATGTTATATCTATTAAGATTTCTAATAAAACCCAACCAAATTTCGTACGTTAAGAGTATTCATTAAAAGCATCAATTATGGGCTCAGAGATCCTATTTTATAGGCTTTTTTGACAGATAGCGAGTGCCACGTGAGAAAATTAAACATGTTTGCTATATTTCCGGAACCATTAAACCAATTTCCATCAATGTCGCACTCCAGTTGCACTACAAAAGGCAATGTAAAGTTATTTAGGTAAGTTTGTCATACCTATTAAAGATCATGACCAAATCCAACGAAACTTAGTTTGCTGGCAAAGTACCCATATTAGAAGCATCGTGTACATAGCCTCTTTTCTTGCCCTTTTTTCTACGCTAGTGCCAAAGGGTGAAATAACTTTTTACGCCAAATTTTATAAAACCAATGAACTTATTTCTATCTAATTCTTCACATCAACATTATTACATTGTACAGTTTTTCTCGATCAATTAATATCAACGATTTCATGATATCCATACTCTGTGTGCGGACGCTAAGTTTTTAAATTAATGCATTCTAATGAAAGGAAGATAAAATTTTATCACATATTTTTACTTATTATATTTGGTGACTGATGGGTTTTAAAACCAGTCCCTCTTCTTTTAAGTAATTTAGAAGTGTGCATATTCCACTGCAAATTAATCGCCAGGTAATGAAGTAAGTCTACTTATATGCAAAATTTCTTCGTGTGTTTTTCCAAGCCAGTGGTCTGCAAGCGATTTTAAGTTTTCACCAAGCCACGTGGTGCAGTGGCAAACCATCGTACTCGCATTCCGGAGATTCTGCGTTCGATCCGCTGCCCAGCAATCCGGTCTCGCTTTCTCATGGTTTCCCGAAATTACTCCAGGTTCAAACATCTCGTAACTGTAGGCAGCTTAATTTTATTATTTCAAGTAAATATATCATGTTTTTTCATGTTTTGGAACTTGTTATTTTGTGAGCTAGGTATGTTTTACATTGAACCTAGAGACTTAAATGTACTCAAATTTTTAATACAAATTTCTTTTGTGACTTAAAAAGAAGATTGATTGAATGTATAATTATTTATTTATTTTATATTTTTTTGCGTGGTTAACGTAAGTAATTTTCTGTTCATTATTTTGTGAATTGTTTAATTATAGTCGTTGAAGTTCGGCCGAGTATCACGTGATCAGCATTTAATTTTATTTATGTTTGAGACAATGGTGTGTCAGCGAAACTTGTTTAAATGTAATATATTTTAAATTTCATTAAACTTGGAACGCTTGCTTGTATGATTGATCGTGTTCATAGATTTATCACGTGACGTTTGGAAAGACGTTGTGGGTGAGACACACCGGTATTTCGAATGCACGGGCAGAATGTTCCACAACGTCCCAGTGAGCGGAAGTGATGTGTGTCACTCCACACTATGATTGACTGCGTCGAGGTTAACTTAAGAGATGGCACGTTTATGTGTGTGGAAGTTGTGCCACAATGATTTATTTGCCTAATTTATACCCAGTTGCGGCGTTAGCATTAATTTTGTTTAAATCTTGATAAAATCGATTCCTTCTTATGTAGCATCCCGATAAGGAACTGTGTTCTTTTATCCTGTTCATGGAAAATAATTGAAGAAGCTACCAAAAGGAAGCAGTTGAATGTATTCATTCGCAGAAGTGTCTGCTGGGAAGGCTAGAAGTATCTCTTGGGAAGGCTAGAAGTATCTGCTGGGAAGGCTAGAAGTGTCTGTTGGGAAGGCTAGAAGTATCTGTTGGGAAGGCTAGAAGTGTCTGTTGGGAAGGCTAGAAGTGTCTGTTGGGAAGGCTAGAAGTATCTCTTGGGAAGGCTAGAAGTATCTGCTGGGAAGGCTAGAAGTGTCTGTTGGGAAGGCTAGAAGTATCTGTTGGGAAGGCTAGAAGTGTCTGTTGGGAAGGCTAGAAGTGTCTGTTGGGAAGGCTAGAAGTATCTGCTGGGAAGGCTAGAAGTGTCTGTTGGGAAGGCTAGAAGTGTCTCTAGGGAAGGTTAGAAGTATCTGCTGGGAAGGCTAGAAGTATCTGCTGGGAAGGCTAGAAGTATCTGCTGGGATGGCTAGAAGTATCTGTTGGGAAGGCTAGAAGTATCTGCTGGGAAGGCTAGAAGTGTCTGTTGGGAAGGCTAGAAGTGTCTCTAGGGAAGGTTAGAAGTATCTGCTGGGAAGGCTAGAAGTATCTGCTGGGAAGGCTAGAAGTATCTGCTGGGAAGGCTAGAAGTATCTGTTGGGAAGGCTAGAAGTGTCTGTTGGGAAGGCTAGAAGTGTCTCTAGGGACGGTTAGAAGTATCTGCTGGGAATGCTAGAAGTGTCTCTTGGGAAGGCTAGAAGTATCTGCTGGGAAGGCTAGAAGTGTCTGTTGGGAAGGCTAGAAGTGTCTCTAGGGAAGGTTAGAAGTATCTGCTGGGAAGGCTAGAAGTATCTGCTGGGAAGGCTAGAAGTATCTGTTGGGAAGGCTAGAAGTATCTGCTGGGAAGGCTAGAAGTGTCTGTTGGGAAGGCTAGAAGTATCTGTTGGGAAGGCTAGAAGTGTCTGTTGGGAAGGCTAGAAGTATCTGCTGGGAAGGCTAGAAGTGTCTGTTGGGAAGGCTAGAAGTATCTGCTGGGAAGGCTAGAAGTGTCTGTTGGGAAGGCTAGAAGTATCTGCTGGGAAGGCTAGAAGTGTCTGTTGGGAAGGCTAGAAGTGTCTCTAGGGAAGGTTAGAAGTATCTGCTGGGAAGGCTAGAAGTATCTGCTGGGAAGGCTAGAAGTATCTGCTGGGAAGGCTAGAAGTATCTGTTGGGAAGGCTAGAAGTGTCTGTTGGGAAGGCTAGAAGTGTCTCTTGGGAAGGCTAGAAGTATCTGCTGGGAAGGCTAGAAGTATCTGTTGGGAAGGCTAGAAGTATCTGCTGTGAAGGCTAGAAGTGTCTGCTGGGGAGGCTAGAAGTGTCTGTTGGGAAGGCTAGAAGTGTCTGTTGTGAAGGCTAGAAGTGTCTGTTGGGAAGGCTAGAAGTGTCTGCTGGGAGGCAAGAAGTATCTGCTGTGAAGGCTAGAAGTGTCTGCTGGGGAGGCTAGAAGTGTCTGTTGGGAAGGCTAGAAGTGTCTGTTGGGAATGCTATAAGTATCTGTTGGGAAGGCTAGAAGTATCTGTTGGGAAGGCTATAAGTGTCTCTTGGGAGGGCTAGATGTATCTGCTGGGAAGGCTAGAAGTGTCTCTTGGGAGGGCTAGAATTATCTGCTGGGAAGGCTAGAAGTATCTGCTGTGAAGGCTAGAAGTGTCTGCTGGGGAGGCTAGAAGTGTCTGTTGGGAAGGCTAGAAGTGTCTGTTGGGAAGGCTAGAAGTGTCTCTTGGGAAGTCTAGAAGTATCTGTTGGGAAGGCTAGAAGTATCTGTTGGGAAGGCTATAAGTATCTGCTGGGAAGGCTAGAAGTGTCTGTTGGGAAGGCTAGAAGTGCCTGCTGGGAAGGCTAGAAGTATCTGCTGGGAAGGCTAGAAGTATTTGCTGGGAAAGCTAGAAGTGTCTGTTGGGGAGGCTAGAAGTATCTGTTGGGAAGGCTAGAAGTATCTGCTGGGAAGGCTAGAAGTATCTGCTGGGAAGGCTTGAAATATCTGCTGGGAAGGCTAGAAGTGTGTGTTGAGAATGCTAGAAGTGTCTGTTGGGAAAGCTAGAAGTGTCTGCTGGGAAGTTAGAAGTATCTGCTGGGAAGGCTAGAAGTATCTGCTGGGAAGGCTCTAAGTATCTGCTGAGAATGCTAGAAGTGTCTGTTGGGAAGGCTAGAAGTATCTGCTGGGAAGGCTAGAAGTGTCTGCTGGGAAGGCTAGAAGTGTCTCTTGGGAAGGCTAGAAGTATCTGCTGGGAATGCTATATGTGTCTGTTGGGAAGGCTAGAAGTATCTGCTGGGAAGGCTAGAAGTGTCTGCTGGGAAGGCTAGAAGTGTCTCTTGGGAAGGCTAGAAGTATCTGCTGGGAATGCTATATGTGTCTGTTGGGAAGGCTAGAAGTATCTGCTGGGAAGGCTAGAAGTGTCTGCTGGGAAGGCTAGAAGTGTCTTGGGGAGGCTTGAAGTATCTGCTGGGAAGGCTAGAAGTGTCTGCTGGGAAGGCTAGAAGTGTGTGTGAAACACGTTATTATTCCCATAAGAAGCTCTGATGACCAGTTTCTTATGTTTATTACTGACCACCAGCGAACATTAAGAAGGGTTTTACAGTTAATAGTAAAGGTCATTTTTTCTAACTTTTACCTGTAATTATTAAAGTTATTTACCAAGCAAGTTATTAATAAAGGCCAATATATACAATTTGAAGTTTCATGTGAACAAATTCAGTACAGGGCAAATTTATTTGGAAAATAAATTGTCTTTACAAATCCCTCCATTCTTTTATTTAGTGATAGCATATGTACAGTCCTACACCATCACCACTAAGGAAATAAATAATGTTCACACACCACTATAAGTTGAATGCTGACATGGTATCTTATTACTGGCAATGGGCGATTCTCTTCTCACTGCTGCTTCACTGAGTAACTAGCTCCATCTCGAGCGACATCGCTGTTGAAGATGCATTACGTCCTCGTTATGTGAACTGAGCAGCCGTTCAAAGAAAACATCGTTTCCCTGCGCCGCTCTCTACCGGAATATCACAACAGTTTTTAATTACAGTCATTAGATGGTACTTTTTATACGGAGTGACTGCTACAAAATTTTCGTTCAATGAAATAGGTCGGCCAGTTGGTTAGCGTATGGTTTTAGCAGAGATTATGAATATACGGAGATAAAAGTTTCCTGTAAGTTTATTTCCAAACAAATGAATTTTCAATAAGGCTGAAATAGTAGTTCTTATATGCAGTCATATTGCTCCCTTCTTAAGTATCCGTCCTTGTGTGTTCATGTGTTTAATGATCGTTGACAGGCCCCTGAAGGACAATTTAGGAAAAAATTAAATTAATGCCCACACAAATGGAAATCAAACAAATTTGTACGAGCAATTGTTTCCTACATTCGATATAAACCACATGAATTGCTCAAGAATATATTTGATGCACTCGAATGCGAAAATTCATCAAACCTGTTGTATTTACTAACGCGCCCATCATTATAAAATTCATTACGGCCTTGGTAATAGACGTGTAGACATATTTTGTAACGTAATATTGATATCCTCCTTAAAATACGAGTTTGCAGGCACGTCGCTCGAAACACTTATTTAAGCAGTCAAATAATACTTATATGTAATATATATACATACATATGCACACACACATGTATTTATATAAAAAATTAAACATTGAACGTATAACTTACTTACCGAATGAGGTTTAATTGGCGTAACCATTTAAAAATATTTTCATTTTGTAACAACACTGCCTAATAATCTACCTAGTGAAAAATACCGAAATTTAACTCGTTTATTTGTCAAATCATAAGGTTACAACATTCTTGTAGGTCTTTGTCAAGCCACTGAATTTTAATATAAAACTTATTTCTGAAGATGTGAACAATATAATTTTTTTACCTCAGCAACAGTGTCAGCAGTGATATAATTTTTTTGTTGTACACATGACGATTGTATCTTTGCTATAAATACTAATGTTAGAGCAATGTTAATATAGCCGCTGTAAACGTTATTTTTAAGTCAAGAAGAAACTGACAATATAAACTTAAAAAATTTACATATATTATATATATATATATATAATATTAAGTTTCAAATTAAAAATAAAACGCGAGTGACGTTACTTTAGCCTTGTTCGGGTACACTGCTTCTCAATGTACTGTATGTTTATTAACACGGGACAGCAACTCTGGTTACGAAGATGAAGTCTAGAAAACATGTGTGTTAATTGGTATGGTAAGGAGGGAGGAGGGAGGAGAGAGGGTTAAGATTCCTGCAGCGGTATACGAAGCACAAGTTGGCGTAACCCCAGAGGCGATACAGACAGGAGGATAGAAATAAAGGGCGGTGGGCCTGGAAGGCCAAGGCGAGCGGCAGTTATTGATTGCCACGCAGTCACGGCGGGCGGGCGGTTTGCGAACTACGTGGTCGGGGGAGAAATGGCAAATGTGGGTGGGGCAGTGTGTCCCTGCAGCGAGGGAAAGGTAGACAGGTAAGGGTTGAGCACGCCATGCTGGCATTTCCATCTGCCCCCATCTCCAACCCCCTCCTACTGCTAGCTAACCCTCTTAAATCCCACAGCGATGCCATCGAGCTAGCGAGCGCACGCTTTGACCTCCAGCGGGGCGTGACGTTATCCAATTCTCTAACGGGCCACAGGGGACGCGGTGGTGTAGTGGTCAGACTACTCGCCTCCCGTCTAGGCAAATCGGGCTCGATTCCCGGCGGGGTCGCTCTCGGATATTCGCTGATCGGCGGGTTTTCTCGGGGATTTCCCTTTCTCTCCGCCCTTGCATTCCATGGCTACTTCACACACACCTCACTTAACCCCCATCCGATCTCAAGACATCGATATTAAGAGCCGTACAAATCTCCCCACTCCACTAGCTTGTCAATGATTGGTAAAATCAATTCCGGAACTACCCCTTCCTACATCCAACCTCTTTGCTATCGACCTTACACTGTAGTACTAACATGACGACTGGACTATGAACTCATATTTGTGCCACAACACTGATTTTGCCAAAATTTTGGCAAAGGAGAAGGAAACGGGAGACCCCCGAGAAAACCCGCCGACTAGCGGCATCGTACAGCACGATTCCCGCATGCCGAAATCCGAAAGCAAATCCCGTCGGGAATCGATTCCGGTTCGCCTTAGTGGAAGGCGAGCTTTCTAACCACTGCGGTATACGAGCAAGCATCCGGCAAAGTACGTGCTTATAAAAAATAGTGGTATTTTCAAAGTGTCATAAATGACACAGTAAACAATGTCTGGTAACCTTCCTAAACAACAATGGAAGTTTCCAACCTATACATGTTATAGAAATAATACCACACATCAGGCTGCAAATATAGGAATTTTTAGCGTCACTACCATACATGGTTGGGAACTTTCCTATGGATTTGATTGTTTCCTCAGCAAATGGAGGAACGCTGCCATTGATGTATGAATAACGATATTACCGATCACTGCTTATTACTATATATATGCACCAATGTGGTCAATTTGCGAATAATTTCTCAGAGTGACCGAGTTGGGTGAGATTCAGCACGTGGGTTCTAAATGTGACTAGCGATACACACACAGACACACATCTACACAGTAAGGAAGATGAACTTGAGGCTATTGCATATATTCCCCCCTTGTCTATGGCGCCACACTTCAACGCCAAGGGTCCCTTGTGCCTGGGGTTGAGAAGCTCAGCAGCGATGAAGGCTACACAGTTACGTGAATCAAGTGTGTTATCGCCACTAAGCGAACGGCTCTGAACTGGGGCGCTGCCTCTCACCATGGGACTTCCAACTGTGATACTGTTATTTTGATTGGCGGCAACTCTATGGTAAGGTTCGCTGCAAAACCTTTGAGTATTTTCGTACGTATCTGATTAGTACGTTTTTAATATATTGAAAAAGTCACTTCTAAGTATGTTGGAGTGCTCTGAAATGGCATTGGCAATGTGTGAGACGTCTTAAAAACACTGAACAGGCCTACGACAAGGCAAGTGAGTTGGAGCATCAGAGATATATGAACACCAAAGAAAATGCACCAAAATTAATCGGGATTCAACTGCCATTGCCAAAGAAATCGGATTCACCATCAAACAATAAAAACGAAGAGAAAAATATGTATTTGAACTAAAGCGTATGTAATTTCTGCCCAAGACCTGTAACCTAAGTATGTTCCGGAGAAGTATAACAACCCTTTAAAATGTAACTTGAGCATATCATAGTAACACAGCCAGAAGAAAGATAAATTCTTGAGTTTTTCGACAATCCATTATTGAACGGTTGAATGCCAACCATTAAAAAATGTGGTGCCGATAATTCCACTGTCGTGTGTTGTGTTTGAAGTACACGATTTTAAAACTAACTCCTTCGCGTGCTCACGGCATGTATAAACACGAAAAGTAATACCACTGCACACTAAGGCGAAGGCGGAATACAACTATCATGCTAAGAGGAAACTCAATTTTGAAGATCTTCTACATTGCCAAATACGACATATTCATACTGTTATAGCTAAAAAATATTCCGAGAGCATTGTTGCGACAGGGCTATGCATTGAACACTACAACAGACTTACCACCAATAAGCGTCCCGCTCGAATTCCCAGAGGCATACTGAGCCCTTGGAGAACACACTGCACTCCAGTTCCGAGCCTCGCACATAGAGGCGATGGCGCACTTGATTCGCGTGGCAGTGTAGCCCTTATCGCTCCCCCGCTTCTCGGTCTCAAACGCCCAGGTAGACAGTGTTGGGTACTGAAGCTGCACTCGAGGGCCCTGAGGCCGTCTTCTAATTGCTCATTTCAATTTACGTGACGCAAATCAGACAATGGAAATGAAGATGCAATTTTCTATTTTAGTATTTAATTCTTACTAAATTACCAGATTTCAACCATGGATGAACAAGCTACTATCGACGGGGTCCTAATTGAACGCTACTAATTACAAATGGCCAGTTCTAATAAAGACTTCGAGTAGCCTTGCTGTAGAGTGATTATGTAGATATGTTGTGAAGTCACGCTCAGGTTACTAGAGGGTTGCATTCAGCTGGCACCTCATACACACAGATGTCTCCCTCACAGCTACCAGCCTGACTCTTCCCATCTTTGAAATAGAGGCAGGTGGAAGTTCATCTGATTGGATTTAATTTTCATGCGTGTAATGAATTTTTTACATCAGTGTGGGAGAACAGGACCTACATAACACACCCCATTACAAATAAAGTTACTAGCTTTCCATCCCAGTCTACTACAAATGCCTTTCCATTAAGCACATTGTATTAATTGTGTTAGATGGAAGCTGTGGGTCGCACAGTAGAGCAGAACATTAATACCATAAAAAATAATTTTTCGTACTTCTGTTATTCGAAAGCTACATTTTAAATTAATACTTTGAGATTATTATCTAAAACAAAGAAACTTATTACTTTACAACTGTGTTGTTAACACTAGTAAAATATCTCTTTAATTTAAAGAGCATTGTTAGAAATTTAGGTTTGTTGTCATTTAATTTAGTCGACAAAAGTTTTTGTTTACTAACAATATTATTTTCCTTTATGGCTGAGAAAAAAATTCTTGGGGTAGTTTTGTTTAAAGTAATGAAATGTTGCTATAGATCAAAGAAAAGGATTAAATGATATTAAAACATTTCTTCTTTTCATTCAAGTTCTTAGCACCTAACGAAATTTCCTATAAACTAAGATATTGAAATCTTTTCTTTAGATCATCAATATAATGATTTTAACTTTCTAAATACAGTAACAGATTTCAACACAAAGGATATAGCTGAACTATTTCAACACAAAGGATATTGCTGAACTATTTCAACACAAAGGATATAGCTGAACTATTTCAACACAAAGGATATTGCTGAACTATTTCAACACAAAGGATATTGCTGAACTATTTCAACACAAAGGATATTGCTGAACTATTTCAACACAAAGGATATTGTTGAACTATTTCAACACAAAGGATATTGCTGAACTATTTCAACACAAAGGATATTGCTGAACTATTTCAACACAAGGGATATTGCTGAACTATTTCAACACAAAGGATATAGCTGAACTATTTCGACACAAGGGATATTGCTGAACTATTTCAACACAAAGGATATAGCTGAACTATTTCGACACAGAGGATATTGCTGAACTATTTCAACACAAAGGATATTGCTGATCTATTTCAACACAAAGGATATTGTTGAACTATTTCAACACAAAGGATATTGCTGAACTATTTCAACACAAAGGATATTGCTGAACTATTTCAACACAAAGGATATAGCTGAACTATTTCAACACAAAGGATATTGCCGAACTATTTCAACACAAAGGATATTGCTGAACTATTTCAACACAAAGGATATTGCTGAACTATTTCAACACAAAGAATATAGCTGAACTATTTCGACACAAGGGATATTGCTGAACTATTTCAACACAAAGGATATTGCTGAACTATTTTAACGACGAAATATGCCATTGCCACTGATAAATAGATCGAACGAAAATATTGTCCACATTATAAGATAAACAATTCTGCGATGAAAAAATATGTGTTGCAGTTAATAGTGGTTTAAGTGTGTGAGTGTGCGTGTGTGTTATGGGTAACTGCAACTTGAAGTAGGGACACAGCATATAAACATACAATCCATATTGTTCCTTGTCTTTTATAATTTTATTCCTGTTTATTCGAAATAATTTAGGTGACTTGAATTTTCCAGTAGACACCTACACTAAATCTGCTCCGTCCTTGTTGAAGGGACCACAGAGCTATCCTCGTGTCCCGTCCAGAGGACATAAATGTCCTCGTGGCCAGTGATGACGACACGAGGGTGAAGGCTGGAAACTACGACGACGACACACTTTTCTCACCAAGGAACTGAGAATGCCTGCTCGTAACTATAGGCCAGTCGCTTCCTTCGAGTGTCGTTATCGTCTCGCCTCTGCCCCCTAAACAAACTTCCCCTACATTCCTTCTACTCGCCGTATCTGTAACCCCTTCCTCTAACTCGTATTCCTCCATGAGTTGCCTTTGAAAAGATGTCCCTTTCCGTGCGAGAGCCGCGGCTTAGTGATGCCAAGACTATCGAGCTACACTTCCAAACAGTAATTTCTCAAACACTGTGGCTACACTGGCTGTTGGCAAGGCAGTGGAACTACACTGGTATTAGCGACGCCAAAGCTTCTGGCAAATAACATACATCATTCGAGAAGAAAACTTCACAATTAAAGAAACTCCATCATACCTTACAGAAATTATAGTCTTTTCACGGTACAGATATATTAATATATGTATATATATATATTATAACTATATATTTTCCCACCATATTGAACATTTATATTTTCAAGGGCCTGTTCACTTTTTTTTATGCGTCAGTCAAGTGAAACTGAATTGATTAGAAAAATGAAAATTTTACGAGAAATAATTTATCTGTTCACATATATTTACTTAACACTTAACTGCACATCAAGGCAGTGAAATGCTTCCATTCCGTAGTTGCCAACCTTATTGGATGCATGCCAGTCAGTTTTTATGTCACTATATATGCAAATAGTAACAGTGACGTTTTTCAAATGAAGGTTTGTTAAGTACAGAGAAACCCGGGAACAGGCTATAAATATATTTATTACAATTTAAATCTTACTGGGGCTGTGATCGTGTAGTGGTTAGACTACTCGCCTCTCACCTAGGCGAACCGGGTACGATTCGCGGTGAGGTCACCCCAGCATTTTCGCATGCAGGAAACGTGTCGGACGATACCGCTGGTCGGAGGGTGGGTTTTCTTGGGGATCTCCTGATTCCCTGCCCTTGCAGTTCGGCACTGGTCCATACTCGCCTCGTTTTTCCCTCAACTGCTCTGCAGACCTAGATGTTGAAGAGTCACCCATATATCATATTTCACTCACTCACTCACTCAAAGCTGACTAATACCATTGATATAAATTGATGTTATGTGCTAAGGTGGAGGGGTCGCCATGCAACTGGCTACTTGCAATGACAGATAGGCAGAGCACATTAATGTTTTAGACACCTCAGTTGTGTTGCTACAGTGCATATTTTTCCTGGAGGAAATACGCTATGCTCAGGAAAGTGAGTTTCTTTCATTCGCTTAATTGTTCCTTGCAAGAACCATTAAGATGATATCATTTGTTTCGTATTATGTGTTCATAATTTCAAACGATTTACCTTAAAATTAATTTGTCATCTGTGGTACGGAGTCACTTGCAGAACGCTCTGCCACACAGTGAACAGCGGCGAATAATGCGGTCAGTGGTTGTCACCAAAACATATTCAGCGAACACTGGTGACCGCTACGCATAAGAAACGTAAAGGCGAGTGCATTTTTTATGCTTTTAATTCTCCCCTTGTGCTGGAGTGCATTCAACCGCAGGCAACTAATACGAGAAACAAATGTCTGGTGTCGGACTTGTGATTGGGATTTGGCTGGTGTGCACAGCATGGACTTGCTCTAAGACAAAGTGGCATAATGCTGGCTGACGTGGTTTTGTGGCTTATATAAAGTCTCGTGTTGGGAGCAGTGCACACTGCATGTTGCTTCTGATTCTATCCCCTGTTTTCCCTTCGGGGTACAAGCACATGCCCACACTCTGCATGACCATCGTGTTTGTGTAATACGCGTAGTTCAGGAACTACCTTTACTCGCGACATCTGCTTTATCCATAAATGCACAGAGCATAATCGTTTTGATATCACAACTGGAAATTTTGGGTTAAAAAAACAAGAATGTTTGCCATACTATTCACACACAGAAGTTTTAGAATCAGTAAACGTTTACATGCCATTTTATTTACTAATAATTCTGTCTAATCGTCTAATAGCAGTTTCTCAAAACAAAATAAACAAAATGACTACCACCCTCTCTCTCTGATTGGCTAAAATTCCAACCTTGTAGGAAACCTTCCATCGAAAATTGCACACTGCCAATCACGAAAACATTGCTGAAAGCGGCCAACAGATGGGGAATGTTTGCATTGGTGTGGACTGTGAAACAGACACGATTGTTCGTTGAATTAAATGTAATCAAGCTGTGAACATCAAATTAAACACATGTTTTATTCGTCTGTAACATCAACAACAACACAAACAAATAATGTTCCACATGTGTGTTGATACCTGTGCTACACTATCACTAGCACGAACGTCGCGAGTGTGGGAACTCTCAGCTGGACATCTCCCGGCAGATGTGCAACATACCTCGCTACACATACAATCCCCTGTCTGCGTCTACGAAAACCTCAGCACAATATATCTCCAAAAGTTATCGTCAGATTTTCAAAATAATCACGGCATTGAATTTGCTGCTTAATAACATGTAATGCTGTTGGGAAAAATTAATATACACCCATTTACAAAACCAAAGTTGATATCGTTATCTCAGTAATTAATTACATCTCGGAACAGACATTGACGGTGTCTTATGAGTCCCGCAGCGGCATTTACGAATGCGAGATAAAAATCTCGATACCTTCAGCGGTTCAGAATATATTCTGGGTGAGCACTGCAGCTGAATAACGCTGTAGCTGTATGAAAAATATTTTATGACTTTTACAATAAAATCATTGTAAAAATTCCCTCAACTAGTGAAAACCGAGCTAATGTAATCTGAAAATCTAATCGTAACGCATATATTCAATAATATTTTTCGATTGCTTTCTGTTGTTCTCTCAGAGTTTCGTATTGGTCCTAGGTGCCAGTGTACGATCCAGTGTCCTCTTCTACTTCAGTTACTTGTTATGCTTCATAAAATTTAACAATTGTCTGTGAAATTATTGATTCGTCACTGCATGTATTGTGTTTGCTTGTTTTTTTTTTTTTTTTTTTTTTTTAACAATACTTGGTGAATAGAAACGATTTTCGATTGTATTACATTTGTTTAAGGAATTAAAAACAAAGTTCCAGAGGTATTTTTTTACGTGAATACGGTTATAAATTTGCGACCATAACGGGAAGTAATCCAGAAAGGCCCATGATAACCAAATCGGGGTATACAGTTTGGCATTGCAGCTCCTAATGTTTAGTCTACATTCAAATTTCAATTACACCACTCGATTGCCAAAGGATCAAAGAAAATTTACGTTGAGTGAGGACTGCGAAGCAAGAGGGTGACGTTTGAAAAAGGAGGGGCGGGGGGTGTGAGAGGTACACTGCAATTTTTAGTTCTTTTCTCCGCGTCTCATAATTCCGCGTAGTATAACTTTTGACTAGCAGAAGTTACGATGCTCATTTACATTTCAATCGACAAATCTTGTCAGGATCAATCGATTGCGTGAATAAAAACGTTTGTGTGGCGTGGTTATGGTGAAATTGTATGACTTTAATGTAAAAAAAAAAAAAAAGAAAACTTAACACAATGTCGGCCTATACTCATCAAAAAGCCAAGACAAAATACAGAAATCGTATTCGGTTGGAAAGAGCACCTCGAAAGTAATCTAATGAAACCCATAAAACCCCATATGATCGAGTGAAGCGATGCCGGGCGTCCCGGCGTCCGAGCGCGTCAACGTAGACGTATTCACGCAAAACAAATGGCCGTGTCCCCAACACAGCCAGAACACTATCTTTTTTTTTTTTAATTTTTAATTTGGGATATACTGTCACAATTTTCACTTTCTCCAGCAGACAGATTATTTTAAGTATTGCAAACCGTTTAGATGTGTGGGAAATCAAAAACCCTTGATAGAGTTAGATTGTGCCGCTTCATTTACGATCTGCGAAGAGCGCCATTAAGTAGGTGCTACTGATAAGACGCGAGGGCGACTGGAGTCATGTAGTGGAACAGAGCTCGCTGCATCTACATAAGGAACCCATTTATAACCCAGCACTAGCTTCTTCGCCACTCAGCCCTGGTCCAAGGAGGGTACCAGGTAATAGGTCGGTGGAAATGTTAACTCGCGGAGGCCCGAAAACTGCCCCGGCAAATCAAGATTCGTGTCTCGGCGAGCTGAAATGGCCACCTTTCGTGAAGCAGTACATTCATAGCCGAATTTCGAACGCCTCGCGGGTCGGAATGGATTTTCCGGAGCACATCCGAATCCGCGTTTCCAATTCCTGCTCTTGGCGTAGGCTGTAATCAGCTCGAGCGGAAGTGTTCCCAAACTCACCCGCAGATACACGCACCAGTTCTCTCCTGCATTCGCGGTTACTTCCAGCTGTTCTGAAGCCTTGCTGAAGTCACACTTTCAAGATATTCCTGTGCCTCGTTGTAACAAATCTTAACCCGAGTGAAGAGATTTGGGCCGCTCTTAACATCGAGGCCTCGAGAGCCGAAACCTAGTCTAGAAAATCACAGTGAAGTACACATAGTACTGTATTCGTGCGCTCTCAGTTTACTAAAATATTTTACATAAGAACTACTTGTTATCAGGAATCACGATAATATCTATATTCTCCCTGTTTATACGCACATTAATTATAAGTTGAACATCACAACGTATAGATAGAACTTAAAGTAAAAGTATAATTTTAACAAAACGTAAAGTACTTTTATGCTGACACGAGTGTAAAACGCTTGTGACAAATGACACATTTAGGAAACAGCCAAATTCGTCAGACATGGGGTATGCTTGAAACTGCCAACCCTTCAGCAGAAAACTATTTTTTCAGAAGTATATTTACGTCAAAGAGATAGAGATAAAGTATTTTGCAAGTTACGTTCATAAAAATCTTTATCGACGTTTTAATTAATTACCATAACGTTTAAAAACTTGCATGCTTCAAATGAACATACTGTGGCGCTATTATCCATGAGCGTGGCAGAAGGGCATAAAATCAGCCCAGCGGAGTACCAACAAAAAAATATATATACTTTTGGCAAGTAGCACCTGAAAGGAATACACACATATGAAATATATTCAGTTGTTTCTTTTATTTTTCTCTTTTTTCTTTCCGTTCGATATTTTAAGAAATATAAACAACTTTACAGCTAACCATCCATGTTATGATATATAAATTTGCTCTTGTAGGAAACACTAGAAAAACGAGCATCTACAATTGCTCTGCTATATAACATCTCTGAAAATATACTTTATTCTAAACATTATTATCTCTGAAATGTTACTTCATGCAAAAGATTAATATCTCCGAAATTTTTGAAACTTTGCTCAAAAAAAAGTATCATGACACTCAGTAAATATTGTGAGCATTTTACACCTATTCTATGGAGCATATACAAAACTAGTAATACTGCATAAATATTATTGGCTCTATTAATAAATATCCATTTAAAAGCACCCATATAGAAAACATTTTTAAAATTAAGTATACATGTATGTTATTTTAATAATATTACATGTCCATTCAACCATTTAACGTGGGCATTTCTATCTGCCCACTCAGTAATAAATTCATTGCATTAACTTGGGACGATATGAGTTCTAAAAGTTTTGCTTTGAGTAAAGACGATTTTTAAAATTCTTATTTGGAATCATCATTGAGATCAATACTAACATGTCTCACTAAAACGGGACTGTCTCCATTTCTATCATTAATTTATTTTACCATAAATATCTTCATAGCTTCCTCTTTAACAGTAATACAAAAATAAATGCAATGATTTAAAAAAATTCTATACTGATTTTACGTTTCTTTTCACAGTTTTGACTATCTTTACATTACTGTATAAGATATTAAACAGCTGTATCAAGAAATACAATCATAATTTTGTTCTATGAACAGTTGATTTTGTAAATTTATATCATGCATTTTGCATTATGAGAAAAACCTCTGTCTACCCTTGGGATTGAAAATATCCCGTATTTTCCTCACATTGGATAGAAGGGCCATTACATAGAACATTTATCTTTTCTTAAGACTATTCTCAGGAGCAGCCATTGTCTCCAGGAGAAAGCTTTGCCCCAGCTTATACACACACAATTTTCAGTTACAATTATCAAGGGTAGAGATGTTTTGTAAGTCCACCAATCACAGTCCGCGGAACGTTCTACTTTATATTCTACAAGTCTAAAACCAAGCACAAATGATGTCACTTTAGGCGCTGCAATCGACGGAGAGCGCTGCTGTCCGTTTGAAAAACCGCGCTGCTCAGGTGGTCGCGCTGGTGGCGCCATACAGCGGGGCTTCCAAGAAACTCCCCGGCGGGCCCACCAGTGTGATGCCCGGTTGCACCAACATATTTCCCTATCCGAGATCGAATGATCCTAGTTCCGAACGAGGATCCACTTTGATATTGGTTCCAATGTAAAAGTGTTGCACCAACGAAGTTTCATGATTCTGGATCTCCTTTTCGTCGATCTTGGTTCCAAACTGAGAGATCGAGGTTAAGTATGAGACAAATTTAGCTACTGGTTCGTAACATGTGACGTCATGTAAGTAGGCGTATTTTTCACTACAGATAGAACTAGATGTGCGATGTTGTATCTATTTTAAGTGAATTATGTTAGTACGAATTTTACTGATTAATATTCAAGAGAGTATAATGTTGCTTTAATTTCCCAAGAAAACAATCGAACGTAGTTATATCTGTTGGCGTATTTTCAAACTACATTTTTCGACGATCGCTGCTGATCTCGGATCGAGATTTCGCACCCCGCCAATTTCGGCGGTTCGAAATGAACTTCACCTCGATCTCAAGTCCAGCGCTGAACACGAATGGTGCAACAGTTTCCTGTGTCGATCTTAGATCCGATCTCGGACCGAGTTTCGAACCATGATGGTGCGACCGGGTATGAGGGGTGTATCGGACATGAACGAGCCTATGCCAGTTAGCTGATCCAGCCACGTTCTGCCACCATGTTGTCTGTGCACAATATTACTATATAGAACTTCTCGTTGTAGAGCAGTAAAGATAAGAAGTTATCTTCGACACTCGCGTAAATTTCAAAGCACTGTTAGGGAATCTGCATTATTTCATTAAAGAAAGAGGTGTAGTTTTGTCAAACGTAGTTTAGCACGGCGAGCAAGGATCGAAACACAGTCAGAGATTCCATTTCTTGAGAAGGGGTGTCTCAGAACATTTATTTGGTTCTTTTTGTATAAAATAAACATATTTTTCCTGCTAACTAATAGTTGTTTTGTAAAACAATGATCCACTTCCCCTTTCATCTATCTACGTTGACAAGAAAGTTATAAGAAATATAATCGCGTCAATTATACGAAAAGATCATTTTGACACATTCCCAATATATCACTACGGGCCTTTCACTGTTAATTGTTATATTAATAGCTTAATGGTTTTCACATGAAGATTCATAACTTAGGTGGTATATCATGATGGTAGAGTAATGTGTGGTAAATGAATATAATTAGGTATATGTTACTATCTGGTCATATAATTGAACATCCTGACATTACATAAAATACTAAAAGGTCGAGGGAGCATTGTTATTGTAATTATATTAACTACCTTATAGAGAGCCACGTTGTTATACTGCGTTTGTCCCACGTTGAGAAGTGCCCGGAGGGAGATTGTTGAAGGACGACGGGTTACCGCGGTCGGCACAGCAGGCTTCTTGGGACATCCATCTTGGCCGGCGTCACATGGAGACGCCACTCTACAGTGCCCTCATATCGGCGTCGTGTGACACAACCTGGCCTCATTCCCTGGCTGCTATGGGGGATGCCTGCCTACCGGGGTTTGGTAGTGTCAGCCCCGACTGTCAACTGGCTGTCCTGTATTCTGCTCAAGTGTGGTGGCATGTTCTGGTGGGCCGTCGAACTAAGGCCCGCCCACGACATCGTAGCAATTGGTATGCAGGTTGGTAACGAAGAAATAAATATAGTCTAAGTATCGGTGTGAAATTGCGTGCGTAATTGCTTAATTTATGTCCAGTGAAGTAAGTATGTTGCATTTTATTGACATTGTAATACTGATTTGCGTATGACTAATACATTTACATGTTTGAAACTTAATGGTACATGAATAATGTGATCAGGCCCATGAAGATACTAAATTTAAATACGATGTAACCAGATAAGTAGATATTTTACAGGACTTTCAATAGAGCTCAGTTTACAGTCTATAACTGACAAGCACCATCAAAGAAATATTCTGGAAATAGTTTTACAATTGGACTACTCAATAGCGAAAATTTACATTTCTTTAATTAGAGAAGTTATGGGATTTGTGGTGTGTCCTCATACGGACATACATGTTGGGGACACGGGCGTTAGTTTTGTGTGAATACGTCTACGTTAACGCGCTCGGACGCCTTGATGTTTATTTTACGTTCCCAGCTCCGCTTCACTAGATCATATGGGGTTTTATGGCTATCACTGGATTGATTTTGAGATGCTCTTTCCAAATGTATACGATTTCTGTATTTCGAATTGGCTTTTTGACGAATATAGGCCGAAATTGTGTGAAGTTTCCTTAATTGTTTACACTAAACGCACTCAGTTTCACCATAACCACGTACCACAGATGTTTTTATACACGCAATCTATTGATCTTGACGAGAGCTGCCGATTGAAACTCAAAATTGCGTCCCTCTCCCCCTCCCTTCAATGGCGATGCTTCGCAATCCTCACTATGGTTGCAAATTTGAAAAACATACATAAGTCGAAATAGCTAATATAGTTGGGATTTCTTTTTTTAATATATTTTCGTCAAAAGGCAGAAATGTTTTTTCCAGAAAACATCTCTGATGTCTGTTTTCCATTACTTGCTTCGCTACTTAATTTGTTACAGCTTACGTCACGGATTACCTCGCAAGACAAAAGAGAACACAAAATGAGAGAAGTCGCTGCAGCATACAGAGAAGAACAATGAGGGCCCTTGTATTAAATCAACTTGTCCGTCGGCGATATTTATCGCATAATATTTTCTTTGCTTCTTACATTTTGGCACCGCTCTGAAACATCTCACTGAAGCAGCAACAGCGGCCACTCACTGTGTTGAGTCGCCTTTTGTTATGGCAGGTGGTGCAATACAATGAAAATAATTTTATTTATTTATTTATATACGATGTCAACGGTTAATTGAGAGCTTTAGAATTTAACATTTGAAAGATGCCACTCCAGCTGCTTACATGAATTTTAAACGACGCACCCAGTAAAGCTGGTAAAGTCGTGGGGGGGGGGGGGGTATTCCCATGGCGCAACGTTGAATTGAAAGTGTTAGGTAAAAGTATCTAAATTCTTTAAAATAAACAGAAAGTAAAAAAATATTTAATGTATGTAAGTGTAGTAATTAACAAATTTCTGAAATATTTACTTTCTGATAACTTCCTAGTTTCAATTGTCCAGCGCATGAATAAAATTATCAGGCCCATGACAAACGTTAATTTTACATATCGTGGAAGAATACACAATGTGCATACAAGTAGATCTTGAGCAGAGCATTTGGAAGTCCTCAGTTTACAGTGAATAGCTTATAATAACAAATACAATGCTACGGGCTGCGGTTCCATATATTTAGGCCGCTAATTTATGCAAAGCCTAATGAGATCTCACTACAATGTAAACCTGAAACAGTGGAAACGGATCCAAATAAGTGATATGTAGAGATGATGGAAAATCGAGAGAAATTTCTGAGCCATCATATATTCTATAACACTATAACTAGTTTATTCTTTCATGATTAGATGAACAAGGTTCTAACTTGGATAAGTTGTTTTAAACCAATCAAAAACGTTCTGCGTTATAGTAACAGAATCCTCATTGGCTCAATGAAATGGGGTAGCAGCTTAATACATGTATGTCAGCCAATAAAGAAAGAAAGTTATGGGACATGTGTAGAGTACGTTTAATCCTAGCAAACAGTTAACATTTCCTGCGATAAACCATCATCTCTAGTGATATGCTATAAAAACGGTTCCACTGTACTTTAGTTGCACTTGCAACTTTCTAATTACTATGATGACTGAGTATAACTAATTTAAAAGTCGCCTATAGGAGATGGCTTTTATTTTCCAAATGATGCTTATGTTTGTGAGCAATGAAGATTACATAAATGAGATAAAGGAGGAAATGAGGCAGTATAAGTAAGAAGATGTTAATGTTGATGTTTGTTCGAACATTTTTCCTTTTCAGTTTCCTAGAGTAGAAATTTTGAAAACATGGAAATATTATTGAAGTTGTTGATAATCCAGTCATAATCATCAACAATAATGAATGCTTTATTAAGATCCCGAAGTGGACAAAATTATTTGGAATTTTCTGGTGTTGATAATAAATATCGAGTAAAATCTGTTCATAGTGATAAAACAAATGAAATAATGTATCCATTGAGATATTTGTTTGGTTTTATTCATGACAGCAATTAAATTTATTGAAAAGGCAGTTATAGAATTACTTTTTTTAGAAATTAATCTGATAACTGTTTAATCATTTATGAAAAACAAATGCAGCTGTGTGGTTCAAAAAATCTATGCTGATCCCGGAAAAATTGTTATTAAAAAATTAGGAATTATGTTGCCTATTATTGAATACGAATCCAACACAGCACTTGCAATTAAAAAAAATATACAAACATCCTAAAATACCTGTTTGTTTTGATTATTGGCAATTTTTTGAAAAATAGTTCCCTGCTGGAACAACTGTTTGTGATTTTGATATAAAAGATCAGTTTAATAATTTGCCAATTGACATGCCCGATTTTGTAACTGTAGGCTTATAAACTAATAGATAAAATCGTGCTGAACAGTATGTCCATGCTTCTAGGTTTGACAATTGTAATGTGAAAATATTTATGTTCAAAATGGTAGAAATGAAATTTTTCCAAAAGTAAATTTGAATATATATATTGAAAATTGTCTTTGTGATAAAATGTTCCTTGCTTATAGTGATTTTAGAAATTCAAAAACAAAACTGGATACTATATGTAAAAATAATGAACTTTATTATAAACCAACTGTAAACTTCGAAGGCAGTATCAGTTATTATTCATTTTTGGGTGAAGACCGTAATATATTATTAATTGCTTATATAGAAAAACAACTGTAGTTAAAGAAAAAAAACATAACAATTAGTGCAGATTTTAATAAAACTGTTGGAGCAAATAAAATTTGGAATGTTGTTCTAATTAGTAACAGACGTATAACTTACGATTATTTGAAAGAGAGTATTACTGAAGATATATAGATTTTTTAAATTATTGAATGGAATAATAAACAAAATTTTTCGATATTTCAGTACAATATTTTAGACTTGTTGTTAAGTGGTTACATTTAAAAGCTTTACAAATATTTAGAAATATAGATGAATTTTTTGATAAAATATAAAAGTCATTTTCATAATTCTAATTAAAAATTTCTCATTGTAACACTTTTTTTAATAAATTTTTAAACATTATAATTGGATCAAATTATATAACTTTTAGAACTTTGGGATATTGGATATAAATTTATAAAAACAGCAACTGTGATAAAGAATTGGGCTTTGTCCATTTCAAAATTGTTTTAAAAATCAATAAAAATGATTTAATATGAGATAAATTTTCTAATTTTAAAGAAGATATTTATAGTTTGCATTGTTGTGATGGTTGGGATTATGGATTCAGTAATGGCTATGCTTCGGATTTTTCTTTATTTTTAGACTTTAAAAAGTCTTATTGGTGTTTTACTATTGTTGAATAAACTTGGAAATTATATTGTTTTGAATATCTTTAATATTTCTCTTGCTTTAGAATGAATTTACTTGGTTTTGGCTTAAATATGCTTGATTTATATTATTCGCTTGCAAAATTGACATTTCTAGAAAACGTGAAAATTTGATTGATTTTGGGGTACAATTGCATGATTTTTGGTTAAAACTTGTTTTTGTAGTATGAAAAGTTCTGCAAGGCCATGTGGTAAAATATTGGGAAATTTGCTTGATTTTGGGGTAAAATTGCTTGATTTTAGAGTAAAAAATCTTAGTTTTGAGAGATCCTTTATATATATATATATATATATATATATATATATATATATATATATATATATATATATATTTAGAGCTTAAATTTGGTCTCAGAAACCTTGATTTTGGAGTAAAAAACGATGATTTTGGAGCAAATACGTTGAATATAAAGCAAAATCCTTTGATTTTTCGACATTTTAAATACTTTTAAAGCTTAAATTTATTTTTAAAAAAACCTTGATTTTGGAGTAAAAAACCTTTATTTGGAGCAAAAAACTATTATTTTGGATGTAATATTGGGGTGAGCCAGCTCCCGCACTAACCATCTGCTTCTCACCCTATTATTTCATTGGTGCAAGGGTCAATGCAAAGTCCTTGAGTAGTTTTGTATTTATCTGACGCGTTAGTTTTGGAGTACTGTGAAATAGTATGCTAATGTGAGCCACATATTAACAGCACCCAACGTCCCTCGCCTGAAATATGTGCTCCTTACGAAGTCCTTCACGTAGTAAGTGTGTTTCATAGTTTCGTGGGAAAACGTGTATTTCATACACTATGAAACGCAGTTAGAGCGACTGGCGGGCGGAATACTTAAAATATTAATATTTACAACAAAAAAAGGGAGACTATTAGTATGATCTGCAGATAATAATAACTGGTAAAAATAATTTGTTCGCGTTTAACTGAACACTTGTAAAATCAACATTTGACGTAAGTTACTCAATTTTAACGTATACTGTTGGCGTCGAATTATGAAAAATATTTTCAAGTCCGAACGTCTCAGTGTTGCCAATCGCAGCCTTATTCTACTACACGGAGCCGAGATTTCTGTAATATGGCTTGTATAAGCTGTTCACGGTAAAATTAACTTTTTCAGGACCTACCTACTTTTTTCCCTATCGGCCATTTCTTATCCTCTAAGCAACTTTTAGAATAAATATTGCAATTTACGTAACAAATACTGCGTGTAGACTCCAGAGCACTCAAAAATCTATGTTTAAAGCTGAAACAGATTTCAAAAGTGCTCACTTTACTGTGAATAGGCTATAGCGGAAAGGGAGTAGCGGAACGTGAATTGTAACCAGATTGATTTTCGTTACTTATGTTCTCGTCTACTGCATTAATTTTATCTTAATTTCCAATCAAAGACACCACTAACACTCCCTCCGACATTTCACCTTAAAAAGTTATCAGTTCGGTTATGTCTCAAGAAGAATTTTCTCACAGTATAATAAAACAATATGTTCACAGTGTCTTGAACAAGACTATAATTTCTTCTTTGAAGTTTGTAATTAACAATGCTTAAACAAGTCATTTATAAACGAGTGTAGATATATACGTCAATGAGAATTGTTACTGATATATTCGGATTAGTACTGTATAAATTAGTCACGTTTGGAGCGTGGCCTAATTTAATTTGTAGCCCAATTTCTGAACGAATGTAGCAGACTAGTTATTCTTTAGACTGGCAACACTAGGAGGACTTATTAAAAAATATTTTCAAACGAGTCTCCTCTAAATTATGTACGTTGTGTGTTGAACACGCAAAAGTAGGAACTTCCATATTCATGTAATATTTATATCTGACTCAATTTTACAGGATCACTTCGTATTTACGTTTATCGCAGAAGGTTTCAAAATGAGCAGAAAAGAAATCCCAAGGTTAGCATTCAAAATTCCTCAGCCGAAACCAACTATATAAAATGTTGGTAATATTTGCAGTAATTTTCAAATCCCTTTATTTTTTGGGAAAAATTCGGACAAGTTGCCACCACAGTTCGTGAACGTTTGAAGTCATTGGTTATGTTATGTTCGTTTATTTTTTTCAACTACACAGGCCACAAACAAGCAAAACCCGATTTTATTTTTTTAGCTGGACGTGACGCCATACAAATCGATAATGATAATAATTATTCTATCAACTGACTTTACTACACCTGGCGGAATTTGCGCAGCGAAATTTACACCAGCTCTTTAAGAGGTGTAACTGATATGGTACAAACACAAGAGCACGAAATTGAAATACAAGTTGTTCCTAATTATCTTTACAATTTTGATCGCTTATATTTCAGAAACAGTGACAGATAGAAAGGCTCGGTTTGCGGCCCAACGTTCACACACACCTATAGCCGTTTAACAGAATCCAATGTGTGCGCCATCTGTAGCACGCAGGATATATAAGCGATATTCCAGTTCCGCCCACGTCCGGCCTAGCATGTCCTTATTAACGTGTTCAATTACTGCAGTTACGCGAGCTCGCAGTTCCTGCATGTCCCGCACTGGGGCCTTCACAAAGCCTCATACGAAAAAGTCCAGTGGGGTAATGTCTGGAGACCTTGGGGCCAGGAAGTAGGTCCTCCTCTGAAAATCCAGCGACGTGGAAATGTGTTGTCCAAAGCCGCCCTAACGATCAAGGTCCAGTGAGGAGGAACACAATCCTGCTGCAGCACGATGTCAGGTTGCAGATCTTCGACCTGTGGATATGCAAACTGTTCCAACATGTCCAGGTAAACAGTCGAGGTTATTGAGGCCTCTGCAAAGAAAAATTTTCCCACCACATGGTCATGAAACAGACCACACCCCACGTTTACCTTTGGACTATCTCGCACAATTTCCATGCTAAAGTGGAAGTTTTCAGAGCCCCATATCCTCACATTGTGGCGGTTTACCTTCCCAGACACACGAAGACAAGCTTCATCCGTGAGCATCGCCTTTCTCAGATAGTCTGGGTCGTCGTCGATGAGACTCAGAATCTCAAGTGCAAATGCCTGTCATCACGATGAAGAGCATGCAGCAGCTGCACCTCGTAGGCACGCAGATTCAGTCTCCTTTGCAGCAATCGTGGTGGTGGATAGCTGCAACTGTCGAGAAAAATGACGAATTTATTTGGATAAATGCCACTTGCACCCGTTCCACATCTGCATCACTCGTGCTTGGTCATCCAGAACTCGTCCTCTTCAATGCACTTCCGGTGTCCTTGAACCTCGTGAACCACTGTCTGATGGTCGGACGTGATTGTGATGTGCTTCTGTAACGTGTCCGGAACTTGCGCTGGACCTGGCTGTCAGATTTGGTCTCTATAAACCATTCTACACACTGTCACATCAGCTGGGGGGCGGCCATTTTCGTCACTGACTATCCTGCACAAACAGATGCCAAAACAACGTTAGGTATGTGCGGACATTGTGCCGTAAACCGCACCTTTCTACCTTTCCCCGTTTCTAAAATATAAGCGACCAAAGTTGTAAAGATCATGTTGGAACGACCTGTATATATGTGGCGGAAGATCTATTTTGCGAGATGAAATACAGGAATATTCTTGTGAGTTGTGACTTTAGTGTTTTTGTTGATGTAAATTAAGAATGAGGTGTATTCTAATGTGAGGTAAAGTTAACACTTAGTAGACTATGCTCGAGTGTATCTCCAGCGAAACTAATTTAAAAATGCCTTTGTTGTTCAGGAAAAAACTCGCGCAGATGTTGAGTCTTTGTTCAGCTAGTGTTTAACACCATCTCACAAGAACACGACAGCGCAGTAACTATTATATTGCTAACGAAATAATTTACTTTATTTATAGCTACTTAAAAGGACATGATTGATTGTAAATCCTTTTGTACGATAAAGGACATTTGATTGAGTCAATATCAGCTCGACTCTGGATGTAGGGGACTCACGTCTAATTTGTCTTGTGTGCCAGTAAATGTGTGCAGACCTCAATGTGTTAACGAACCATTTTAATATTCAATGTTTATGATCTGACAGAAAGTAATATTATAAATCAAAATGAACGTAATAACAACTCACTTACTGCATTACACTGCCTACGGTTTTCTATGGTTAGAAAGTGAAGCAGTCGGCTTGCCAAGGAGTTAGTAGGCCACTTCTGTCGGGAGAGACAGACTGGAGGGAACGTCTGCGGAGAGGGAAGGACATAAAATCCAGACAGATGCCGTGGTACTCCTACATAATGCAATGACGTCACTGCTCTCACTGAGGCAGGGTGTGCATCTCTCCAGGGACGAAGAGGAGAGAGATGCTGCAAGCTCAGGAACACAAGCCAGACCCGCGTGCACTAGCCACTCCTGTCTGCCCAATGTACACACAGCAACTGAACAAAATAATTATACTTACCACACTCAATAAGTTGGTGGACGATGTAGAACGTGACTGTCTAAACCCAGGGCGTCAGTCAGTCCACGAATTGACTCTCGTATAGTCCATTCACTGTTCTGAAGCCTCGCTAAAGTTATACTTACAGGATATTCCTCCACCTCATGCAAACAAAGCTTAACCGAGTCTAGGAACTTACACCCAATGAACAGTACACCACAATCGTACGCACTCTGAGAAATAATATTTTGCATAAGAACTATTTCTTGCTAGGTATTACCCATACACCTTCCTTCTCATTGTTTTTATTCATATTAATTATAGACGAATTTTTATAATTTGATGATAAAATACACGTTAAAGTATAATTTAACCAAATATAAGATACTTTTATGATAGCGCAAGTATAGAATGCTTTAAATATATGACATATTTCGGAAACAACCAAGCACGTGATACTTCGAATAATTTATCAATCAATTTATTCAAAAAGTATGAAGAAACAGCAAACAAGCCATAATATCTTTATTAAGAGGACGATGTAAAGGCCATAGCTCACCAGTAATTACTCACTACTAGTAACCTACTAGTAACTATTATTAACCCCACTTAACATGCATACACGTGTGTGTGTGCATTTGGGTATTTTAGTTATAAGTTTTAACAATTTGTGTTGTATATTTATTGCATTTTTTCTTTTTATGTCTGAATCAGTTTATAGGTGTCTAACTATAATTACAGCATTGTTATGTGGAAGAAAAAGCACACTTGCCTCAAATGCGCCTCCAAAAATAAGGCAAACAAATAAATAAAACATTCATGGCCTTGCATACAACTAAACCATCATAGTTATAGGCTGTTCACGATAAAGTAAGCACTTTTCAAGACACTTATAAATTTTTCCTTTCAACCCATTTCCATCTTTCTGCTGTTTTTTAATATAAACATTGCAATGTGACCAATAAACACAGTGTATATATTTCACCATTATCAAAATTTAATGCCTGAGGCTGCAATAAGACATATTTATCAGCGTGTAATGCCTATCGAGAGGGCCTTAAAAAGTTCTCATTTTACCAGGAACAACCTATAGATCCGCGAATACAAATTTTATACGAAAATAATACTGATAATCTCAGATAAATTTCCGTGGCACTGAGCTTTTAACATTTTTTTTTCTCGCACAACTGAGCGTAAATAATAGCTTCTCGTTGTAAATAAAAAGTTTTGCAGCTTAATTGCCATTATTAATTTCTGATTAGTGACAGCTGGCAGGAAATTAATATTTTTTTCTTACGAGCGATTATACTAATGATGCAAGTAGTGAGAGTGAAGGATTTCAAATTCTATAAAACATCTAAACCAAATCACAAAGCTCTCGATCCCTTTGAATGTTATCGTCGATACCTCGGTTACTGATGACTCAATATTATGCATTCATTTCTTTCTTTTTGCATATTTCTGTTGCTTAAAATTGGTTACATTAATGCATAACAAAAATACTTCTTGAAATTGATTACCAATGTTGAACTAACTTCATAAAAAAACACATTAAATTGTAGCCTCATACTTATTCAGTTCTATAGAGGTATTAATATTTTTTCGAACATCTCTAAATCGTTTCTAAAATTTAAACAAAAGTTGTATTTATCAACCAGTATTGTTTGTGTTTAATTAAAGAGAAAGCAGTGTTAAAACAAAATATTATCATAGATAAAGACAGGGTCAAATATCACAAATGTATACTTAAGGAATCTGTTTAAATATTTATAAGCCTATTTTAACTCTTGAGCTAAACCAAACTTACACATATGCACAACTTGTGAAATTCCAGTTACGTTAATATCTTTCACCAAGGCAGGAAGTAAACCAGGTGTTTCATCGTTTTCACCCAGTACTGGAAAACGTTTTGCCTAGTTCATTCGTAAATTGCTTTCATCCAAAAGAATTAATTAAATTTTTTTTTGCTACATGGGCAGTAATCTGTACGATTTATTTTTATTTCGGGAAAGTTGAAAGAATAGGTATAGGACAGGATACACACAACCGCTAAAATAATAGACCAGACTGATCTTCCTAGCTATATTTTAAATGTGTATAATTCAAATTACTGCTGTGTAAATTTAGTTTATTAATTAAATTATACAATCCAAAGACCATTATAACAGTGATGGAGACCCAATGTTGTTCGCACATAAATTTACAATTATAAATAATCTAGAATAAACCTGTTTGAATGTGACTACTAGTAATGTTAACGGAAACAAATTTTGTAAAGTGTGATGTTGCAATCTTTTAGTTTGTTAGTTAGTTTCCAAATACCTGTGAGATATTTATAAACGTATCTTGTCTGCATTCGTACACAGCATGCTGGTAATAGATGGTGATACAAAGTTCTTCATTTTACGTCTGTGATGTTTACGCAGGTTTCTCTTATCTCGGCAAGACTAGGCTACTTAGACAGTAACTTGATATTTTCACAATATGGTACACATACGTTTGGCTATCACTACTATCTCACATGCCTAATAAGGTCTGTCACCAAACATTAGTGAGTGTGTTTGTGTGTATAGGCTGTAACTGTAAATTTCACATCTCCTAATGTGTCTTACATAGAGACTTAAAATTACACCAGGAAGATTATTCAAGACTGGTTTTTGATAGGACCAGTTACAAGTGATGATCTTTTTTCAACTAGTGAGGACGTGTTTCGCTCTCTGGCTTTTAAAAATGACGGTCAAAAATAAACTAAACAATATACGTTCGTAGTATATCGATTATTGGCGTCCTACTACTATTTATAAATAGGTATCAGTAAAATCATTTTCTGCATATTAAGTGTAATTTAAAATTGTTTCTTTTATCCTCATATTTTACTGAAGCAATAAATTGTGTTGTTTTTTCGGTACAAATGCACCGACATTTTACTGTAGCGAAATATTTTTTTCTATGTTTTTAACATTAATATATAATGAATAACTTTCGCAGAGAAGTCTGAATATAATATAAAATAAGACTTTTCAGATTCCGTCACGTATTTTCACAATTTTTTTTCGTTTTGTTTCTATAAGTATTATAATTTGATTGTTAGTGTGCTAACATAATTTAATTTAACTCACAAATGACCTCTATACTGATAATATGCGACTCTCGGCACTTTGATAATCCCATCTGCACTACCTCAACTTACTATTTTATATTCTGTTCGCGGATTCTTCACACGTTTTTAATCAAACCTTTTATAAATCACTCCGTGCAATGACATGTTTGGTTTTTTTGCCTAAATATTGCATGTATCACGGTGATTTGATACTTGTGTTAACATGAAGGTCCAAATATATATATATATATATATATATATATATATATATATATATAATTTTAATTGAACGTTTATTTATATCTTACGTATAAATTACTATACTTCATAAATAGTTAATATAAATAATAACTGTGTTAAGATAGGAGTGTTGGCAATGCATAGTAAGAAACAGTTCTTAAGCAGAATAATATTTATTACACATAGTGTACACAAATGGGGTGAGTAGTCCTTATTGTGTAATATTCTAGACTCGGTAAATTTTTGTTTTTATGAGGCTGAGGAATGTCCTGAAACAAGAACTTTAGCAGGACTGTAGAAAAAATGGAAGTATTGAGGAATGGACTATAACCAGTATGCTAACCTCTCTCAGAGCTTGAACACGAGGTATGCAAAGAATGTGACCGCGCCTTACACCTGAAGCAGACTGCTTCCTAGGAGGCAGCTAGCTCTGTCAATGTCACAGCGTCACATTCACGCCTGCGTTCATTGGAACGTATCGACTCCCTCGCGAGCTAATTACTGTTCGGAGGAATGCTCTGCGTTCCAATTCCGTTATTCGCAGCGACTCAAACTCTCCCCCTACCCAACAAAACTATCTGCAGCTGAAGTCTGAGTGATTCATGTGGAGGAACGAGTTGTCAATACATTATTGGCGACACTTATGTGCAGCCGGGGAAACTGAAGAGTTACTAAGTACTTCAGGATCTCAGTCGTCTAGACGAAGTCTTAATGTTCACAGCGAACATTCATACAATGTTAAGAATTACCAACGAAAAAGCAACAATTATATATTTTGAAAGTAAAAACAATTTCATCCTACATTTGTTTTCATACGATATCGACACATTCTGAGAATTTCAAAAGAGCAGAATAATCGACACAAAATGGGAAATCATGTTTTGTGGTGACCACACTGTCATGGAGCGTCACTTGGACGAATGCTTTATCTGCACAGGGCCTTCTGCAATGCTCGCGTAGTCCTTTGGCTGTTGCATATTAATGTGCCTACACATATATTTGCCTTGTATGTTCTTTGGAATAATAAGTACTTAAATAAGGACACTAGAACAGGATTCAATAAAGCAGTAATACGCCCAATATCTATTTACGCTGTTGAGACAAACGCGGATAATTCATAAACTAACCGAATCTTAGAGACAAATTAAATGAATATTCTGAGGAAAATTGTACATAAATCTAGAAGAGAGAAGATCAGAAGTGAAGAGACTAGAAGACAGTTAAATATCCAAACATTAGGGGATTGGGTAGAAAGACGAAGAATGAAATGGAATCATGTATCCCGCATGGCATCGGACAAAATTGTGCGCGTGGGAAGGGATAATATACCAGAGGATGGAAAGAGATCACCTAGAAGACCGCAAAAGAGATGGAATGACTCATAATTTCTGGATGGAACAGGATATAAGCTTACTATGAAAAGAAGTAGAAGAAGAATTATCTTTTGATTTAATAGCACAACGTAATTTTGTAATATTTTCTTTATTTCGTTTGTTGTAGTATTTTAATATGGTACTATTTAATTATGTAATCAGCTGCTCATGTTTTGATATGTAATCTATAAGAATATTTAATGACAAATGTCTCTGGGAGCTTCTTTCTGGCGTAATAGTTCTCGTGTTTGCCGCACGTCGCGCTACAAAGGGTGCGAGTGCCAAAAGGAATGAGAGTTGAGTGGCGAGCGTAGACAGATAGGGTAAGGGTAGAGAGGGAGAGAGCGCAATGTTTATGTGGTGGAGAGGGGTGTGTGAGTGCTCGAGCTAACTGGGAGTAGAATTGGGACGTGGTGTTGACTATACGGTTAGCATGTTTTCTGACCATTTTGGACACCGCATTTGTCTTCTACAATTTACGTGAGTTTATTCTGCACATATTGAAGACAGTGTATGTGTTTAACACAGTGGGTCCTCCGGCGTAGGAAGAATGGACTTTGATTCCTACTCTGTAGTGTCTCTCGTGGGACGTTGGCGGCGGGTGAGACTCGGGTATGCTGTGTTTACACGAGGCGGAGGAATATCCTGGAAGTAGTACTTTAACAGGACTTCAGAACATTTGGAGGTAACCTTGAATATAGTGTAGGTATATTATTGAGTGTGCGAAATGCTACGGAAGGAAAGGTCGTAGTAAGTTTAGGCAAGGAGTATGACGCAGTGCTTGTTTGAAACATACACTAAAGATAAGGTTGACGTTTACTTGTCTTCTACGTATGTACCCAACATTGATATACTCCAAAGGAACAGGGGCCGCGGTGGCAAAGTGGCTAGCTTATCCTGCTCGCCTCCCACCAAGGTGATCCGGGTTCAATCCCCTGTCGGGTCATTTCGGATTTTCGCATGTGGGGATTGTGCTGGACGATGCCGTTGGTCGTTGGGTTTTCTCGTGAATCTCCCGTTTATCACACCCTCCTTCATCCTGGCGCTAATTCACACTCACCTCAGTCACCCTCATCGGCTCTCAAGACCCCGATGTTAAGACGTCGAAGTCTCTCCACTCACCCCCAAAGGAACACCACTGTCAAAGTCACGTGGTCAATAGTGATGAACGTGTTTGTTTATATATTAATTTTTTTAAACAAGCCCTATTATATTAATAGAGTACATCCTCGCCGTTTTAGCTAGTTGTAATGGCAGAAAAGCACTTGAGTGTCAGGACACAGCGAGATCCGTCTACCTCATCTGTAGTGTACGGGTTGAACCAGCGAGGCGACTCGTGAAAGTGGCGCTGTGAGGTCATGACACGAGCACAATGCATCACGTGTGGCACGAATCAAAGCCAGGCGTGAGTGTTTGCACGCTCGACGAATCTGTTGCCGGACGAAACAAAACCACGCCCGCCCTAGCGCGAATTAATAAGAGCCGCCCGACAACAAGCTCGTGTGGGCGGGGGAAGTGCATCGTACGAGCTTGCAAATAAACCAGCGACCGGCGGGGAGAGAGAGAGAGAGAGAGAGAGAGAGAGAGAGAGAGAGAGAGAGAGACGGGAACTTCGTCAAACAAAGAGCGAGATAGCTGGGATGGTGGCTACAGTAAAAATACGCAGATAGAGAGAGATAGAGGAAGAAAGAAAGAAAGAAATGTAGACTGTTAACATTTTTTGTAGTTGCGCAAGGTATTACTTGGAAACAAACTGGCAAAGGTGTTTTTGTAAAACTACATCTAAATAACAGTAATCGACGCAAAAACCGTAGCAGGGAATGTATGAAACTAATGCTGAAATTTAACAAGCAATATTTTCATAGATTTCCAGTTTATTAAAAACATCTTAAAATTACACAAACAATTTGCATGGTTTTTCGTAAATTAATCTATTGTAAATTTTCAATAATTTCAGCTGCTGTAGAATTGACAAGAAAACCTTTGGCGACTAATTACCCGAAATTTTTTATAACAAGTAGAGAATTGTTTGGGGCCGGGGTGGCGCTGCGGCTAGAAACCTCGACTTCCACCATGGCGAACAAGGTTCGATTCCCGGCGGGATCGTTACAGGACTTTCACACGTGCATTCAGGCGATGCTCCGTACTACCTTGTTTCACCCTCATCGGCTCTCAAGACCACGGTGTTATAATAAAACCTCTGCCCTCCATACCACAGAAATGTTTTCTGTGTACGCGCAATATTGCGGCATTTAGCCTAAAACTCGTTAAACCTACAGGCGTTTAGTCTAAAAGGCATTTCGCCTATAGGCGTTTAGCCTAACAGTTATCTAGCCCAAAATGCCTTTAGCCTAAAAATTCACGAGATTCCTCATATTCCCAGATAGGTGTTTTGCCTAAATTTGTTTGGCCTTAAAAGTATTTTGTCTTCAGGCATTTGGCCTAACAGGCGGTTAGCCTAAAAGGCTAAAAATTATCAAACATCCTCTCAATCTCAGAAAGAGTTTTGCCTAAAGTCATTTAGCCTAAAAGGAATTTCGCCTACAGGCGTATAGATGAAAAGGCATTTGGCCTAACAGTCGTTTTGCTTAAAATTGCTACGATTATACGCGCAGTTCTGGGACACAACATTTCTTGACAATCGATATTACATTTTTTACCTTTCATGTTCATGTCGTAGCGGTGATGTCTAACGAGCTGATAGGAACTGCAATTGGTTCTCAAAACTTAGCAAAGATAACGCACCAAGCCCAGTTATTTAACGACATGTTATCACGTCTGTGAAATGATACTTTGTTGCAGTCATAAGAGAGCCAAGAAAAATTTCACTTAGTGGAAACCATTAAGTAAATAATGATATAATAATAGATTTATGTATCCTATACAAGTATGTTTCTTCCTAAATACATATTACAAATGTAACAATGCCACCCAGTACTAGCGTAGCGAAATGTTTCCTAACAGACGCTATTACACTACTGACTTACGGTAATGTCAATGTGTCAATTCAGTAGGCTTTTTAAAAATAATATTTTGCTATAGTAAAACATTTTGCAGTTACTTTAATTTCAGTTTTCAGGCAATTCCTGAAACGATGTTACTGAAGAGTTCCCTACTCCATTTGTTGAATTGAGTTGCTAAAATATTTCCATGCAACCTCAGTTCTTTTAATATCGTACTTCCTGTGTGTAATGAACCCTATGTTCAAGCAACGTGCACATTTTAATGAAGAAGATAACAGAGAATGTAGTCCCGTTATTAAAGTTTCTTGTCTCACAGTATCAACCAAGTGCTACGCAAGTAAGTCAGGCCGACAGCGATGAATCTGAAAATTTTGTTTTGAAACCGATAATTTGAATCACTACGCATACGTAAATGAAGCCTTATGTAATGCAGTCTCGTACTTTTGCGCTAAGAAGGCTGGAAAAATATTTTCCAACTGCAGAGGTTTTTACTGTTTTGTAGTAATATTAACAAAGTAATTGGCGCTAATGCAATGTTTTTTAAAGTGAACCTAGATTGACAACGAATAATTTTTTTTTTTACAAAAATGAGATTTTTCCATTAAAGTGAAAGCAACATTTTTACCGTAAACAATGGTTATTTTGTGATCCTCTCATCGCATGTTGCTTTGCCAGAGTATATGCGATGTCACAGTAAGCCTTTATCTCCCTTAATTGCACTTGAAAACTACAATTCTCTTCGCCATTTTTAAAATAATTTGTTGGTTTTTTTTAGTAAATGTGTTGGCTATTCTTTGTCATCTAAAAGATCTGCATTCATAATAACTGCAGCCGCAATGTACCACTCTGGTGCTGCGATAAAAAAATATTCTTCCCATTGAAATTGCTGTCAATCAATATTATCAGACGATAACATTCTTTATACTGACAGAATAGTGGTATAATCCTCTGCGGTTAGTTCAAATGCCAGATAAATAATTGTTCAACATTTTATTCACGACAGGTATAACGAATGGATCTGAACGAGACTATTATGAAATATTACGCCATTCAAAAAAATGTTATTTGCAACAGCAAGTCGTTATTTTTTAAATACTACACAGGACACTGTTCGCGAGTTGGTTGAAACTATAGGATGGTTTCTCGATAAGATTGCATTCAAACTGGCCTTCAGTAAGCCTCAGTTTAGTAAGATTTTTACTCAAATATTTTGAAAATTTTCGATCCAAATAATTATGTGCCAACAGGTTTTGCAATAGGCAAAATGTCTCATACAGAGCGTAAATAATTTACAGTGATACGATAAAACTGTACGATTAAGCCAGTCCTCCGTCCAAGGGTTTATGCAGCCAGCGACCTCCGCCGAACGTCACAGAAACTGCACATTTCACAAAAGCAATCGCTGAACGCATGAACAACATCAACCTCCGGCGAGATGTGAGCACAACCAAGGCATAAACAGCCTACCGCTAAAACCCGAGCTTCGTGGCCTTGAAGTCGTGTTCAAGCAACATTTCAAATGCAGAACAATCTAGACGCGAAAATTTCAAACTCGACAACATGATGTCCAGACTGGCATAACGTAAGAACTCCTTACAGAATTGTCATATATATATATATATTAAGTTGAACGACTCGCCCAATAGCCATGTGGTAATTGAAAGAGCGTTATCTGTATGAATACCTCGTCCAAAATAGGAGTTATAAGGCGCGTAGACTCTTACAAACTCATTCAATGTGCATCTAGAGTGTTGATACGCCCGAGCTAGAGAGTTTCTCACTGTGAAGTTGCCACCTTAATGGCCCTTATAGGCTGTTCACAACGAAGTGAGCACTTTTTAAGGTCCTCCCAATAGGCATTAGCCCTTAATAAATGTGTTATATTTCAGCCTCAGGCATTAATTTTTGAGTGAGGTGAAATGTATACACGCTGTTTATTAGTCACATGGCAATTTTTATATTAAAAAGTGGCGGGAAGATGGAAATTGACTAAGAGGAAAGATTTAGCTGGGCTTTAAAAAGTGCTCACTTTAACGTGAACAGCCTATACACTTTATGACTCCAGATTTTATGCCTGAAAGCATGAGAGAACTGATAAGACTGCATGGAACTCACGCTCGATATACCACCAGTGGGTTGAGCTCTCTTTCAGAATAATATCTACATATTGTAAACCCTCCTCAGTTTTTACTTTGCGAGCATAAAATTACATCTTTTCTGTTTGAAAAGGAACTAGGATTTTCAAATTTCCCACCATTTTATTAAGAGAATTCTTGTACCAACTGACATTGTTGGCTGATATCTCTGACTGTGATTGGATACTTCCGACTTGTGTATTCTATGATGTGTTCCGAGACTTGTGCTTTAATTTAAGACTACTTACAGATTCCTCTGATTATTGCACTCCTTGTTTCGTAACCTCATTATGGTTGAGAAAAAAGGAAAAGCCGACGTATTCTAGCCTTTATTGTATATGAACAACAGAGTGCTTCAACTCAGTAATTTCCGCATATATGAAGCACTTTGGAGTTGGCTGCAGTATTGACTTTACTAGTTACCAGGTCGATTCGTAGCACGACACAGCAAAAAATATGACCAACAGCACTAGCGCGAAATGCGTCCAATTGAGCTTGAACTTGAGGGCAGACAGATTTCAATTCCGCTTGCAAAGTGTCGGCTAATGTGAATGTGCTGTTTCGGCCATAATCTGACTCGGCTTTATTTTGTCCCTTAACTCGGCTTCAGCTATCGGCTTAATATAACCAGCCTTTCATTTCGTCCTTCAATTCAGTTTGAACTGCTTCCATAAGCTCAAACCTTCGTCATTATAGAACAACATGGGTTCGTTTTGGAAGCATGCCTTGTGTCACTGCGTATGCATTTGGTGACTGATATGGTGAAGTTTGTTGCAATTCAAGCTGTTATGTTTGCAGTAACTGTAAGGTGCGATCTAATAACATTACCCCAGTAACATAACTTTCGGACAAATTTTGTGGACAGCCAAGTTCAATTTTAAGCACAATAGAGTGTTTAATGTCCATAACTACCATTTATGGAACATCGAAAATCCACACTTGACCAGAGAATTCAATCTTCAATAACAGTTTAGATTTAATCTGTGGTGTGGCTTACTAAGCGGCCAGCTAATCGGCCCATTCCAACTACCCAGATAGCATGTACGGCGAATTATATTTTGCGATTTTAAACCTAATGTATGCCTGGAATAAAAGAGGATGTTTATTTGGAGACATGCAGAAATATGACATTTCAAAAGGATGTTTATTTGGAGACATGCAGAAATATGACATTTCAAAAGGATGTTTATTTGGAGACATGCAGAAATATGACATTTCAAAACGATGGTGCACCATGTCACTACAACTTGTGCTTAAGGAATTTTCTAACCCAAAATTCCCAGGAAAATGGATTGGTCATGGTGGACACATAGCCTGGCCTCCAAGGTACGATTGATTTCTTTGTGTCGGGGAAACTACAAAGAGCTTATTTACTCCCAAGGAAGCCACAGTTTGGAGGAACTAAGAAGAAAATGGCAAGATGCCGAAGTGACCATAAAAAACCATCGCATAGCGTTCGACGTTTCAAGAGAACTTCTTCTGACGATGTCGCATTTGTATTAAACAAGAGGGTATTTATTTTGAAAATGGTTTTGTAATATTTTCAAAGAAACGCATTTTTACTCTGCTGTAATTTGTTTTTATCACATCTTATAAGGCAGAAACATAGAAAAAATTCAAAGCCTCTAAACTATCAACAATCGCTTAATATACATAAGGGTTTTCGGATACGTCTCCAGGTCCTCTACCTCATTGCTTCGGCTTGACAATACTTCCTGGGACATTCTGTATATGTATATATAGAAATATCACATGAGAATATATTTATATTTAGTACTGTTTATATTAAATTTAAAATAAATTTACGTTTCTCTGTATATACAAATTATATATGTCTACGAGTATATTTAAATAAAAATATCATAATATGGTTATGAATAGATAATGGCACCTGCGTGTTTTACAATCATCTGTGATACATTCAAGCGCGGATTTGTACATGGGTTTTCTTAGAATGCTCTCATATTATTTTCATTAAAAAATGTATGGCAGGTCTTCCGTGAGCAAAATCTGTGCTGCTTACTATAGTAGCACCAGAAATATTTCACAAATTATATGCATTGTTCGCAGTGCTATTTTCGTGGAGTTATTCGGGAAGATGAAGTTCGTAAAATTTATAAATGGCCCGCGAAATGTTTCGCGAAGTCTTTTGCAAATGAGTAACATGTCGCTTGTCTCCGAAGATATCGTCGAGTGTGTGGTCGATTCGAGCTCAAATTAGATAGCGGAACAGCGTCGGTCGCAGGTATGCTCACGAGCAAGCTATGTTGAGAGTGTCTTCCCCAGTGTCCATTCGTCTACCTCGAGAACTTGCTCAGCAATGCCTTCTCAAGCCGCACAGGTAAGGTGCTATATTACAGAGACAAAGACAGGGGCCTCCAAACAGTTGATATGGACCACGAGTCGCAATGAATGTGATAAAATATCTTTGCAAATAAGTGGAAAAATTATTCCTTTAATGTTACTTTTTATTCAGCTAGCAAACAAACTAAGTCTCGTCAAGAGGAAATCCCTGCAGAAGTAATCCAGCAGTAATCAGCCTGCAGGAATCAGTCGGCAGGAGCTACCCTGTAGGAGTGTCCTCGCGATTCAGTCGGTATGAGTCAATCTCGATAGGACCCAATCTCGGCAGTAGTCAGGAGTAGACAGGAGTCACCCTGCAGGAGTGAGCCTATAGGAGTCAGCATGAAGGAGTCAGTACGCAGTATTCACTCTAAGTGTATGACTTAATTAAGTGGAAACGTTGCAAGCCATTGATGATGTGAAATTGAGCATGTCGAATGCAGCTACATGTATATCTTCACTGATTGGACACAATTTACTTGGAAAACAGTGATACTATTGCGCCAGGATATTCGGTAAAAGTTGTATTACACCGTGAAATGAGAAGAGTGAATGTTTGAACACCACACAATGTGTGTAATTGAGCTGTGGTAACTGTTATAGGTAATACAACAGAAATTCCAACTTGGATATACACATCAATGCCACTAAGAAACAGCGCATGTCGATATCTCTCGACGTTTCATTCTGAGGTTTATTTTTGAAGTTTATTTTTTAGGTTTATTTTTTGAGGTCTCTTTTTTTGTTGTTTATTTTGTAAGGTTTATTTTATTGAGATTTTTTATGAGGTATATTTTGGTATTTTCCTTTGGGATTTCCTTCTGAGGTCCTTTTATAGGTTTTTGTTTGTGATATGTTGTTAAGTTCAGTTTGTCTGATCGGATGGTATTGTTAGTTTACTGGTTTGTTGGTATACCTGTTTGGTACTGTCAGTTGGTGAGCTTGATCTCTTCTCTCCAATACATCGCTGGCCCGAGCATGTAAGATGTATGATAGGTATTTTACTTTGGTTAGAAAATGTATATGGAATTACCAGCACGACTTACAATACCCCACGAACATAAATTGAAGTGTTAATGAAACAATGACTTACCAGAATAAATGCTAATAAAGCCAGGGAAGAGAGAGCAGGTCTTGCATTAGACTGACTACTGTGAGATGGTGCGTCTTTAGGCACATTAATTATCTGCAGAGGTCGCGGTGTCGCGTCAACAACAGCCGATCACAAATGAGCCATCTGAGGCACCATCATTAAATATATTTTTCGGCCTGCACACTCTACCGGGAAATGACGAAAACAATAAATTGAGGAATGAAATTTCCGAATGAAATAGAAGTATTAATATAGAGCTTGATGCGCCACACCGTTTTATTTATGACATTTCACTATAGGCTGTTCACGGTAAAATGAGCACTTTTGAAAGCCCTGCTTAAGATCTACTTGTATACACATTGTCCATTATTCCGCCGTTTGTAAAATTATCATTACCACGGGCCTCATCGCTGTATTCATACGTCAGTCAAATGAAATTGTGAAATTATTAAGAAATCATATACTTTACAAATCTGCTCAATTTTACACTTCGAGTCATTACAAAAGCAGAATGAGAAAGAAATAATTTTAAGTTATCACAAATGGTCATCTAACACTTTTTATTCGACGTTGAAATATGGAACTACTTTCCATCAATCGTTACCAACTTTACTGGGCGAATGTCACTCATTGCATCCTTTAAAATATATGCATGCAGAAGCAGAGACTTTTATTAATGTTCGTTTCTAAAGTGCTCGCTTTATCGTGAACAGCCTTTACATATTTAATAAAACACATAGAGACGAATGTGACGGGCTGGATCACGTCGCCAATCGCTCTCGGATTATCATTAATGAACTCTAATAATAAACTATTTAATTAGCGGACTAGACCACGTCGCCATAATCACCCATTGGAATAGTTTGTGTATCTCGGTTACCTCATATGTTTACGGCGCAATGCCCGACCGGCACGCACATTTAAACACGCCGGTTTTGGTGTTAAAAACTCTAAAAATGGCTTAAATCTACTGATTAACTAACCTGTGGTAACGGAAAACGTGTGTCAATGTATGTGGTATATTTTCACGTGCAGCAACTCGCAGCCATGGCAGACAACTGTGAGAGGTAGAGCATTTTGCCGGTTCTCCACCTGGTAGCAGCACCATAGGCAGTCGGCGTTGCTGAGTGCTCGCCAACTGTGCGCGCGCAGTACAAAATTGTGACGTTGGGTTATGCAAGTTCCGGCCTCTTGGTCAACGTGCCGGAAGTGTTATTACGTATTTCGATATTATTGGTGGTTTATTTTCCAATTATGTAGACTCCCCTAAGGGAAATAGATGACCGCTGCGACGGTTCACCTTATTTGTAAACGTCAACAACCACTGGTCGTGAATCTCACGACCCCTCTAAGAAGTATTGTATATACCACTTAATTCTTGGAATCAAGTTAATTTCTGAGAAAAATTGCATATCATTGCTGTGATTGGTGGCGTCATGTGGCGGAACTGTGTATTTAATCCCTGTACATGCTTCGTTCGGGGTCACTCAGTGACCTCGAGGGGGCATACGTCTGCAAGATAATTAGTATTTTGGAATTGATACATAAATGTAGGCTTTTCAAGCTGTAGGACCTTTACGTCATTTAGACGCTAGGCGAGGGCTATGATGGCCGAATTTTTAAGACATTTTAAATGATCGCGAAATGTTGGTTTCTTATCTGATATTTTATAGTGGGTAATGTTACCTTCTGTAACCAATTTGCGAACCCTTATAAAAGTCTAATACCAAGTCAATAATGCAGGAATTTTGGTCGTAAACATTTGTAACCAGACCATAATGATGAAAGTTGGTCTTAAACTTTTGTAACCAAGTCACTTCTGGTGCGGCTATTGCAGTCAATGCTCGTGACTTTTGTGGTATTTAATATTTGTTAACTAATGAAAAACTTTACGAATTTGTAGAAACTCCTTGAAAATATTATTTTCTCGCGGGAGTTAAGGCTAAGAATTGTTCAGCAGTTACTTCTATCCACTTGGGATCGTGAGCAAATTATGTATATGGGAAAAATACTGTGTACAATTTTGAGGTTACAATATTCACGTATATTTGATTCATAAAAAATAAAGTAATATGCGTTACCATCTGGATTTGCCTTGTGTAGGAACAAATATATCCTTTAAAGTTCGGAAGAAAATGTTGGTATGACAAAATTTAATCCACCAATTTGTGACGGTTGTAATTTTGGGGTAACTTGCCCAGAGTATCTTGTGATGGCCTTCTGTATTACTAAATGGCTAGTTATTTGCATAAACAATACCAATATTTTAGTGTGAAAAATCAAAGTACTAGTTGTGTAACAGGAAATTTATGTACATTAGATATATTTTAATTTCACTCTTTTTTTTTGTAACTTGGTGTTTAATGAAGATTTTAATTAACTTGGAACTCAAGGGACAAGGGAGTTCATGTAAGCTTTTCCTCATGTAATATTGAAAACAAACGAAAAGAAGAAATATAGTAAAACTAAAAATACAATTACCACAATTCCTTGTTTCTGTCGTTCTCACTAGTCAGCTCACCCTATCACTGTACAGTAAAACATTTTATACTTGACATAGCCAGTGGCTGTAGCACTAGCACTGTCACTGGCTCACGTAAACGGATTGGATGGCCCTATGCTTAAAGGGTTGATGGCCTTAATTGCTGAGCACATTCGGATACGTTCGTCAATACCGAGTTGAAGTAGATTGTTGACCCTCCAAGTCCACCGAAGATGTTGAGTACGTCTGAGTTGAGCTTACAACCCCAGTCACAGCTACAGCCACAATCACACAACTATCAATCTAAATACACTAGCCTCTAACCGACTTCATACACCAGTTGTTCTGACATCATAGCAGAGTTTCCTTCATGGGGCTGCGCCATCTTACGGACAGCTGCAGAAAATTACCTGCCCGAAACTTAAAACACGTAGTTACAAGTCGAATTAATCAATATTTTATATAATCTTTCTCCGACACTAATAACTTTACGTAATTGTGATATGGTGTTAATCACATTATACTATTTTAAGAGTCAAATTAAAGGAACATGAGTTCAGTCTGCTAAACTGTCGAGGCAGTGGGTAATTGCCGATATCCATTACTTTCGACGCTGGATAAACTCTAATTAGAATTTTTTTACCTCAATATACATTTCCTTAACAAATGAACAAATGTTAAGACTCAACAGTTAGTAAATACAGTAAAACAAGAATTTTTGGATGTTCTTGTTAAACAAAAATATTTGATGGCATAAAGAAATAACATTCATTAACTAGCTGAAACATAGGCCTACATCCTTTTTAATGAAGTGCTTAAATTTAATCATTTTATTGGCCGATTTGTACTAACTCCGGTGCTTGAGAATTGCACTAAATTTTAATTCTTGTCTAAATTGATGTATTGTTAAATGAATCATTCTGAAGTTTGGCAGTTACTTGTTACTTACAGGAACTACAAAATCACATGAATGAAATTTTTAAACCGTAATTGCCTGGTTAGTTTAGACAAATATATACTCATTTTAATTAATTCGAATAAATCCTAACGGCTAAATGATTCTAAGCACTTTTTACATGGGAAATAATAGCTTTCAAAATTATCTTGCAAAAAATATATACATAATTGAGCCCTAAATTACACCATACTTCCTATAATGTTTATCATGTAACGAAAATACGAAAATGGAATGGTACTTTTATTCGACAGATTTTTTAAGTTGAGGCCAAACTGTACATATTAAATTAGGTATTTAACGATTTTACAACATCCTAGTCTTATTTATGACCTAAATGCCACCATTAGTAATAATATCTAAAACCAAAAATATTTCATATTTATAATGAAGGCATATATTTTTATCAAATTACATATTCGCTCCTCTACAAAAATTATCTGAAATATTCATTGTTGACTAAATCCACAATTTTTCCTGCATGTTGAAAAACATATACCTATATTAAACTCAGCATTTATATAAGAATATGTGTAAATAAGAGACAAATATTTTACGATACTACTTCAATATAAACGAACATCGTTCAACCATGGTAGAATAAACGTTACGGTCAAATTATTTTATGTAACAATATCTCTTACTAAGGAAAGCCCTTAATTGATTAAGTGAGTCTGTTGGATTTCAATCTGTACATACCTTTTAGTTGTAGAATATATATTGAGAACGAAAAAGTGTTTAATAAGAAGCACATAATTCATAGTTAACTACAGCAAATGGATACATAAGTCCATAAGGCGTGTATTCGAGTCATTACATTACAGATGCTGTTAGTTACGAGAGTTGATTGTGTCATAAATAATTAATTATCACAAGGCCTTTTTTACTAAAATAATATGTTACTACTCTGCAAAGTATTGGTTTTAATGTACACGAAGCTAAATTAGCACATATATAATAAGGTTCCAATAAACTATAACCTTTAAAATACTTCTTTCCTGAAAATATCTCCCAAAATCAGATTAACTAATTATGCCAAAACACATTTAAGCAGCCAAATAAGCACTCATTTTAATTTTGTATAATTGTTTATTACAGCTTTTTTTTCACTTTAACCCAGAATTTTTGTCCGTTGTAAGTGTCTGGTATAACCAAATGATTTTTTTGAGTCAATCGCATGGTCCCCATAAAAATATACACATAAATTTAACACATATAACAGTCAAGCATTCGGTTTTCAATAAATTATAACCTTTTGGAGAAGACGTAATTTTCATCCTTAACACAAAATGTAACTACCTTTTAATTGTTTTCAATAACGATAATTTATTTTCAGTGATTTTATTTAAATGTATGATTTTATTCTAACTGAAAGATTGAAATTTTAGTATATTAATCTCAATAGACTTTATAGTATATGGACAAACTCTTTACGCTAATTCTTATGGAAGCTGAGACACGCGAAATCTGTTTTCAAAAGCAACAATAAGTTTATAAATGCTTTTAAAAGCTATGTGACAATGACTCTAGATCTAGGATAATATCACGTTTTGTATACAAATTAAAATAGTTCTACATTTTCCTAAACAGACGAGCCTTAGGCATAACCTAATCTACGTTATTCATTGGTTATTATAATTATTGTAGTGTGTGGCAATGAAGTACGTGAATTTTGGAATTTTAAGTTTTGTACAAATACGTTTTATATATGGGTAAAGTTTGTCTTGTTAGTTATGTGTTAGTACAGCAGTTTTCGGGAAGTTTCTGTGTATAAAATTGATGAATTTCATGACTATACTTCATCATTTTATACGTCAATACACCATTGCTATCGGAGATTTATGGATTTGTTGAAATTTTATAGTTTGTAGGTGAGTGTTTTATATTGGAACACCCACAGTCTGTTGCTCATGATCGTTTTGCCGAAAAGCCATTTAGCCAGAAAATGCACGAATATCCTTAAATTTTCAGACACGGGCTTTGCATAAAGTTGTTTAGCCTAAGTTTTAGACTATTCGAGTTTTAACTAAACGACGCGTACTCGTACGCGCTGTCACAAATAAACCAACCACTGGTAGAGAGAGAGAGAGAGAGAGAGAGAGAGAGAGAGAGAGAGAGAGAGAGAGAGAGAGAGAGAGAGAGAGAGAGAGAGAGAGAGAGAACTTCGTAAAAAATAGCTAGAGAACTGCAGCAGGAGAAACAGGAAACAGGAAAAATACAGAGATATTGTGTGTGTGTGTGTGAGAGAGAGAGAGAGAGAGAGAGAGAGAGAGAGAGAGAGAGAGAGAGAGAGAGAGAGAACTTCGTAAAAAAGAGCTAGAGAACTGCAGCAGGAGAAACAGGAAAAATACAGAGATATTGTGTGTGTGAGAGAGAGAGAGAGAGAGAAGGAGAGAAAGAGATAAACAGAAGGTGATTGAAGTTGTTTATGCATGCGCAGTGACTCTGCATGGTAAATTCATGGTCGTTACCACACGGAGCAATATCAGGATGTCTTCCTCTTCACTGGCCCTCTGCGACAGCCCAAGTTTACTCATATATACGCCGAGGGGGTGAAAGAGAGTGCAGAACAAAAAAAAAAAAGAGTGGAATGAAAACAAATGTAGACCTTGTGGGGGATAACCACCGGAGCAGGGAAAAAAAAAGTAGCCCGACATAATGTTGCTCTCGGCCAGGGAAGGCCATGGAAGCGTGTGATACGTCTCGTTACTTCCTTCCATGGACTGTCCTCTCCTGCAAATACAAACATAAACACGACATCCGCAGGAGAATGAGGCCCATGCACAACCATATAGCAACAGAAGGGGCCTTGCCTTACACAGGAAATTTAACCGCAGCTTTCAATAAAAGGAAACAAACGTAAATCAATTCATGGCGTCTTTTTGAAGTGCGTTGCCCGTACGCGCCTAGCTACAAGGCTTGGGGGAAACTGTACCGCACTCAAAGTTTAGACGAGTGTTTCTATTTCCCTGGAGGTTTTGTAGTCAGCTTCCGTCGTAATGCGAGTTTGCAATTGAATCAATGTAGAGCAAAATATTGTTACAAAGTTTCTGAGTATGCTTAATAATTTTTTTTCAGAGAAAGACGAGTCGACAGAAGTTAGCGGCACATAATTAAATTACTAGAAAAAAAAACACACTACCAATATAATTATCTTTGTGTGCTCTCTGCGACAGAAACAAAATATAATCTGCCTGACAAAGAAAAGGCTACACCATGATGGAATTCACAAAAATAAAATAAACTGCATTCATAAATAGCCGAAGAGATGCGGAACAAATGAGTCAATTTTCATATACGGACAAGGCTCCAGTGCTCTAAAATATAAAGTAATAAACAAATAGTCGGACCTCCATATAGGGTGATACATTGCTGAACCCGGTTTGGCATAGATTCTAGGGGTGTCCAAATAATGTCACGTGGTATCGTGGACCATGCGTTGCTGTTGAACCTAATACAGAATTCATCGTCATTTCATGAGTGTGGCACGGAGTTCAACCGACGTCCAATTGTCTCCCACATATTATCAATTACCGAGATACTGGGAGATCTGGCAGGCCAAGGAAGAACAAGCACGCCTTTGCAAAGTACTTAGGCTGATGTCAGCTGTATGTGGCCGGGCGTTAACCTGTTGAAAACGTGCATTTGGGACGTTATTGCCACGGTCCGTGGAGCCTCATAAATATGGCGACGTGAAGTTTATGAGGCCGTAATGCGTACAATATGTGAGCGACTGTTGACAACGACAGCCAACCCTCAGCCCTCAAACCTCATCCAAACCAATCCATGACTCCAACATGAGGTACAGTAAGGTGCTCCACAACAGTAGACATATGTCTACGTGGCATCAACACTCTCACACGGTGATCATCAGTGCTGAAACAGAAACGGTGTTTGGCGATGAAGATTGCACACCCCCATTATAACCACGCAGCTATGTTGGGTGAGTGAGTGAAGAGATTTCGGAGACTTTTAACATCGAGGACTTAAAAAGTTGTTGAGAGTTGAGCGAGGTGAGTATGGAACAGCGCTGGAATGAAAAGGCGGGGGAAACAGGAGATCTCCGGCACGATTCCCACGTATGAAAATCTGGGAGTGACCCGGCCGGGGATGGAACCCGGTTCGCCTTGGTGGTAGGCGAGCAGGCTAACCACTACACCACCACGGCGCAGCTGTGCTGGCAGGCGCATGGAACAACAAGCGGTACGGTATCTGGCATACGACATCGTCTTGAAGGTTTCACAACGCCTTGTTTTTCTCAGACACAGTAAGAGCGTCAACGAACACTTGAGTGGCTGTACCCACATAGCAAACCACATATGTCCCATTGATGGTGATTTACAGTCGGATGCCAAGCCGGCAAACAGTTGGCCAACAGCTGGCATGCACACGGCACCATTGCTGGTTGTGAAGTGGTACATCTAAGTAGCAATACTCTGCCCATAAATAGCTCAAGTGTGGTGAACACAAATGGCCCAAGCATGGCCCATATGCTTACAACACCAATGGGCCATCTATGTATCATTTCACTGCCACCAGATGGCCCACTGATAGCTAGCCATGCTTTCTATGTCTAACTGTATCTCTTAAGAATAATTATTTTGACCATCAATATCAACTTTTATTTGTTTCTAATTTCCTTTATTTCACGATTAAACATATAATACGACATTAAATTCTTATGCTTGCCCTTGCAGGATAGGGGGAGTGAACATACGCCTTTTGCACTGACAGTCCTGCTTGATAACCATTACTCCGCTGTGTATTCTTACATTTAGATGAACAAATTTAGAATATATTCGGACTTGAATTAGTAACAAACAGTCAAACAATATAAATTACACCAGTTATACCAAAACCTTAAAATTTACCATGCAAACAAATCAGTTTTTAAAAAGATGCAAATAAAAGGAAATTGTGGTTGAGTGAATCTTCCTACACGAATCGCGATATGAACCCAAATACATTCCTTTAATAAAATCTTTCCCTGTATGTATGTCACCTGGATGCTATTGATATATTTTGAAATGCAGTCGCCAGTTATTAATATTTTAGTGACGTGAAACAACAAAAGCCATTCAATGTTATTTTTCTAAAGGTGGTTATATATGTATATATATATATATACACACATCTTTTAATTTGAATTATGTAGTCATACATGGAAAACATTACATGTCAAATTATCCAATACCAGTCACTGTATTTACAGCATTTTGTCATAAATATTTCCATCACTACATATTTACAAATAATCTATCATTATAGTACTCACATACATATATACATAGACGTTCATGTGTAGTATGAAGAAGCGATCTGTGGAAAATGAAAAGTGGGAGCATAAAAATTCCACAGTAATCCAAATTGTACCAGCAATGGCCCATCGATGTACCACTTCACAGCCATAAAATGACTTATAGATGGTTACCCATACTTTTACCAGCAATAGATATAGGTTATGTGTGGCCATTGCTGGAATACAGATGGTAATCCATTTATGGACCATTAATAGGTCACCTACTCTCAGCCATCAGTTTCATTTCTATTAGCTTGCCATCAGTGGGTCATAAATGGCATGCCAATTGTCTTGGTGCCTGCAGTTAACTATAGCAGGGCCAGTTGTGTTTTCTGGGCCAGCAGTAATCCAGCAATGTCATCAGTAAGTCGACAGTGGACCGACTGGGGCTCGCCACATGGGTAATGACGGATCCGCATGCTGTTCGTACGCCTAGATCACGTGCGCGGTTCGTATCATTCGGCAGAGAAGGTATCCAAACGCTTCATGCTCTGCACATTTCACGGTAATGCACTCATGCCTTCACGGTAATGCACTAATGCCTTCACGGCGCGGCCTTTTATAAGCCGGCAGTTTACATATGCTATGAGTGTACTTACATTTGTAATGGACGAATTTTAAGAGTGACTTAAAATTAGGCTACCCTACCCTATAAACTTTTCTTGGTTTTCTTTTTTGCGAAATACACAAAAAAAAATTCTGGTTGAATCGTCACGTGTGTATTTTTAGACACGCTTAGCAAACTTGACTTGATTTTTCAGCATAGTGTCCACCCTGGCTGCAGGAAGCCAGGATTGCATGTAGGAATTACGCTGTTGGATACTAATGTGGATTTTCAGACATAATATAGTGCGGTGCAAGGTAAAAGATTGCCACCACTTGAGTAACTTACAGTTAATATCGAACATGGAATTTTATCAGATCTTTGAGTTAGATGTAGAAAGTATTCCAATGTAGTTCCATAGTCGACTGTGTAACAGCCACAACTCATCACAACGTTCTACACAAACCATCGACATTTTGAGAAAATACGATTTACGTTTCGTATAAAATAAAAACGCATATTACTTGCAAAAATGTAGAGTATTTTATTATAATGTAATTATTTCAATGTTTTAACATTTAATTAATAAGAGAAACTTTTAAATCAAAATCTATAAAGGAATTTAAGTTTTGGATGCATGAGAAAGCACATTCTGCAAGCAAACACCAATTAAGCAAGACTATCGTCAATAATTTCTCTACTTTTATGTAATACAACATTAGTAATAATGTTTAGCCCCGAAAATATCATTTTTATAACGAAAAATACTAACTTAAAATTAGTAACTAAAAATATTTTTCAATACTAACAGCAAATTTTTTCTTTTATGCAATCACAGAAATTATTATCATTTCCCTATTTCAGGGAGGTGATCTGAAAAATTTTACTTTCTGAAACACAGGGAACGGAAATACGTCAAAACTGAGATAAAATAGACTGCTATAAATTTTTTTTTTAAACATCTTATTAAGTGAATTCCAGGAAAATATTTTGTAAGGTAACCAAATACATGCGTTTTTCGTTCATATGAAACATAAATCGTACTTTTGTTTCAATTTTGTAATTGTTTCTAACAGTTGTGAACGTTGTACAGCCTGATGTAGTGGCTCTACCTTACCCTTGTACAGTCACCGTGTCACACATCTGGTACGTCGCAGAGAGAGTTATTGTAAAGATCTCCACTGTGCAGGACGGAGAACAGGAAGTCCATCATGTGTGGGATGTATCACTCGTCGTTGAAACTACACTACTCAATGCCTTTATCAACTGCTAGTGACAGTAACTTGAGACACCGATTCTCTTGTGCTGGCCGCGATATAGATCGGTACACTGACAGCAGTGCAGTCTCGAACAACAACTTCGTTCGTTGTAACCCTTGAGATGGTGAAAGTGTGACGTAGTAGTAAGTGACGGATGACGGACGGCGGTATCGAAGGGCCAGTTCTGTGCGAAGAGAACGCCACCGTGCGGATGTTAAAATGACCCGCCTCACTGGAGCTGTTCCCGGCGATTGAGGCCGAGAAGTGCGGGGGCGATAAGGGCGAATATGCCACGCTCATCAAGTGCGCTATCTGGACCTGCGTGCAGTGTTTTCTTCGCACTCCGCCTGGGACTGTCAACGTTGACCTTATCATTTTTTTTTGGGGGGAAAAGTCTGTAGCGAGGTTCAATGCAGGGCCCTTGAGTGCTTCTGGATGTGCATGACGCGTATATTTTGAGATACGACGCTTTGAAAAAGTCGTTTTTAGCCACGTTGGATTGGTCTAATGTGCATGATGTCTTGAAAGCATTCAACAACATTTGTATTGTTATGTAATGAACAAATGTGGCAAGCCATGTATGTAGTGCTTGCATGAACGCGCCATTCTAAAGTACGCGCCATTGCCAAATCACGGTCGGACGGATCATGAGGCCCCGGCGGCATGATATAGGAGTGAGACTACAGGAAGGTTGTCTGTTCTCGCCTCGACGCCAACCAGAGAAGACGTTCCAGGGAGCCAGGAGGATGACGACGTGCCAGCCAGCGTAGTTCGTCTGTAAACCAGCCTTCGGCATCATGCAAGGTGGGATATATCGGTCCAGTAAATAACCGCATATTAGGTTTCATTAGGATTTCTTAAAATAACTTAAATGCATAAATTGCTAGCTCCTCCGATATGTTTCCACTTAATGTGATATGTGTAAAACCCAAGAGGTAAATAATAATGTTTTAAACCACGGAAGGGTAAGTCTTGGGTCAATCATAGAGTAGCTCTAACCCATTGAGTACGACCCTCACAAACGTATATTTTAAGCTAAATAATAAATGGTTCATAAACTAAAAAATTAAAAATATATGAGTATGAAGTGTGTGTTCTTTACGCTGGTCAGCAAATTGGACGTACCTTCAATAGTTCGTGGACAAGAGTGTACTTGAAACACACTGCAAGGCTGGTAAGCGCCAGGTATAGCTTGAGGTTTCCAACAGATAAGTCCGCTGCCTTGATTGTTCACAGGTTCTTCACTTACTTTTCGCCCGCCCGTCATAAGCCGAACCCACCTTCTTCTGGAACTCGACTAGAGGTCGCGTGACAACCAGCAGTTCCGCCGAAGACTCACGAAGTCTTGTAATGCGGCCGCTAATTGCTATTCAAGTGGCTGAGAGCCGCATCTCAGAGGCCGTCGTGAAATATGATGAAGACGTATTTCTTCTGCGGATGTCGAGGAGTCGTTAGCGTAATAAAGTGGGACCACTGACGATTCCTCCAGGCTCCGGATGAAAAATGCCAGGAACCAGGTGACTCCACGAGAACATTATGACCTAGGCAGAACTTTTAAATGATGGTTTACGTGTATGCTTAGAAAATGGGGGTAACGGTGGCTGAGCGGTTAGACTGCTCGCCTACAACCAATGTTAACAGGGTTTAAACCCCGGCCAGGTCACTCCCGGATTTTCGCAAGTGGGAATCGTGCCATACGAATCCGCTGGTTATCGGGTTTTCTCGGGGATCTGCCATTTCCTCCGCCCTTGCATTCCAGAGCTGTTCCATTCTCGTAGAATTTCACCATTCGGCTCTCAATACCTCTTTGTTAAGAGCCTTCCAAATTTCAACTCCCAGCTCAACTTTAAGAGAATGTTGCTACCTTCTTCAGGGCAAGTACAGGTTTGCCTTTAACTCCAGGGCCATACTTTATAAGATATATGGTTATGGACTAGAAAACATAATACGCCCTATGACTAAAAATTATTAGTTAGTGAGAGACACGCACTTGATATTTTGTAATTGTAGTAAATCTTTGCGGAATTTCAGAAACTACGTGAGGTTAAACAACACATTCGTGAATGGCGTTAGCCTCATTTAACATCTGCCATCTATGAACGTTTGTGTGTTTGAAAACATCGCGCCCGTTATTAGGAAATTAAGTACTGACATGTTATTTACCGAACAAAAGTGTGTTACTCGTCAGCATTTATGGATTCTTATCACCAAGCCAGTTCACACGTGATAAACATATTTAAAACGTATCTGTTTTTCATTCCATGATGTTTAAAGCATTTTGAAAATCGCTACTTTTCATTCTCATCATTCACAGATATGTCTCTCGATTAATAATCATGTAAGGCTGAGAGTCGTGTCATGATTTCTACCCACTTTTCCCTAACGTTTCATCTCACAAAGCTCCCTGTTCACGGTAAAATGAGCACTTTATAAAGCCCTGTTTAAGATCTACTTGTATGCACGGTGTCTATTCTTCAGTCTTATGTAGAATTAACATTGCTAGGGCCTCGTAACTTAATTCATGCTTCGGTCAAGTGAAACTGTGGAATTGTTAGGAAAGTAAACATGTTTCAAATTTGTACATTTCTGCTCTACGATACATTATAAAAACTTAAAGGGAAAGAAATAACATAAGTTATCACAAATGGTTACCTAACATTTTTTATTTGTCTTTAAGATATATAACTACTTTCACTCCATCATTACCAACTTTACTGGGCGCATGCCACTCAATGTGCCCGTTAAAACATACAGGTAGGGGCAGTGACATTTTCTAAGGTTGATTTCAAATGTGCTCACTTTATCGTGAACAGAGTTTATAGGCTATTCACGGTAAATTGAGCACTTTTGAAATTCATCTTATTTGGAATGGTTATCAATAAATATGTTTTGTTTTAGCCCTAGACGTTCACTTCAGAGATCGGTGGATTATACGCACTGTGTTTATTACTTACATGTCAATATTTATTTGGAAATGTGGTTAAAGGATAAAATATGGCTGAAAGAAAAAAGTAACTATGGCCTCAATAGTGCTCACTTTACCGTGAACAGCCTATACCTGGAGTTCAGTATAACCCTATATACATACACACACACACACACACAGTTATTCAAACATGGCGCTCTTAGATGCAAAGTCTTTAGCGCACCTAGATCGCCCACTCGGTGGGGTAGCTACACAGGTCTCGTGTCTTGACAGCATCTCTCACGCCGCTGTTGAGGCCCTCGTGTTTAGTGCACGTGTGGTCTGGCCGGGCCACGAACCAGACCCCTGATGTCTCTCCAGGACATCTCCCGAGTGTTGTAGTGCCTCAGTGCGTAGACCACTTTGTTGGAAGGAGATCCTCCATGATATCCAGGATGCAGTGTTACGGAGCCGCCCTAGTTGTCTCGCATGGGACTTGCTGCAAGCACTCGTGTCTATTATAATTTGGGGAAATAAACACATTAAAAAATATCATGCACGTCTTTTTCCAGTACAGTAACGGAAGTGGATACTGTATTGCATACTCATAAATTTGTCTATTGAAAACACAGATGTGTTCGTTGAGAAATGAAGTGTCAAAGTCAGCAAAAATATCTACAAATAGCTCTTTGTTTGCAATGGTTATTATTCTGTGTGTTTTAAAGTATAGTGTAAATGCTGTAGCTTTTTGATTGGACTGCTCGATTAAAACCTTATAGTCACAGATTACAATTCTCAACAAAATGAACACACATTAGGAGTGTTTATGCGGTTTTCCACCGCCGTAACAATGCTTCCTTATGTCCGGACGTGACTTTGAGAAGTTAAATACTACCTGCTAGAGATTGCCCTTAACGGCTGCCACGAGTCCAGCCTCAGTGGATCTGACTCCAGAGAAACCTCTAGTGGAGTCAGGCTGGTCGCCTGCGGCACTATTTAGTATCCATGTCACGTGTGGGATTAGGGATTCTGGGAAAATATCGATATATCGAAGTGACGATATTATACCAAAGATATATCGATAGAAATCGTCGATATATTTCAACCATATTTCATAGCAATCAGTATTTTCCCCAGGTATCGAAAATAAATATTATCAAAATGTTCTGTTAATAAGCTCTGTTTTGAAAAAAAAAACTGACTTAAATATTAATATGTTTAATTTGGCAACATGCATTAGAAACTGGTGCCACGTCTTCCTCAGCGCTTTGTGTCCATCATTAGGCAATATTGCAAGCGATTTTACATTTTTCAAGTCCTTCAATACATAAGTTATCGGATTGCGATGTACCGAAAATATATATTTTTCTTTCGGTATATCATTTCGTAAAGCGATACTTCTATAAATAACCAATATAAATAATATTGATTTTTTCCCCTATATCGATATTCCTATGAGGGATTGTCAGGTGTGGTCACGTGATCACGTGGGGGCCAGCAGGCTTCACACGATGAACGATGCATTTCGCTTAAGATTTCCTACGAAATTTTTCGTACGAAAATACCAACTAAATTTCGTGCGAAACGAGTTCACAAGCAGATAAATAAGATGAATACTGTATCGCATCAAAATTATTTGATAGCTCTGGTTAGTACTAAACAGCCATGGTATTATAATACAAAATATGAATTTGCTTACTACAATAAGGTAGGTATTTGTTTCAAAAGCTATCTCTCTAAAATATAATTGTTTTCATTTTATTGTCAGGAAACTGTCTGAACTCCAATTTACGTTTAGAAGTTATTTTCCATAAAGGTTTATTTCCCTATATTCCTCTTCACACACCTCATATTATGATTTTCTTTTAATCTATGGTTGATGTTACAACACATCATATGACCATCATACAAGGACCAATATGATCTCAATTGCATCGCCTTGCACGAAAAAAGTAGGACTGGCTCTATTTCCTCGTTTCGTGAAAGATTTGCCTTGCACACAAACTTGTGCAAGAAATATTCGTGCAAGGTCGGCATCTCGCGAAAGTTTGGCACTCGTGTGAAACATGCTTAATGTAAGTTCGACTCTAATGACGTAAGATACAAGTGACTGTGTACTAGGTTTCCCTAGGGACAGGCCTGCCTGTAGTTCCACGCCGGTCCGAACACTAGCTGAGGCTACGGAGGGATCAATACGGCGTGGCGTGCTGTGAACAAGTCTATGGTCATGCTATCTACACGAGAAAGGACCACGCTAATAACACTGCCACCCTGATCGAACCTCGGACCTTAAGGACTGCGATAGTCTGTAACTCTGTCACTGTCACCAGGCCTTCTCTGTGGACATGCCAGAGACTGCGGCGGTGTAGTGGTTAGACTACTCGCCTCACACCTTGGCGAGCCGGGTTCGAATCCCAGTGGGGCTCACTCCAGTTTTTTCGCATGTGGGAATCATGCCGGACGATGCCGCTGGTCGGCGGGTTTTCTCGAAGATCTCCCAATTACACCGCCCTTGCATTCCGGCGCCATACCTCACTTCACACTCTTCGGCTCTGAAGAAAAATTTCTCGACTGTACTCTACCTTACGGATATGCCACAAACGCAAATATTTTGAGATCTCTCAATGGCGTTAGCCAAGAATCCAATCAGAAGAGAAGGGGAAGTTAAATGGTCTGATAAAAACTATCCTTTGGGGAGAATTAAACTCACTAGGCCTATATTCACTTGTTTAATTTATGAAATTAATTTTTACACAGAGTGATATGGGTATTTAACTGTAAAATATTTAATATGATTAAACTTGCAGGCCTACATTAGTTTATTTAGGGATTACATAATATAATTATATTTCATTTACAACTGTAAATGGCATTCCACCCCTTGGCTATTTCTTTATGTCTGCAAATCGATTATTCTACATTTACGTGTTGTAACATGTGCTTGCCCGGAGACACATTCCCGGGATCTGGAGGATTTTACATATGATAGCAAACTCTCATCAATTTAGTTGCCTAACTTTGCGCAACGCAGTAATTTTGAGAATGAACTCATCTGTAAGAAAACAGAGAACAGTTAACCAGCCACCGCTTGGTATACCAGTTTTCAGTTTTACTTCTGCAAACGACTGTTTATACCTGTGTTCTAGAAACACAATTTTGGAAAGAAGGCACCAAAATATTTCCTTTACAGGGCACGTGATAATGAGACAGTTGTGTGAATAATGCAGCAATAACTCTTGCGGATTTCTTGAAATTATTTCTGATAGCACCAACTTCACCATTCTCCTTATATTAATATTAATATATTAATATATATTCGATATTAATATATATTTGATTTCAGCCAGAACTTATAAGTGACCTCACTGCAAGAAGACATGTTTTAATTTTTTTGAATAAATAAACATTCCTAAGTAATAAACATTCCTAAGTCAGAATCTTTAAAATACAGTCAATATATCATCGTAAGGTGATAGTTACAATTCTTAAAATAACAGTGTACTGTTGTACGGTTAGGGTTTGAAACAGTACTAACTTCTATTAGCAATTTCATTTAGTCACTTTTTCTCATCATTCAGTCGACAACTTTTGAATTAATTAAGAGTTGTAAATTTTTCAATTACAGATTGTTTAATTTTTTTTTTATCTTACAGGCAATTTTATGCAAACTAGTAAACAAGATGCTTTTGGTTACAGTACAGGAAAATTAGAGGAAGTTTCACAACACGTTAGTGAAAAATTTGTAAAACCGTAGTTGATTTTGTAAAGCAAGTACTATAGACGCCAAATATATTAGATACACGCTGAGCTATGAACGATCTAGCGTGTTTCATAAAACAGTGTGTTGTACAAGTGTTATATTTTAAATTTACAGATACAAGAAAAATCTTGGCAACTGTTTTGTTAAGTATGGTTTTTTTTAAACGTACAAACAATTTTTCAGCGTAGACTTAAATATTTTTTCATACTTCGCCATTCCAACTCGACAATGTATGGGATGTGCATTTCAGATGTGATTCATTACACACCGAGCCTTCACCACACTCACCTTGCTGCGGGCGAATATCCGTTACTGAATATACAATTACCGTCAGAATTAATGAGCGTCGGAAAAAGTAAAAGTCCCCTTTGGCTATCTTCGGCTTTTGACAAGACGTATAGCCTTGGCTCTTAGGCAACCAGCTACACATAACTATCCGGCCAATCTTTCATCGATTTAACTGAACCAAGAATCACTTTAGCTTGTATTGGAGCATCATTCTGACATCAGTTTCTTCAAGTGAATAAAACACATTAAATTGGATGAAGCAACTCGTCCTGCGGTTTATTAAGTTAATGCAAAAACCTAATATTTCACATAAACTCCTCACCGTTAGTCTGTGTCTCACGCGCAAACAAGTAACACTTAGGTGAATTATAAAGGCCAATTATAAAGGCGAGCTGAGCTACAGTGTTGTCCAACATAGCATGTCCTGAAATATTTTAGCGGAATTACCTCACCTGAGCTCCACAATAAACGTTCGCGAGTCATGCAAGCAGCCAGCAGAAAGGAAACTAGTTGTAAATACGTGGTAAGCGACAGTGTTGTGTAACATAGCTTGTCCTGAAATATTTTAGCGGAATTACCTCACATGAGCTCCATGTCTACTTATAAGCATAGTTGACTGTAATTTCCGAACCACATAAGATTTAGTTGCTAAATTCGTAACATAAACATCACCAATGACTACGAGGATATTCGCAGGGTCAAGTATACCCAATGTCTACTTATAATCATAGGTGGATGTAATATCCCAACCACATAACACAGAGTTGCCAAATTCATAACATAGGCATCAAACTTCAACAGAACTGTTCACCATTAATATTCACAACCCTAATTATGCATTTTACAATATCTATGACCAATAAACATGCTAAGGGAAGATTACACCATGCCTATCCTACTTCAGCAGCAGAGTTTTGCATGTCTTAATATGCCAATAAGTTAGAAAAAGATCTGGTTTCTCTAGCCACCAAGAGTACTTTGATATCACAAGTCATTGCCAGATACACCATTATTAGCAAGGAAAAAAGTCGTAAGTGTTAAATTCGAAGAATGGGAGGAAAAACATGTTTCACCAGGTCATTGACTCATTGTCATCACCATATTGCCAGCAAAGCTTAACATACAGTTCATTGCCAAAAATGGGCCTTGATGTAACGCCAGTATAAATCATCAGCCTTATGAAAACTCCTAAAGAGAAATATCTGTTTAAAAAAAACATCAAAACAGGTGAATGCTTTTCCACATAGTCCATAGTGAGAGAATGGGTGCATCGAGACAAAAGGTCGCATTTTTTCAAGCTCATAGCATTTTTAATCTGTTATTGGTTTCTGTGAAAGATGGCACATATCCCAGACACTCGATGGCTTACCAGTTGCTAGCTGTATTTGTGCAATTGAGGGAAGTTTGATAATGTTGAGCAGTTCATGCCGAATTTTTCGGTTTACACACTTAGGTACTCAATGTATCAGAATTCGATGGTAGTGACACCAAAAATGACATCCACATAAATGTGTGCGAGGCGAAATGCATACATATGTATTGTATTACCCAGCATCTGTGGGGTAATATTCCTGATTATATGACACATAACGAGACGCTGCCATGATAAAACACTATATGTGCATTCGGGAGGACCCAGGCTCATTTCTCAGTCCATATATCCTGATTTGAGTTTTTTCCATGGTTTCTTGAAATCACTCCAAGAATACACTTAGATGGTTACCTAACGTAGGTCATGTTCGATTCCTTCCTCCGGTACTAATTGTGTGTGATGCCTGGTTGAAAACAAAGTGCAAAATATTTTTTCAACAAATGGCATAGCTTGTTGGATGCTCACCATGGTGCTAGGAAATTTTGTTGCAAACTGCAAAAACGATTTACTTAGTAAACTATTAACTATACCGTGGGACCTATATATGGTATGTATGGCGTAATTAGTTGTTCGCCGAGTGGCACCACGCTGTGAAGCTGTACACAAGTGGAGGTCGGAGAGCAACTGGTATGTAGTGGCTGTATGTTTCGCTGCTGTTTGTGTGCACAAACGAATCAGTATGTAGGTTCGGAGAACATGGCGACCTCACAAACATGTTTCCGCTTTTGACTGCGGAAGAATCTTAACCTATCAGGAGCGTGGATTATCCTAATGCGATATTGGTCGTCGGATTGGAAGAAGTGTAACTACAGCGAAGCAGATATGAGATCAGAGGTCGAGGAGGGACGGGCTGAGCGATGTGCAGGAAACCATAATGGCCCCGTCACACCAACAAACGCCAGGACAGACATCTGAAACGCATGACAATTACAGACCATACAGTCACATCAATCACTGTTGCTCGGGATGTCAGGTGTCTGGTACATCAATCTGTGTTCTCACACACAGTTGTCGCCTTCTAGGCCGTCGACGCCTCATGTCCAGGCTCACATTACTGCGGCTGTCACTTAATGCTCATATACTGTAGGTACCTGCGGCTACAATGGTGCGTGAAACATCAGACGTGGACTGACGAATAACTTGCCGTAGTCTTCACCAGCGAATTCTGCTTGTACCTGAAGCATGACTATGGCTGCATTAAGCTCTCATAGCACCGTGGTGCACGCCTGATTGAGCCCTACATAATGGATAGTCATACCGACCTGGCACCTGGAATAATGACATAGGATGGCATTGTATTCCAGTCCCGCTCGTGCCTAGTCCACATCGCTGGTACGCTGACTAGTAACTGTTACATTGCGGAGATGTTGGAACCTGTTGCCGTTCCCTTACCTCAGGGCCAACTTGGTTACATGTGCGAATAGGACAATGCGCGATCTCATGTGGCACACATCGTCCTACGGCTGCTGGATGACCAACATGTAACACTGCTTTCCTGGCCTGCGTGTTCACCGGATCTCTTGTTAATCGAAAACGTGTGGTCCATGGTCAAACGATGACTGGGTTGTGACAGGATTCCCGCCACTACATCGGATGAACTTTGGGCATACATCGAAGCCACGTGGGTGTAGCGGCAGTTAATTCTGTCTGAGAGGGGAGGGAAGGGGGGCACAAAGTACTGATTTCCTACAATCTATACGCAGTATCATGCTGCAAGTATAAAAATGTCACCAGTGTATGATGGCTATTCTTGTCCAACATATCCGGTTGTGATGCCTCATGATCTTCATTGTATTGCAAGTTTAGTGGCCAGCAGTTTATTAAAGCATCGAGTCTTTTAATGTTATAACATGTTAGAGAAATATAGTCGCATATATAGAAAATTGTATTCCATAGAAGAAAACCAGTTTAGAGATGGTTTTGGAACCAACAAGGCATGTAATATTTGCGTTGACCTCCTTGGTCACCAGATCTGAATAATATGATAGAACATTTGTAGCCATAACTGAAACACATTATGGAAGACAATCAACATGACTCCACGATATATGCACATGATGTACTATGGGAGGACATGTTTCATGAACAGGAGTAGTTGGAATGCAGTTTGAACTTCATGTTAAGAAACAGTAGTTAGAATGATATGTAGGACAGAATACACTGCACAGGAAAGTATTGTATGAATATGGTTATGTATTCCAATATTAATTTAAAGACCTTTATTTTAAAATTGGATGCTAGTAAATATTAACGACTTTATAATGCAACTGAGAGATTACTCATCATAATAAAATACTATTAAGTAGTCATTTTAAATGTATTAGTTTCTTTATGGAATTGATTTACTGGGTTTGGTCTTATAATACTTATGCATTGGGTTGATTTCACGAATAACTAAACTGTACCTTTTTAACCGGTGCCACAGTGTAACATACTTAGCACATGAAACCACAATCAGGGCAAAGTCCTCCTATCTGTTTGGAACATAATTACAATGGTACAGTAAAAAGTTTTAAAATTTAGTTACGGACCTTTAAACGCATTAAGTGAAGTTATGAATCTTTGCTATAATTTTGTTTTTATTTACGTGATGAAATTACCAGTTGTAAAACTATATTAACATCATGAAATAAATACCATTTTAAGTAGTGGACACTGAATGTATCTTCATAGAATTGATCGATTTCACTGCGTAGTGACAAATTGAGAATTTCGTTGGCTACTACCTTGACGGTTTGTCTTTTTACTTTCGAGACAAATAACTTTACACAATGCTGTAACTACTATCGAGGAAAACTATTCTTTAGCAGCTAAAGTATCACCATTTATACACTGCCCACGATTAACGTAGTACAATGTTGAAAGCCCTTCCCACTTTCTTGTGTCTTTCGCCTCATGCAACATTGGGGTTACTATAGGTCAAGTGGCTTGTATACATATGTATGTTTATCATGATATTGAGTAAGTATGTTTATCAAGCAACACTGTTAAGTTATTTGCAAAATTAACGTGTTTCTACACTTCCACGTCTTGTTCTGTGGTAGGCCTGCACAAATTATAGGAATCGATTTTCGGTAGCCATTGGTTTGGAACATGACTATTATAATGCGATGGCGAAACAAAGAACCAGTTTAAGTGAGTCGCGGCTAGCATTATAGTAGTACCTCAGCCGGTACACATATTAAACTATATGCGGTTATGGGCACTGTCTATTTGCAAAAGAGCGCAAGTAACACCGAACAACCTGTAAACGTAAAACCCCACGAAACAGTAGAACTAGGAGGCAATTGTAATGTTAACAAAATTCTGCTTGCCCATTTAGACTCTACATAGTCACTAGATATCTGTATGGAGTGAAAACTACAAGATTGTTGAAGGTCACACACTTACTAGCGATTGTGGTATAATTACACTAGAAAACCATTAAAGTGTGATTTTTAATATGTGTTAAAACTACATTCCTATAGTCATTACGTTGAAAAATGGTAGTGTTGCCGTGATATTTATTTAGGTCAGTAACACTGAAACAGAAATAAAATTGTTGCATGTGTGTTTAATGTGAAGGAATATCTGAAAAGGCCTTCATAGTTATAATAATCACTGTGTAGTAAATTACTTTGCTTATAACATATTGTGTGAACTGTCTAAATAATGAACACAGATCTGAACACAGTAACATAGTGCCTAATAAAATATTCAGTATAACAAACATTTGGCCTCTGAACAAAACGCGGATTCAAGAGTGATAATTACTCTCAGGTACTTTAAAATATCCAGTTAAAACTGAAATATTTCTGTTTTATATCGCAAATGAACAACTTTCAGGCCACTGCTAACAATCACTGTGAACCGTGACCTATTTATTTCAATGATGCCAGAATGCTGCTGCAAAAGTCTCTGTTGCCAAGTCAGACGACTCACAGAGTGTGTGCGTTAGTCATTCTGTGTTGCCTGTTCACGTGATTAGATCGTTTTGGGGTGAGCTCTTTTTCGCTTATTAGTATATGGGTGAATAACTAACTACAGTTAATATATCGTCAACTGTGGTATACATAGTGTATGGAGATCAGCTGTTGTCTTCGTACGTGGTGTTTGTATGTGTTATCAAGAAGCTACAGCGCTCGATGATGCGAGAATGCCGATTGTGTCGAGAGTTCATCCTGAGTACTGGTGAATACTGATAGTTGTCAAGAGCAGTTAACTCAATACGGCAACTTGATCAGACACACCACGAAATTTAAGAGGCTAGTGCAACTACTGTACGTTCACTGCGAATGAGCATATGTTGTCTAAATTACCTCAAGATTGGACTATGCGTCTTTCTTCTGCCAGTTCATCAAAAAAACATGGTTGGTTGTGACAATACTAAAAAACATTTTCATTATTATTCTACACAAAACCGACATACACTCTCATTGAAAATATAGGAATTTAATAAATATAGAAAGTGAAAGCCTCAAGCATAATATCCTAGACAGAGTAGTTATTGTCATAGGTCGACCGAACGTATGTTTTTATGTTATGTTTGGTACGTGCAGATTATCTATATAAGTGTTTGAATTGTATTATTTATTTTTTTCACACGCTATTGTAATTTGAATATTAATTTTCACACATTTCTCATATGTAATGGTAACATTTTTAAATCACGTAATTTATGATTTATGTAAACCACCAGTCCACTTAATGTCCACATTATATGATAATGTCCATGCAGTATTCTTAGCTTAGACACATTGTTATTTCAATATTGTAATATTATGTTTATATGTTTATTTTTGTTCTCAGTAATTACTTTATGACTTTTAAAGCTTAATTGTTTACTTTATTCTCTTATTAGAAATATTTTTAATTTTGGTTTATTTTATTTTAAGGTCTAGTCGGAAGTAGGCCGCGATTGGCTAGTCTTGAATGGAGATGCCGGAAGGCTTGCTTCTGGGTGGGACTTTCAACATGGATGGTTAATTGTATTTTCGCTGAGATTTTAATCTTAGAGAATTCCCAGAGCCAGTCTAAGAATAATTTAGTAATAAGTCCCAGAGGTAGTTATTAGGTCACTGCCACAACCGATTATAGAGGAGGGTTGATGGCAGGCGTCCAGCTAATTGTATTAATGAGCTTTGTGGAGACGCCAGGACATTGATCTCTAGACGCCAGGCGCCATGTCAGCCACGTTAGCGGCGCTTCAGAATACAGGTGACGCCAAGCAGTTTGAGAGTCTGGGTGCAGACCTATGTGAAAGAGTTCACTTGTAATCTATTTCTACGAACTTATAGTATTTTCAGAAGAAGATTAACTTATGGAACTAGGCATTTTCTGAACTTTAACTTGTGTATAATCAGTAGTCCTGAGATCCCATATGAGATAGTAACGCCGGAGCACATTAACATAAAAAACTATTGAACTCAGTGTAATCTCATTTGAGCAGAGTTTAACTACTTGAGGGAAAGTGAGGAGTAATTCTTCTGAAGTAATTAAAACTTAAATTTACATTTTCAAGTAAAGGTTTGGATCGTGAGAACTGAAAATGCAACTAATTACTTAGGAGCTTAGTCAGTTTCTTAAACAGTTAGAAATTGAAGAAAGCTACTTCCGGTTATGAACAAAGTTCTATTTCTGAATTTAATTTCAAGTCAGTTGTCAGTTAATTTTGCAGCAGCACTACAGTCATATTTTATTTTTTATCTTTTAGTTTGTTTTTATTTCCTTAATTTATTTAACTCTACACTGGATGGCGGTACTTCAATTTTGGCCATCAACATAAGTATAATTTGATTTTTGAGTAAAGCGATTTTTCTTACACACTTTTAAAGTTTAATAAATATTTCACATATGAATTTTACATCTTGTTGAATTGCATAACACATTTGGTCTGATTTTATTTATTTTTCATTTTATTAATATATTAATTATTCAGATTTCACATGTTATATTTTATATGAAGTGCTGAGAATGTATGCAAGTTGCTTCTGTGCATGTTATTTACAGTGATCCATAGATCCTCAGTTTCTTCTATGGTAAGCTAAATGTTGCGAAATTATTAAGGTGCATATAGACACGTACAAGCCTACGTTTGACACCTTCTAACTCAAACTACGTCCAACCTATACTTGTGACGCACACAGACATATTTTAACCTTCTTTTCTTTACTACCGTGCGTTCACCTAACAAATAGTGAATGTAACGGCCCTGCGTACACAACTCCCCTAACTTCCAAACCTCTTTCAGAGCTTTATTGCGTACCTACTGCTCGTTTTACTGCGCTTGGCACACATAGCAGTACTGACAGCACATTTATGTCTCACTGATAATGTCCATTCATTTAATTTGTGTGAAATAAGCAACACCCTACAGAATTTACGATATATTCTAAGTAATGTGTCAACACTGACCGTAATAAAATTGTTGACTACGAAAATGTGTACTTCGAAGTTGTTTTATCACTTAGCCAATGTGAGGAATATGAATGTGTATACTTATGTTAGGTAACTTTGTGATCTGACACATCCCGATGCGCATTCGCCAAGGAGGCAGTCGATTTTATCTGTAGGAAACCTATTTCTTCGTTTACTATTTTTTGGTCTCTGCAATAGGCTGTTCTGTGTTTACAGGGTCATGCGATGGGTAACGAAAGTAAAAAGCATCAGATGATTTGACAGGCGGTTTGGGCATTTAGCGTGCCCATCCAAAGTCACAGAGTTTGGTCCTGATTGCCCATGCATTTGTATCCCTGAACTTCATCACGTGATCAGTTGAGGACCTTACTGCAGTTATGGATATGCCTTATGGTCTCCCTTTTTAAACAGATATCATCTGACAACATACACATTTCGCACACCTTTGGTCCCCTTTCTACTCTGGGCATGCGTACCTTCTACGTCACAGGCATATACAACCGTTTTAATACATGTCATCGTGTAGTGATGTCTCGCCAGAGCCAGGCGGTTCAAGGAAGTGAAACATCATTCTGCAGCGATGTCTCACCACAGCCAGTCGGTTAGGGAGAGAGTCATAGGCCTTGTTGAGGCGGCAGGTTTTTCCGCCGCTGAATCAGGCCGACGTTACGGTGGTCCAGAGAGCACTGCGAGTCGATGGGTACGACAGTTCCGGGACATGGGTGACGTGACACGTCGCTGAGGAACAGGTTCACGGAGGGCGTCGACTGCAGACGAGGACAATAGTCTGATTACCCAGGCTCAGTTGACTCCTTTCAGGAGCGCCATTCAGCTGAAACGTGCCACGCACTTTCCTGGCAGCTTGAGTACCGTGTTTAGGCGCTTGACGGCAGCGGAACTGAAATCCCGGCGTACTTCAAGAAATCAAAGGCTCACCGATGAGCACAGGATCTATCGACTCGCGTTTGCCGAGGACAACATTGACCGTGACTGGTCAGATGTTGTATTCTCCGACGAGTGTGTGTTTTCCTCGGCTAATGATAGGCCAATGCGTGTCTTCAGAGCTCGCGGGACCCGGCACAATCAGGAATATGTGGCCGAGTGTTCGCGCTATGGTCATGCATCCGTTGCGTGTTGGGGATGGATGAGTGCACGCAGGATAGGCGTGTTGCACAGAATCGACGATCGAGGTCGGAATACATGCTGCCTCAATGCCGGGCAGTATTTACATATTCTATAGAACATTATGATTCCCTCGGTGTGACTTTTGTATCCCGATGGTGTGCTGCGCTTCCAGCAGGATCATTCACCGATACACCCTTCTCAGAGGGTTCAACAATGATTCGCAAGGCAAGACCAACTAGAGCTCGTAGATTGGCCACCTTACAGTGCCGACTTGAATCCAATTGAGAATGTCTGGTCGGAGACGAAGCACACGATGGCGGAACAGCTGGCCTGATCCATGGCAAGCTAATAAAGATGCTCTCTGGGAGCTAGTAGCAGATGCCTGGGATGAAGTAGCTAGTAGCAAACGCTATGCTACTTCTCAGGTCGCCTCTCTACCAAGACGACTGCGGCAGGTGGTTGAGAATGAGGGATTCTGGTCCTCTTATTGAGGTTACACCATCAGTCATTTTCAGGGCCAAAATAAACTCTCACGTAAAAACGTGACACAAAAAAAAACCAATGGCACACCACGAGGCATAATGACCACATTGAGATACAAATTAAAGGTGCTAGGTGGTTTCGAACCCGAAACAGCGGACGTCAGATCCATACACCCCAGACCACCTTTGTTTGTTACATGTGTTTTTACATGGATGCAAACATATGCCAACAAATAAAATACATTCTATGATACTGTAACATTTTATATTACAACGAAACAAAATAACATAATCAGTAGGAATTAAATTCAAGGTCGAACTCCAGAAACCTAATGGTATTCTATTTCAAACATGACAGTGACCCCAAGTACACTGCAAAATGGATCGTCTAGAACACACCCAATATGCCATACAATACCCACTCACTCTCACCTGACCCGAATCCTACTGAGAATCTTCTAGAGGAATTGGAGAGAAGTATGACGTGTAAATTCATCTTGAATATAAGCAAAAATACGATTGGAACATGATTATATAATAAAGTATCCCCACGCCAGAGATCAGTTAATATTTGCTGTACTGGTTGCGAAGCAAGAAGACGACTTACTACAACGTGTTTTAGAGAAGGCAACAAAACATTTTGCAGCGTGATTCCAGTAGAGGTTTTTGTATGTGGTGTAAACTATATTAAATCTCAGGTGGAAGCAAACGTTCGTCCGCCAGATTTATTATTCTCATTGTTTTCTTCTGCGTTAGTGTATGTAGTATGGAGTCAAACTGAACGCTTTTGTTTAAACGATAGCATACCTCATTGCATCGCTGAACCAACATAATCTTAAGTGCATATCATAAAGCTATATTATTTAAGGAAAAATGAAAATAATGACATCCACAAGGAATTCTGTGAAACTACGAAAAAATTCAAAGAAGCCTAACAGGGTACGCCACTTGTTGTACAAAACACTTTCTGAATCCATTTAAACATTAACAACAACCACAACAACAACATTAACAACAACAACAACAAAAAGGAAGGGTAAATAAAAGGAATCATACACAGCTTATAATATTTAAACTGTTTATTTATTTTTTCTTATGAGACATTTATTTGCGGTCGTAAACTGTTTATTTCGAATATTAATGTTGCTGCTAACAGTTGTTTAATAAATCGAAATAAATGATAATCCCTCCATAATTTCTTGATTAACTTGAAACATTCAATTCACTTTCACTTCCATTCAATGTTAAGCTACTTTTCTTGCAAAAATGAGCTTACATAATCATGGAAATGTCTGTCTGTGATGTACTGTATGTCCCCTCATAATAATATTCGATCCTGTGAAACATATTTCACCAAATTCGGTGCACATATTGTACTCAGTAAGGACATCTGATTTTTACAATGTTCTGCAAAGCCGTTTGCTTGATTTCAAAAGGGTTATTTTAATACAGTAGGGCGCCATTTCATATCTGGGGAATTATTTTACCAGGTAAAACCAAATCGTGTATTTTCACAGTTAATCTTGTACGTCTTTAATCTAGGAAGGTAAGTTCTTATTGGTTCACCTTCGTGAAAACAATAAGCTTTTAACATCATATCTCGGAAATTACACGATAGATTCCTGCCACATTTTGCAGGCAACTAGTACCTTTTAGGCCTATAGTACGCAATGGTACCATATACAACTAAGATTAATGTGGCACTTATTGTATTTTCACAACGGGGTCGTACAAATATTTGTTTTTTAATTCGGTTGTATATATATACTAATATATGTGTGTATATATATATATATATATACACACACACACATACATATATTTCGACTACATTTGATATGAAGAAAGTATCGACTAAAGGCATTAGTGTAAATATGCCAATAAATAACCATTTTCATAGCGCACCCATGAAAAAATAAAATTCTTGTATCGTAACACGGAAAACAATCTACCCATTCCAACAAAAGTTGATAAACAAGAAGTATGCTGATATGAACTAATTGGTTCAGTCATTCAGTTTTGATTGGTGGCAATATAGACATTTCGATAACTATTCTGTATTTGTGAAACGGTGTGACCAATTTCAAGCAATCTTTGTATACTATATCTAATACTATGTATGCCATTATAATATATGCAATTTAAATGTGTAAGAAACTTAATTTTGACATGGTGAATACATAAATATTTTAGGATCATTTGGCATACTGTTTTTTAGCCAATTTCAACCAAACTTGATGTGTTGAACGTATAGCCTACAAGTACTAAACATGCTGGTACATTGTCTCTTTTGTCTGCAATATTGTTAGGTACCGCTACAACAAAAATCATATTGTGTCAAATGTCGGAAAACAATAAACCTGTTACTACCTAATTTGGCAAAGAAGATTCACTACGCTGACAAAATAAACTTATATGTTTTACTTGGGTCGGTCCCTTATTTTTAACATGGCGACGACATGAACGTTTTGATTACTATTCTATAACCACAGAGCCGTGTAACCAAGAAACGAAAGAAAACAAAAAAAAAGGGGTGGAGGGTTATACACTTTTTAAATATTGCACATGTGCTAGTGAATGTTATCGGAAATTTGATATAAATAACACAGCATGTTGTTAATAAACAATCGAATGAAATGACACTTTATCAGTGTTTTAAACAAAACATTTTATATATTACAAAATAACTGGATTAAATAATTTCTGGATCGATATTGGTACGTTAAATGTGGTTTAACATAAAATAATACAGGCATTATCAAAGCAATTCAGCTTACCTTTCTTTTTATCATCGATAAATTGGTACTCATATGCGCAAATATACTGACTCTTAGGGTTTAATTGTGCAAGGTTTGTGTCACTGCTGCACGCATTTCCGACCTGAATCCGCCTCCTCGCAGTTATGCTCAGGAGAATTCTGTACATTTTACTACCATGGCTATACTAGGCAATCCAACGGCCATTTTCACGCTTTCGTGCGCTGTAAGTGAAATTAAAACATTTTTAACATGCGTGTCAGCCCAAAATTCCTACCAGGTCAGCTTGCACTATCTGCGTTCAAACATTTGACATAAAATGACATTACAACATTTGACATAGAGGTATTCAAGGAAGCGAGATTATTTGCCTTTCTTGCTGACTTAATAAAGTACTGAAATACAAGTTAAATAACTTTAATATGGAGCCTCACTTTTCTCTTATCGCCTTTACAATAGGATAGGAAAAGTTATTCCTCTGGGAATACCAGCTCGCCAGAAAAAGAAAGGGATGTGTATTTTTAAAGTATTTAATCGCTTGTAGGCGCTGTGGTGTTGTAGCTGTCAGGCTACTCGCCTCGCACCACGATAAACAGGAGTCTCATCCGGATTTTCATGTGTAGGAAACGTGGCGGGCGTTGCTGTTGGCCAGTGGGTAGTGTCGGGGTACTCTCGATACTCAGTTTTCTGTCGCTGCTCCATCTCTACCACTCTTCGTCCCTATTAGCTCTGAAGATCTTAGTTGTTAACCGCCGCTTACGTTCCTCTCATGTCACTGTTGTTAACTTACAGCTTTATTTCACCTACATACAGTATTTCACATCAACATTGATCGTTTAAAGAATTACATACATTTTTCATCTCGGTTCTCAGTTAATGTTAATTTTGTGGCCAACGAATATCACATAATAATTGTAGATGCCACTTAGATATGACGTGAAATACTGGTTCTGTACGTGCCTTCAAATTTCCTTATCATTTTCCAACTTGCCGACTGAATTATGATTATGTTCAGAACCATGAGTCTTTGTGGGAAACTTTTTTCTTATGAAACTCGCAAATACTCAGCTTCAGTTAATCTTGTGATATGTAACACTGAGGCTTCAGTTCCCTTGTAAGTGTTAATACTTCCAGCCCTAAAATTAAATATTTGGTGAGAAAAGAAAAACAAATAACAACCATGCAAAAGAGAAAACATATGACATGAGAAATTATATAGAAATAATATAATGTATTTGTAGTGTATTACATTTAGTCAAGTGTAACTAGGTATAATACATTATTAAAAACAATCTCAACATATTAGCACCCTAACCCTGCTTTCCAAAGATATGTTTTCCCTAACAAAAAATTAAGTCAATTTTATTTCGTAAGCGGTAATTTGTTTGAATAAATAAGTCAAGTAGACTTTTTTTTTTAAGAAGGCGTGCCTAGTGCCGAGATAAAACGAACAGGCAGTCAGGTGGTTTCCCCATTCAACTGCTTCATAGTCCGCCTGGCTGTGTGCGGTTGACACTGCTTGCAGCTCGCACTACTGCTCGCGCCAGACATCGTGGCCCTGTTGAGCTCCCTCGTCCTACAGTAATGCGATGGACACGGACGGGCGCTGGAACGGGTAGAAAATACTATCGGCACGATTATCTGTACTCGTTAATAAAAGCATTTTCAAAGGTTTCCCTGCCTCCCACCAAGGCGAACCTGGTTCAATCACCGGCCGGGTCACCGAATTTTCGCAAGTGGGAATCGTGCCGGACGATGTCGTTGGTCAGCGGGTTTTCTCGGGGACTCTCCCGTTTCCCTCGCCCCTTCATTCCGGCGCCACACCATACTCACCTCAATCACCCTCATCGGCTCTCAACACCTCGCTGTTAAGAGCCGCCCAAATCTCTTCATTCACTCCAAGGTTTCCGTCGGATGATTTCACACTAAAGCCTGGTTCAGTTCACATTCACACCGATCACGCCAAACGAAGCCGTCCAAATGTAAATAGATAGTCGGCATTGCCGTTTTAGTGCATGCGCGAAAGCTCAGTTTATGAATATAGGATTACAACTTAAATGCACGGCAAGAAACTAAAATATAAATATATATTTACTTTATTGTTTGGTAATAAGAAAATGAAGCAAATCTTTTATGAAATAGGCTTAATTTTAAAGTTGTCTCAGAGGTATGTTTTGTAGGAAAGACTGCACACTTGTTCAGTACCTTGCACATATGTTCCTGTGTTCCCAGGTAAGCGCATCACATGCATCATTGTCTCAATGATGCATGTGATGCGCTTGCCTGGGTCGTCCTCAGCGTCTCGCCCTTCTGGACAAAATACGTTCTCGTAGGCGGAATGATTAATGAGCGACTGAAGAGATTTGGGCGGCTCTTAACACCGAGGTCTGGAGAGCCCTTGAGGGTAAAGCGAGATGAGCATGGAGCAGCGCTGGAATGCAAGAGTTGAGGAAATGGGAGATCATTGAGAAAACCCACCGACCAGCGGCATCGTCCTGCACGATTCCCACATGTGAAAATCCAGAGGTGACCTCGTCGGGCATCGAACCTGGTTCTCCATCGTGGGAGGAGAGTTGTCTAACCACTACACCACCACGGCCCCAAGAATGCTTAACGTTCACTATCGGATTATAGTTGTTATATCTTACATACGCAATGACGTCGTAACAACAAATTTGTTCTAACATGCTAAAGCCAAGTGTTTTTACGTATGTTAATATTAGCGCTACGCTTTAAATTGTTATGTATGCCTAAAAGCGCTTACATTAAAGAATATTTAATTAATAGGAATAAAAACAATGTAGCTGAAGAAACCAGTTTAAAAGACATGGATTTGCTATGTCATGAACTGAACATAATGCAGGTAAATTATCTCTAATATTTCGAAATAAGACAACACTGCACGACCAGTTGCAGGGATATTTGTACGAGAATGACTGAAAGCTTTCCAAATGACCTATAGGATTGTTTGGCCTAGTTACGGAGCTCGCCCAGGCCCGGGTCAGCGTTCAAGAAGCAAGCTACTGTCTGCGCCAGACGTTGTGGCACTTGTCTGAACGTGGGTGCGGGGGTTTTGTTGGGGAGAGGAGGAACAACTACGTACGCGGCTCTGGCTTTGTAGCATCCGGCCTAGAAACATTACCCCATCACATGCAGTTTAACTGCAGATTTAGTTTTCAATATATGTCAGTGAATAATTAGGGAATATATAAAAAGGCTATTTATAGAAGAGAAAGGGAAGAAGGGAAAAAGTATGAGTAGGTGTTATGACCGCGAGGGTAAATAGGTATTAGTGTTAAGACATACCGATCAACAAAGTAACTGATAGGGTTGCCAACAATTCTGGCATCAGTAACTGGTTTATCCAAAGAATAATGAAGGCTTGTGCTATGGTAGTCCATATATATCGCCTTGTTCGATATCATGAGTGATACATATGAATATGGCAGCTATAAATTTACCATATAAAAAATTGCAGGCAACTGCGCCTACCAGAATACATAAGGTATAATGGCCAAATCGCCTTGTTCGAGGTCAGAAGTTATACCTAAGACATAAATTTGGCAGTGATAACTTCAGTGGATTGAAAAGGGCATACAAATATACATACCCGAATTCTAAAGCATGTATTTTTCTCGAATGTTTGTTTTCAAGTTCATTCAAGGTTATGAGACCAAGTTCAAGGTTGTATGTATCTAAAACGATAGTAGTAGTTTGTAAAGTAATATGCTTGCTGATTTTTATGTACCTTTTCTCTATTTTTTTTGTTTTTCAAAGTGATGGGGTTACGGCTCAGGTCTCCTGCATCTAATATGTGGTAGTTGTTAGTAATGTAATATTTTTGTTGAATTTTATGTATTTTTCTCGCGTTTTGGTTTTCAAGGCCATTCAAAGTCATAAGTTCAAGGTTAATTTACCTACACCTAATATGGTCGTAGTAGTTAGGAATGTAATATGCTTGTTGACTTTCATGTATTTCTTGTCGAAATTTTGTTTTCAAGGTCATTCAATATAATGGGGCAAGGTCGAGGTTGCCTGCATCTAACATGGTGGCCGTAATGTGTAATGTATTATGCTTGCTGAATTTTATGTATATTGTTAAGAGTGTTTTTTTCCAAAATCATTCAAAATCATGGGGTTAAGGTCAACATAGTCTGCATCTATTAGGGTGGTAGTTGTTACTATTGTAGTGAGCTTGTAGACTTCTATTTTTTTTATCGAGTTTTGGTTTTCAAGGTCATTCATCGTTATGGGGTAAAGGTTAAGGTAATTTGCACCTGATATGACGTTAGTAGTCTATAACGTAATATGCTTGATGACTTTAATGTATTTTAATGCGAGTTTTTGTTTTCAAGGTCATTCATGGTTATGGGGTCAAGGTTAAGGTAGTCTGCATCTAATATGGTGGTAGTGGATAGTATTGAAATGTGCTTGCTGACTTTGATGTATTTTTCTCTAGTTTTTGTTTTCAAGGTAATTTAAGATCAAGGGATCACAGTCAGGTCACCTACATTTAATACAGTGGTAGGAGTTAGTTGTAATATGTTTGTTGATTTATATGTATTTCTTCTCCAGATTTGGTTTTCAAGATCATTCAAGGTCATGGGGTCAAGGACGATGGTACTTACATCCATTATAGCAGTGGTAGTTTCTAATTAATTATGCTTGTTGACTTTAAATAATTTTTTCTCGAGTTTTGGTTTTCAAGGTCATTCAAGGTAATGGGTTTGAGGTCATGGTTACCTGCATCCAATATGGCGGACAGGGGATATCTACCATGATGGTGGTCGCCTACCAAGATGGCGGTCGCCTACCAACAAGGGGCCACCTATCAAGATGGTCGCCCCTTGCACCTACTAAGATGGTGGATGTGTATGAGTGAGGGGTGACCACTGGAAATTTCATTTTTAGTACATTTTCTAACGATTTTTAATAATTATTTAATTAATTTATAATAATATTTTATTGATTTTAATAACGATTTTGAATACATTTATAATAATACATTTCTAAGTGAATTTTTAAAAGCTTTATAAATAATTTTTAATAAATTGTTGATGATACATTTCCAATAATTTTTCAAATACGTTTTTAAATATTTCTGAACTATTTTTTTGTTCTTTTAATAATATACTTTTTGTTGGAATTTTGCAGAATTGTTTTACTTTTTTGGATTTTTTGTGTTAGATATCAAAGGTCAAGGGCAAAGGTCCTGGTCCTGCTCTTCTACCCCTGTGGTCTCTGATCCCGGTCACCGGGGTCGTTGACCCTTGACCCTGGGTCGCTGATCCGTCTCACTGCTCTACCCAGTGGCACTGATCTACCTGGGAAAATAGGCATTTTTAGGGGAAAAGAGACGTTTTTACTGAACATCTAAATTTTTAGGGACATCTAGTTCATTTTCAGAAAAACATAAAAATTTTGAGGGAAAAAATGGGACATGATGGCGGGCAGTTACTCCGCTCCTATGCCCCATCCCTTTGCGCCAAAGTAACTTTTATATAGTACTCGCAGCATTACAAATTATATTGTTATTGTGAATTTATTCATTTTCTGACTTGCACTACCAAACATAATAAAAGGAGAAAAAGGGTTAGAAAGTAGAACATATGGGTGGTAAATTATTAAATATTTTTAAACAACCACTTCGAAATAGAACTTGAGTGGATCTGGATGGACCTTCCTGAACGACATTTTGGAACTCTGGCTCAGTAACTTTTCATTTGACTGCATGTTATATTACTAATACTTAAAAAGTACCTCCAATCTCCCAACCCTTTGCGTCACTATAACCTCTACGGTTTTGGTAGGTATGAGGTCAAAGTGCGGGGACTTCAAAGTCAGATGTTGGTAGATGTGTTATAAAGAAAATGTAATTCTCTATCTCTATCTGTGTACCTATTTCGTACAGGCACTGAATACGGTCTTCCACAGGTTAAATTTTCGGTTTTTGGTCAACCAATTTGGACTCAAACTTAGAAACTGCAATAACTTATCCCGCAAGGAAGGTAATTCTTAAAGAAACATTCATTTAGTAAATATTTATATACGTGAATGTTTCGTGTGTAAGACAGTCCAAGATGACGTAAGTATCAAATTGGTATATATTTTGCTTATTTTGTAGCTGTGGGACTGACAACGATTTATAAAAATATATATACAGAATGTTGGCGAATCATGTTTGTGATCACAATGTGAAATATTATCAAAAAAATGTTAGTTGTGTACTCCACAATGGTTAGCATTCGCACAACATGGCGCGAAACACTAAGAGGCCAATTGCTAGAAAGCACACTTGCACATGTATCCACCGATCAGTTATGTGCCTGGTTGGTGTGGTGTCTGCCAGCCACCAAGTATTTCAAATTGGGTTACTTACCATTACTAGCACGAATCGCCAATGGAGGCAGTTCGGTGAGAAACCACATCTTGACAAAACACTTCGAGTTGAACTGTCGAGCTTAGATGTAACGGTACTATAGACTGCTCGCGCCAAAGTGAGCTCGTAACACTTTTCGTAATGGTGCTATAACACACACATGAACCATGAAAGCAATTTTATCTATACTTCAGTTCGTGTATATATGAAAATAAAATCTGAGTTAAGACTTAATACGTAATCTTTATTGACATTTGGGTGCATACGTCCACATATAAAATGCGACAGGCATCAAGAAGTGCTCACATTAATGCGAATAGTTTCCTTCGAAATATATCTAGTAGGTCGTTGCATCTATTCTATATGTTATTATGTTTTAAAAGGTGAATATTTTGAGTATTTTTAAATAACCGTAAATCTTTCAAGAGACTATAATCACTCATGTAGATAATACTGTAGTAAATTCGTGTTATAACACTTTAATAATCAATAAATATTTACTGTAATCCAAATTTTGTTACCGTAATACAAATTTGGTTAAGACATGTCGGTGCATGTAAATAGGCCTTTACTTTATGAACGGAACAAAGCATGAACAGGAAAACTGCGCGGATTATTTTGAGGACAAGCTAAACTTGACACACTTATAGACCTAATCTGCCCTTGCATTGGATTACAGTTAACAAAGCTCACTCAGGAATGTGCGAAGTAAATACGAAACTGGCAAGGAAAGACGTTTAGGGATCACGTGCTGTATGTTTTACAGTAATATTGGCCACTTACTGGAGAAACGAACAGTGAATATGCAGTAGTTGATCGGGTATTCATTGGACTGTGAAGTCTAGACTAAAGGCCATTCATTTCGAGACATTTCATCGTCTCTAATTATCATACACATGAAAACATTATTCCATATTATTTATTATTTAATGTTTTTAGTGATTATAACTTTATTTTTTCAAAGATCTCGTGTGTGTTGGCAAGGGGAATTATAACGTAACACCTCCTTTCGTATTTACAATTATGTATGATTTAGAAGTAATTTTTTCAAGTGGTCCAGTGTGGTATGTTCAAATTTATAATTTATTATTTTTTCTCAGATCTGATACAGGATCGTTCATAATTCCGAAGGTCTCACCACTAATTTACTTTAACTGCATTACATATAATGTGTTGGAATATATTCGGACAAAACTGAGCTCACAGAACTATTATTCGAGTTTTGTATCCTTTTTCCTCCAAATCCATGTGTTGCTGCAGCTCTTAGCCACGCCCACTCCGCGGCACGTGCATGTGATTTGGGAGGGGGCAGCCTGCCGAACATACCCGAAGGGGACTTAGAAATATCTTCAGCTACACGAGATCGCTCATATTTTTGTAACGAGAAGTGTACATACATACAATGCGAGACCGCTGCTGATTCACTCGGCTGTGTTCCCAGCTTCCCTCCATTACGTCACAAACAAAACTCCACTGCAACAACAGCTTCTACATATTTATACCGCGACATTGCCACTCATCAAACATTTTATTATTGTTTGGCCCAGCGGAGAAAACGCAAATGTGCTGCATACAGTGCATGTCGTGCGAATCACTCGCTTGGCTTTGTTTGCAATCCAAGCCAGTGCGTGTTATGCCCGAACTAACACGAAAAGGAACGACAAACAGTAGCAATGAGATAACCGGCTGCTGCAGTCTCCGGCGAATACTTCTCGTTAAAGAGTGTACTCCATGTTCTAGCTCATTGTTTTATATGTAATGCGGAACGGTATACAATTTGTATAAGTAGCCTAACAATAACCATACACAGAAACACTTCGCCGGTTACATTTAGAGGACAACACCATACTTCTAAATTTTTTGATAGGACTAAACACATAAGCATTTACTAAACATCACTGGCAACAACGTACTGGAAAAAAGATTACTTTCAAAAATCAAACAACGTGGGCAATATTCCAGCGATCTTGCACATTTCAAAGTATTTTATCTATTTTTGTGGTGAAATGTCAGCTGTCTTGAAGAGTTCTTTGGTATTATATTTCAGACCGCCAAGTATGAGTTCATTAAGTAGTCTGGGTTGTTTATTGTAAATGACAAAAAGTCAATGAAACAACTTTGGCAAATCGCAATGTAGGAAACTTAAAGCTACGAGATGAATGTGACTAATCACTTCATACAATAAAATTTATTTATATTAATTATTCCCCGAACATTAAGTAGAAAATAAAAGTCTTGTCCTTCAGCAGATAATACTATAGGCCTAATTGCAATGAAAATGACAATTTTGTCATTTATATCTATTTTGAGGAAACATCCAATACAATTTATAAAAATATTTACACAGCATTTTCGATAGCGAGTAGCTTACAAAAATCATTCTCGTCCTCAAAATCTACCATACTTGACTTATTATACATACAAAGGAGAGTAATAGAACCTTATCAGTTACTATAACAAAAATTTACTGATATAACCAATAAGCCTACTTTCCCCAACATGGGTACAATTAATTTTCAAATTAGTTCTTTAAAGCTGAGTTGTTAGGAAGGACTTAACTTCTCTCTGAAAGCAATAACATTATAAATAAATGAAACCAGAAACCTACGCAGCAGTAGTGAGATAAGTACAAACACACACGTGCCTCCCAGCGACTTAAACACATCAAACTCGTAAGATAAGCTAGCGTGCAATACACTGCGTTATAAAGTTTGAATGCGGAGAATTAGCTTCGGATTAAATCAGTATATTGTTTCTAATGATATGGTTTATTAAACTAAAATGTTTGGATAGCCATCATTTTGAAAATAAGTGACTGAGCTACTGAAAACCTTTAAGTTTACATGACCTACACTGCAGTTACTAGTGTGCAGAATTTAGTAGAAATTCATAGTTTGGTCTATGAGAAATGCCATAAAAGATTTTATTTTCTTATTTGATGCTTTCGTACAAAGTTTCCAAAAAAAAAGAGGTTTACTTAACGATGATTCTGATGTATACTGTCTAGATCCAAAATTTGGTTGAATTTCGTTAAAATGTTTAATATATGTGCCAAACTTACCTAAAATATTAATTAAGCGCCATTTGGAATATTTTTGTTCCTGGCCCATTTAAATTATTTAAGTTTACATGGTTCTCTGTAGGATTTAAGGTGTTCACAATTTGGTACAAATTAGTTGAAATGCTGTAGTGTAAGATTTCGTGGGAATCTTTTGATGGTCCAAGAGATATAACATAAAACCTCCTTAATTTTAATATAGCGATCTCATAATTGGAGGGGAAAAGGATAATGTAGAAGCACATTCGAGGATAGAATACTGACGATATACAAAGTTAAGTTAAAATAGATTACATAGCTTTGTAAATATAGCATACAAAACAAATGATTTTATAGCCGCCATTCTGAAAATAAGTGTGTAATTCATTAAAAAATACATATATTAATACGGTCTATTACAGTGGTACATTTTCATCAAATTTTTTAAGAATAGGTTGAATGTTTTCGAGATATGAGATAAAAAAACGTTATTTTAATTGGTTGGGGCTTAAATACAATCTGGCAGAGAACTGAGGCCCTGTCTTGACATATCTGATGGTTTTAATAGGCACTCTCAGCATACAAAGTTAAGTTGGAATTTGTTCTGTTGATAAAATATACCAAGCTAATGTATTTAAATGGCCATTTTGAAAATAAGTTCCTGGCCTACATAATTATTCCAGTTACACCACCTGCTGCAGTACAGTTTTAATTGCCAAATTTGGTAGGAATCTGTCAAATGTTTCTCAAGATATGACATAAAACCTTTATCTACATGCATGGAAGTCTCTTAAAACATGGAGGGCAAATGTTGCTCTATGTAGATGCAGTTGATAGTTGCAATTGATTACATGGTTTCGACGATGTAGCATTGTAAGCTAAAAATGGTTATATGGCTGCCATTTTAAAAATAACTCTGATATGTTTAAAACATACCACTTAACAACATCTACCTCAGTACTAACTGTATGCCAAATTTGATGGGAACCGGCCAATTGTTTACTGAGTTATGAATGAAAAATTAATTTTTTCGCATGGCGCTATCTTGTAAGATGGAGGACAAAATATGCTCCATGTAGATACAGTCGATAGTTGTATATATGCTTCGAGTGTATAATGATAAGTTGGAAAATTATTAAATGGTTTCGACAATATAGTGCTAAGGCTAAAGTAACTAAATGTCCACTATTTCGAAAAACAAGGTTCTGACCTACTGAAAAAATTCTATTTTAACATAACCTCCCGTAGTACTACATCTTTGCCCAATTTTATATGAAACGGTCAATTGTTTCCAGAGATATAACATAAAAAATATATTTATTCGCATGGCGTTATCTTACAACATGGCACATAAAATATGCTTCATTTAGATACAGCTGACAGTTGCAATATCTTCTGCCAGCATACAAAGTTATGTTGGAATTGATTACACAATTTCAACGTTGTATCATTCTAAGCTAAAATGGCTATATAGCCGCTATTTTGAAAATAAGTGCCTGATAAGCATAAAACATATCACTTGAAATAATCTACATTAGTACTACGTGTCTGCCATATTTGGTAGGAATAAGTTGGTTTTTTTTTACCGAGATATGACATAGTAACTTTATTTATTCGAATGGCGCTATCTTCCAAAATGGTGGACAAAGGAGATAATGTGTCTGTATATATGATAAGTGTAATATATGCTTTCAGTATTCGAAATTTCTGCGAAATTGGTGGGACGATACTATAGATATAAACAAACACAAAATATTTGTTTGGCCGCCATTTTGAAAAGAAGTACGTAATCAAGTTCAATCACTTACGTTTACTTGGCATATCATATTAATACTTACTGGTCAGATTGGGTCAGAATTGGTTTAATAGTTTTCGAGATATTATGTAGTAAGATCTTTACTCTTTAATTTGGTGCTATTTCTTAAAATGGCAGACTAACAACATTAACTTTGTCAAAATTTTATGTTTACCTTATACTATGCCAGCATACAAAATGTTTGTTTAAATCGGTTGAATGGTTTTAAAGATATGAAATATCACTCCAAATTTTAAAATGGTCGCAATTTTGAAAGTAAGTGTCCGAAGTGGTCGATAACTATTGTGGCAAGGCACAAAAAATAGCGTAACACTAAATCAGAATTAACAATTTACTACTATTCTAATACAACGTTGCTGTTTCGAAAATACATTGCAGGTTGCATTTACACAAATTAAAAATAATGGCAATATAAAATATAATTTGTACCATTTGTATACAACCTTTGCTTAACATTGGGCTTTCATTTACAGCACACGTATTTAGAACATTTACTTTGAGATCACTAAAACTGATTAAAATACAACGTTGATCAAAATAAACAATTTCTGAATTAGGGAATGGAGGGCAGTCGCCTGGACCCATCAGAGACTCCGATCCAATAAATTGATTTAAAAAATGACAATAAATCATAGTTACGGGGGAGGCGGTCAAAGAGATCCTCCGTAGCCGCTAAAAATTGATAGCCATAAAACCAAGGCTACACATCGGAGAGGAATGCTTTGACAAGTGATTTGTGGAAACGGAAAATGCACATTAAATAAATAATTGAACTTGGGCGGCGCACCAGGGTCAATCACATGTTAAAACGAGAGGCACAGCAGACGCCATGCCGTACTGCACACCCAAGAAACTACAAACACATGCCGCATAGCATTTCAAAACCATTAAAACCTTACCACAAAACACAAACACGTTCTCCACGACTCACCGTAATTTGCCCCATCGCTCTGAAACAACGACTGGATGTTGTCGTCGAGTAAAATCAGCATAGCGCAATTCTTGTAGAAGTGCACACAGGGAAGCGAAGAGAAGTGCAGATGGCTCAGGTGAGAACAGTGGCGTAAGATGGCCACGCAAGGTCTTAAATCAGGCTGCTGTTAATTATAGAGTATGTAAGATGCACGCGTAAGAGAAGGGAACTATAAGGAGATGGAGTGCAAAGAGAAGGATGGAGAGGATTCTCAGCACGAGCATGGAGTACACCACCGACCGCAAGTATAGAGAGCGCTCTCAAAATTAACGAAGACGGCGCAGATGTTGCACTGTAAAAGTCATGTGTCCTTGCCTTGACTAGTATCTGAATAGATGCTGGTACCAAGCCCCCCCCCCCTCTCAAGCATACTAATATTGACTTCTCCTCCGAACAGGTTTGCAACTTCAGTGCCTAGGCAAAATAACTATCACCCTCCATAAACCCAACAATCAATTATGCAAGCCATCAGAATTTGAATAATATTGCACAAATTTTCAATTTCAAGTAATATAAAGAAAATAATTCAACTTCAGTATGTATTGTTTAGAATATTATTTTAAAGCTACCAACTATTCCGCCCCATAATAAAGAAAAATGTAGCTGAAATGTTAACCATCAGCAAATATATATAGTCATATATATATATGGAAATAAAACAAAATAAAAAATAATATTCCTCTATCTCACTACACTCTGTAACGATGAAAAGTACCCCTAGGGCTGCCCCGGGAGACTAGGGACTCATGCACACAAAATTTGAGTTTAATAAGAACACTTGCAAACAACAGACCAACACATTAGACAGACATCACGACACTTCACTTCCCCGCCGAATACAACTACACCTTACTTTATTTAAAATAAGCAACAAATTTAAACAGCCTTAACACTGGTCCGGTGCCCAAGAACCCACAGCTACACGGCGCCCCTCCGCCTTACCCTAGGATCTGAGTACGTGTCGGAGTGCATTTTGTCTTTACAAACACCCTGTAAGTTATGGGAGTGTAGGTTCTCGGTATCACGACACCAGGCCATACCAGGGGCATATGGGTGATCGTAAGTATTCTATGTGTACCAAGTGTGGTCAAATTCGGTACATGTGTTCACAAATTGGAAAAGGGGAGACACACACACATCTGCATAAACACAATCACAGACAGGAAAGTGATCTTATCAGCCTTTATTTCATTAGGAAAGTAGGCTAATACATGATAGTGCAACGAAACAGGAACTTGTACATCGTAACATGAGCAGCAATATGAAGAACGGGTCGGAAATTAAGTTTAGGTAAAACGGGAAATTGTTCTCGAGAATGAATTGTGACACAAAAACTGTTTTTCCCTTTCTATTTGCTCCTTGCTTTTTGAGCATTTCCGTACACCATTCTCAATTTATATCTGCTTCTGAACATTGCGTGGTTTTAAAATTATCCTGAATGAATGTAAAGAAAATAACTCTAACGTGAAACAGTGAAATTGCTCGACACAAGTTGTGTTCATAGTAGGCCTGCACCAGTTCACAACCTACTTTCCGAATGAAAGAAGGACTTATGATATCACTTTTTTGTCTGTGCGTCTGTATGTGTGTGCGTTTGTGTATGCATGTGTGCCTGTGTGTGTGTTGTAATGCATACAGGAGAGAAAAGGCGACCCCACGTTGTCGAAGCAAAATAACAATGCAATGATAAGTGAGTAAACATAGAATATAATCGCGGAAGTTGTAATTTTTGTCGCCCCTACCAACGAATGGTGACCTGGGATATGAAGCTTGTCCGACTCCACAGGACAGAAATGACTTCGCAGCAAACACAATACCCAAACACCAGATAAATATTACCACAGATTTGTATGTCAGAAACACTTGTAACAGCCAGCCTCCGTAGACAACAACAAACAACATATAGGAGACATAAGGCAGAAACACAATTCAAAACTACCACTAGCTACGAACCAATAAATGCTCAGAGAGACTTAAGTGAAAGTAGATGTGTTTTAATTTGAAAAAAATGTTTTGGTAGGAACATTATGAAATCTATGGAACCGTGCTGGGCCCATAACCCAGAGGTCACGCTCTACTACTATATTTTTTGCGCCAGCCTCAGTCACACTAACTACATACCAGTGATCGTGATGATCCCTGCTATATATAATTCGTCAGACCAAAGGTAACCAACGTAAAGAGTGAATATAGTTGTGCTTGTGTATGTGTATGTGATCAAGGTTAAACACTAGGCCGAGTCTGAAATTCATCCTGTGATTCTGTCTTTGTATATTTCTTGTCGCTGAGTTGTATAGCTGGTTGAGAATTTTGTATCAGTCTTTTTTTTTGTGGTAACAAGGAATAAATGTGATACAAAAGGTAGAAGTTTTACGTTAAAAAGTAATCTGTTAAATTTATATCACATTAACTATACCATTTTTATTTGTTTGTGCACATGTGTGTGAAGTTATCCACACAAAATTGTGTAAATAATTGTTTTTATATTGGCTGCAAAATTATGTGTTCTTTGGGTTAATGATACTCAAATATAAAGAAAAGAAATTACACGCTTCTTATAATAAAAATTTTGTTGATAGTTCTTATATTCAAGTTGAGAAAATAAAATGTCGTAATATGCAGGATTTCCTGTTTAGGTAGGTGCTGCAGCGAGCCAGAGCCACTGCCATCAGACTTGGAATAAGATAAGTTGCATGGAAATATGTAACACGCAGCGTCTGCTCGTGAAGTCTACTAACACGTGGTTGGAAAGTTGGTCAGCGAGTTGGACCATACAACGGCGATGCTAGATGTTTGGTCACCACATAATCAATAAGATAAGTTGCATGGAAATATGTAACACGCAGTGTCTGCTCGAGAAGTCTACTAACACGTGGTTGGAAAGTTGGTCAGCGAGTTGGACCATACAACGGCGATGCTAGATGTTTGGTCACCACATAATCAATAAGATAAGTTGCATGGAAATATGTAACACGCAGTGTCTGCTCGAGAAGTCTACTAACACGTGGTTGGAAAGTTGGTCAGCGAGTTGGACCATACAACGGCGATGCTAGATGTTTGGTCACCACATAATCAATAAGATAAGTTGCATGGAAATATGTAACACGCAGTGTCTGCTCGAGAAGTCTACTAACACGTGGTTGGAAAGTTGGTCAGCGAGTTGGACCATACAACGGCGATGCTAGATGTTTGGTCACCACATAATCAATAAATTATCAGCAGATCTTAAAAAACGCAGAGTTAACTACATGACGAGGATTTCGTGAAGGGACGAAGGTCACGTGAGCACCTTAGAGCAACGCACAGGAAATGATAAATCCACAGAGTAGCGGTTCCGACAGACTAACCGTTACTCGTAGTCACAGTTAAGAGTAGATTGCCCAGTAATATTTCACTTTTATCAAAGGTTTTCCCTCAAATTTTTGGTTAATAATTATTTTAGGAGACCTAACAGTAGATAACAATTATGCTAATGAAATAAATTATGTATAATACAAGTGCTGTTATCTTAACATATTGAACAAAACACAAAACATGAGAAACTCAACATACATTTCGGAAACACACAACTGACAAATTGACAACGCACAGTTATTTTGTACTAGAAGAAAATATAAACCAACCATTTTCATGAAACAGTAAATCACTTTAATGAACACATCTTTCTTTAATAATTAATACAAGTTACGACAAGATATATATTTAATAACCTTTACTTATCAATTTCAACTTTAAGTTTGAGCATGAAATAAATAGTTTCCCAGCAGATAATTAACAGCAGAAAATCAAGGAAACAAGACTTTGCCAACAAAAGCAAACTTTACCCGGATAAGGGCAAAGACAAAAAATCATAAGAAAACGCTAATGGTGCCACAGAATGGTGCAGTCAGCACATCAATAAAATGCCCTCCATTAGTAAATGCACCATAGCGCACCAAATGGACGTGTCCCATTCAACCATGTGGGTCGTGCTGTGGGTAAATGCACCATAGCGCACCAAATGGACGTGTCCCATTCAACCATATGGGACGTGCTGTGGGTAAATCACCGCCAATCCTACCGCTGGTAGAGAGTACAAGATATTCAGCAAAAAAATACTTTTTCAGAACCAAATTTTAACAGACTCATAGCTGCTTTAATATTCTTTTTAGGTATACGGTGTCCTGTATATTTTCGACTTTAGTTTCATAAGCAATTATCTCCCTCAGTTTGGGCGTTTAATTTCTTTACAACCTGCAGTTATTGGGAGTGCTTAGCTCACCGTATATTGACACGTTCATGACGTTCAAGGAAAAAGTTTTTTTTTTCTAATACGGCTACACGCGGTTAGTAAAGCTTCCGTACCTTTCGAGAATAAATGGTCTGGTAGTCTTCAATTCCTGTTAGTCATATACATTCTACAGGGATATCCTCCTTTACCAAAACCGCATACATCATCACAAAATATAAATTACGCGATATCTCGAAAAAATAAAACGATTTCTACCAAATTTGGCAAAAAGTAGCACTATGGTAGGCCATGTAAACTGATAAACTTTGTGAGGGTACGAAACACATATTTTCAAAATGCTAGCGATATAAAACATTTTAACTAATAATTTTTTACCTATGAAACTACTTAACAAATTTCAACTTAACTTCGTATGCTGACAGTATAAATTATATACATTGAAATTGGCTATGCAAAGCCTAATTTATCCTCCATTTTGTAAGATAGCCCTATATGAAGCAATAGCGTGTAATGTCATATCACGGGAAATCAATCTAACCGATTTATTTTAAATTTGGCCGAAGAATCTGTATTGTGAGAGGCCATAATAATTCATATGTTATAAGTGCGTGAGTCACTTATTTTACGCATGGTGCTTATAGAAACATGTTAGCATAGTGTGCTATATCTACGAAACTAAGTTTACATTCAACTTTGTATACTGTATCTATGACAATCATCGCATATACTAATACCTAATTTTTTTGTCCTTCATTTATGAAGATCTCCACATGAACAAATGGAGGTTTTATGCCATATGTCGAGGACCAATAAACAAATTCATACAAGAATTACAAACGAGTATTGCTATAGTAGGGAATGTACGTTAGCATAAATTAAGAGAGACAGGCACGTTTTAATGCGGTTTATATCAACTTTTTAGATTCATTTGTTATATCTATAAAATTTTCAACAAAATTCGACCAAATTTTCTATGTAAACTGTTTTAATTAGAAGCATAATTTATGCATACAGAAATCATATTTTGATGGATTTTTGTGACGTGAGTAAATTGAACATTTTTTCCATATTTCCGGAACAATTCGACTAATTTCCACGAAATTTTGCTTACCTGCAAAACTCCATGTACAGTTATATGATCTAATGGTGTCAGGCAATGATTATAAATGGCGGCCAAATAAATATTTTGATATGTTTGGATAGCTATTTAACAAACCCAATAAAACTTTCTATGCTCAGTATCTATTATAAACGTCGCATGCAGATCCTCGTTTAAGGCAATTTTGTAAGTTAGCTCCGTATAATGAAATAAGGTTTTTATGCCATATCTCTGAGACCAATCAACTGAGTTTGACCAAATTTTTCACACACGTAGAGTTAAGGTAGGTCATGAAAACTCATGTGTTTTTAGTTACTCTGGCACATATCTACAAAATGACTGCCGTTTAAATATTCCAAGTTAGTGAACCGTATCATTCTAAACATATGACTGATTACATTTGAAGTTGATGCTCCAAATCCTACCTCTGGTAGGTTAATTTTACAAGTTTTTTTTTCTGAATATTAATCCCAGATAAGTCATTCGCGTGTTTTAATTATCTCGGTATTATTTTACATGTTTCTGGTTCCCTCTTTAATGATATTGCTGTCAATGAGATGTCAATGCCTACCTACCATCAAAGCTTTTAAGAAATTCACTTAAATTTATTTTCACCCATGTAGAGGCACTTAAGCTCATTTATTATCAGTAACGTACTGTTTCCTCATGAGCGTGGAAGAAATATAAGCCAATTTTCGCCACGACATGTTGAAATATTTTTATTTTGTTATAAGGTATAGGAATGTTTTTTTGTTTATATACCTGTAAATGCGATTGTTATTATTTATGTACTCTGTTAGAGCTAAAGTACAATTTTTCTCACGCTCCCATTCCAGTTGATTTAAAAAAAATATGTGCATATATCTTAAAACAGCAGAATTCTAAAATACGAAAGAATTTGTGTGAGTTACGTCTTCCATCTTCCACAAACAATGAAAAACATCGGCTACAGGCATTTATGTAATTTTTAAATAAAAAAATAATGATCATCGTTGGTTTTAACATTTTAATATGACCAAAATTTTGCGCATATTGAAGAGAGATTAAACGACAAAAGGAGCTTGAAACAAAGTACCAGTATAGTTTGTAACAAATACAAAATAAACGAAATAAAAGTTTTTTTGTTGTGAGTGAAACTTTCCGAAAGTATTTTTTTTTTTGTGTATCTGGAAGGGCAAGCGAGCTGCTGTAGGAAATGTATCCCATAGTGGCAGGCACGTTCAGATCTTTTCACCCGAGGGAGAAATATATAGGTGACGGGAAAGCGATCGCAATATGTGGAGTTCTTGAAAGTTATGGAGTGTAAAAAAACTGCCCGCCCGCCTTTCGCGTCCCTTACTTCAAACTCTTTCATTTTCCTGCAGCCACGTACTCTCTCTTTCTTTCTCCCTCTCTCTCTTTCGGGCGCTCGCAGATGAGTCTCAGAAAGCTCCCCGGCCTCCGAGTTCCGAATGGCTTTTTTTGTCCCGGGCGTTAGAGACAGCTCGAGGATTGCGACTCCTTAATGCACACAGCTGTCGAACAAGATATGAAGACTCCTGTCCCGTAACGTGACGAAACTGATGATCAAAACACTCCTCCGTCCGCTTTCAGTGACGACGAGGGAGTAGAATACGCTTTCAGCAACGACGAGGGAGTAGAATACGCTTTCAGCAACGACGAGGGAGTAGAATACGCTTTCAGCAACGACGAGGGAGTAGAATACGCTTTCAGCAACGACGAGGGAGTAGAATACGCTTTCAGCAACGACGAGGGAGTAGAATACGCTTTCAGCAACGACGAGGGAGTAGAATACGCTTTCAGCAACGACGAGGGAGTAGAATACGCTTTCAGCAACGACGAGGGAGTAGAATACGCTTTCAGCAACGACGAGGGAGTAGAATACGCTTTCAGCAACGACGAGGGAGTAGAATACGCTTTCAGCAACGACGAGGGAGTAGAATACGCTTTCAGCAACGACGAGGGAGTAGAATACGCTTTCAGTAACGACGAGGGAGATAGAATACGCTTTTCAAAGTTCCGTACATCTTCACAGTCTAAGCCTATTGTAGGTAGATTGCCAAACGGAAATAGCGAAAACACATCCAAATCAATAACAAGCATTGAAAATGGTTCCACACAAAATCAGTCGCAACTTACTGTAGTATTCGTGGTTGTGTAAAATGGCGGATACCTGTGTCTTATTAGGTTTTAAATTTTTGCAAAGTTTTTTAAATGTGCAGTAATCGGTCAATACCGAAGTATGAAGTATTTTTTACCTGGCGAAACGACAGTTGTAAGTTTGTCATGGCATTTTAATTTTTGCTCAACTTTATGTGTAATTAGCAGAGTGATGGCCTCGCGAACTCGCCATGTATTAGGCCTTCGTGTTTTGGGCACAAGTAAAATCCAACCCACATTCGAAATTATTTACGGGAAAATTAATTTAGCTTATTTAATTAATATCAACACATTTGCTTTTAATGGAATTTTTCGTGTACAACTTTATCAAAGTCTCTGTCTTATGCACGAGTGAACGAGATAAAATATAACTGCGTTTAAGTCATATTTACAGACGTGATAATGAATACAACGCAGTAACACTGATTTCCTGTTCATTCCATTTACTGTCTGTGACAGCTCCCTAACTAACTTTCATCGATTAGTATTTCACTGACTGATATCTTTGATTCCGGTTTAGACTGTGTTGTCATATCTCAAGAATTTGGTCAGGATATGGGCATCATAAATTCAACTTATCTCCAAGACGTAGCTTACATAGACCATAGTATTACGGGAACGTTTTGTTTAAGTAACAAAAAAAGTAAACTTATTTCCATAGAAATTTACCCACAAAGTAAAGATTATTCGCATACCGTGAAAGTTGGTAACTAGGTAACAGCGAATATTATGCAGAAGATTAGTTCATGAGATTTTCAAGGGCGCTGCCTTCACTTTTCTTGTTGAATATTAAGTGAGTACTCAGAACAGTGCATATTACAGTACATGCCACACGTAACATTTGCCAGGTCTGATTTATGAGTTGGAGACATGTCGAGAAAGTAGAAAGAAAGAGTTCTGGCTGAATTTGAGAGAGACTGTGGATACAGTGTTGCGAGAGTCAGTAGGCACGTTTGGACTTCACATCAAATAGCGTTAGAAGCAAAAGACACGTGAATGTGTCCACAGACTGCAGATCTGTTCTGGTTTGAGGATTGGTTCGCTGCTTTCCCGAGCGCCAATAAGGGCGAAATTAGATGAAGATGGGCCAGAGGCGGAAGACAAAAACAGGAAGGGATAGGAGTACCCCGAGAAAACCAAGCAGATAAAGATATCGTCCGTCATGTCACCCATCGGGAATCCAAACTGATTGCCTGATTGGCTTTGGTGTGGGACGAGTGGAGGACAGTTTGGTTGTGAGACAAGCACGACAAGAGTCAGAGGGTTACTTGTCCATCATCCAGCGACACGAACGAGAGCACCGTATTTCCAACGTAAGCATTTACGGACGCCAAACAAGGAGAATACATGAATCAGACGATTTGACTTAGTTCTTAAAACTCGCGCTTCGACTGCGTTGCAGCATGATAAAAAAAAAACGCCTTTCTTTGACGAAATTATTAAACACGTCCTTAGTATATTTACCTACGGAAAGGAAACATACCCCAAGTAAAGACAAAATATGTCACATATGCTTTGAATATTAATTTGTAGCTCTCTAACGTGGACAACAACGGCGTTTTCACTCTGCTGTATATGATAAAACACAATCCAGGTACGAACATAATTACGACATGGGTCTGCGTTGTACCTTGCCATGACCTTTCAGCCTTTGAAATGATAGTCATAGTAGTATGTCCCGTAGGTACACACAACACGTAGAGGAAACTACATGTCAGTTCATAGCCTTGCCTTTAGCGGCGTGGCAAAGAATAGCGGGGAGGTCCCTTTGATGTCGACCTACTCACTCACTGAATGGCTCTGGATCGGGCCTTGTGTCCTATTGGCTAAAGCATTCTGAGAATGGTTCCCTATTCGTTGGGCTGTCGGCTGGAGAGAAGGTTACCAGACGCCTACGTGACGCTGCCAAGTCTATCACGAGCACCTACCACAAGAAACCCCGGGCCATAATCTGCTCTTGTGCGTATTGATGTCGTGACGTGGCATCTTACCTGGCTACTCGTGTCCCGTAAGGACTCCCTTGTCCTACCGCCACTGGCTGAGCGCCGTTCGACTTGCTCAGCGACCTCGATGGGTCGCTGCCCCCCCCCCCCCTCATCAACTTTCTCGTCCAACTGTGTTGTCAAGATCGTCTAGAAGGGAGTGCGTGTAGGAAGTGACGTCACCTTGGTGCGTTATCAGTTAGCACTCCATGAGCGACGGACAAACTTCCACAGCTGCATGCTGGAGATATATAAGACATGGCTTCTAAATTTAGGCGGAGAAAAAGCCTAGATGGAATCTGTTAGGATGGAACTATGTATCTAATTTTTTTTTTTGGGGGGGGGGGTGACAAAACCACATGTTGTCATAAGTTATGTAACTTACCCTACGGGTTTTCTTTCGTTATAATGATGTCATTACATAACATAAAAAGAATATTGAAGTTTAGTTATGTGGCAGTCTTTCCCTGTATAACAAAGGGGGTTTCAATGCACCTTTCGTAATTTTTATGGGGTTTTCAGTTATCCTTTGTATCAATTTCTTTCCGATCCTATATTTTCGTGTCTAATTTAAATGGGGAAATAAAAAGATTTCACATAAAAGTGGAAACCCCAAATATAGTTTTACAAAAAACAAATTTTTACCATTTTACATGTCAAAACCAAAGGTAAAATATTTCTTAATAACATGACGGGGGACGGGGATGAGCAGTCTATATTTCGTTGCAAATGTGTTCCACTGGAGGAATGTAGAGACGTAGTCCTTGCCTCATGCTACCGCCACTTGGGTTGTCGGAACAGTGATCCGATCCCACATGTCATGTGTCAGTGAGGCCATATGTCTGGCGTCTGCTTCTGAAGATGAAAATGTGTTCCCTTCAGGAATGTAGAGACTTAGTCCCTGCCTCATGCTACCGCCACGTGGGTTGTTGGAACTGTGATCCGATCTCACATGTCGTGTGTCAGTGAGGCCATGTGTCTGGCGTCTGCTTCTGAAGATGAAAATGTGTTCCACTTCAGGAATGTAGAGACTTAGTCCCTGCCTCATGCTACCGCCACGTGTGTTGTCGGAACAGTGATCCGATCCCACATGTCGTGTATCAGTGAGGCCATATGTCTGGCGTCTGCTCCTGAAGATGAAAATGTGTTCCACTGGAGGAATGTAGAGACGTGGTCCCTGCCTCATGCTACCGCCACGTGGGTTGTTGGAACAGTGATCCGATCCCACATGTCGTGTGTCAGTAAGGCCATGTGTCTGGCGTCTGCTTCTGAAGATGAAAATGTGTTCCACTGGAGGAATGTAGATACGTAGTCCTTGCCTCATGCTACCGCCACGTGGGTTGTCGGAACAGTGATCCGATCCCACATGTCGTGTGTCAGTGAGACCATGTGTCTGGCGTCTGCTTCTGAAGATGGTGGGATAAGCGAATGTTCAACTTCTGTATTGTTAAGTACTCTGTGACGGCGATTCACCTAGCGTGCATGGCAGTGTCCTTGTAGGAGCTTCCCCGTATCTTCGCCTCTCACGTGGAACTACCTCTGGTACGCTACAGGTGTAGGGCGATTGGTGCGAGGCGAAAATTGTTCTTGCCTATTTGCGGTTTCTTCACAAATTTTGTTTCAACCCTTTGAAAAATCACCTCATTTATTACGCGTTTGGTTGTTTCCTAAATCTTCCATGTTTCATAACCCTTTAATGCTTGTGTTAACAGAAAATTACCTTATTTTTGGTTAAATCGAACATTTACATATATTTTACGAATAAATTACAATAACTCAATTATAATTAGTTTAAATATCACTAGATAGATAATTGATGTGTTTGCATTGCCTAGTCAGAATTAGTTCATGTACAAAACATGTTTACACTGAGTGCGCACGACCGCGGTGTGCTGTGCTTTTGGTTTAATTTTCAAACCTCCATTAAGTATTGTTCGCGTGGGGCGGAGGGATATCCTTGAGGTATAACTTATGCAGGACTTCGGAAAAGTTGGAAGTTACTGTTAATGGACTATACAATTCGCCACAATACTGTATGTAAATTACATGTTCACTTTTACATAACGGAGAGAAGTGAGATCAAAAACTCAGATCCGAAAATATTCATAACACAATGTTGAATACATGAGAAGTACTCACACATCCTTAACGTCTATTACTGAACGTGAGTTTTATGTCATCTCAATCAAACAAAATAAACGAAAGGAAAAAAGGTTACACGGAGAAATATATTTGATTTTATATGTCCAAAATTATATATTTATTTGCCCCATCAAATCATTTTGTTGCCCCAACAAAACCTGAAAACCAACAATATTAATTTTGTTCGTCTAACAAAATACACGCTTGAATACATGAAACCTCTGTGTTGGACATGTTTGAATTTCGTTCGGGCTCCCGGTATTTTTTTTTAATTAACCGAAATTGTGAAAGTAAACAAATTAATATTTAGTTGCACCAACCAAATCTTTGCTTGGGGCTGCTAAATAAAACCCATAATCATGTTAGTTGAGGTTGCTAAAATAATTTTGTTTCAATAACCAAATATTTGACTGGACATATCAAATGGATTAATTTGGCTGCACCAAACGATATTTTTGATTCAACGAAACCTTTTTCGCAGTGTAATAACGCCGTATTCAGGCAAGTAATGGCGCTTTAATAGTGAAGGTGTTCATACACGTTCAGAGAAAATGAATTGCGAGGTTCTGCAACTGTTCGCAGAAATAGAGTACTCACCAGTTAGTATATTGGACGGGAGGTGATCGAATCAAGTTCCTTATTACTACTTCGTAGTAATAGTAATATTTCTAGTAATAATGACAGCTGCACTTGGGAATGGTGATTTAATTTGTGGCTGTACTAATTGTTTGCGTCGTTTCTTGAATTCCTAAGAATGTTACTCGCCCCTCAACAAACATCACCCGCCAACTAAGAGAACAGGGGCTATATTACAGCTATCGTTACATTGAAATAATGAAAGAGTAAACAATTCTCAGATCTCACTTCCTTTAACGCCTGAACTTATCCCGAGTATATTTGTTCACGCATTACGTGTTGCAAAACAGGTAAATTCATGGTCGGTGCTGTACAAAGACAGAAGCTAGTGCCAATTCAGACTGCGTCTTTTTCCTGGCGTATGTTGCTTACTGTTGTCTTATTTCTGGTTGCCGGTGCCATACAGTAATATAAATTATTTTAATATGATCCATAGTAGAAATTATTACAAGGAATTAAAAAATTCTGGTCAGATCAAACGTTTTCTCTTTTGCTGCGCCAGGAACGAAATATTATGAGTAAGTTAAAGTGTTAAATCTCTCAAAAAAACTATAGATTAAAAATATTTCTACCTTTCAACTGGGACTCAGTTTATGAGGAAGACTAATAATTATTTAAAACTTCATTAGAGTTTTTATGGATTATGATGTGGTGGAGAACGTCATTATAAAATACAGTAAGAAAGCTGACTAGAGTAACAAGTACGAAACAATTCAAAGTATGGAAGTGGGAAAAGCTAACACATTTTAGAGAATCACAGTTTCCATAAAAAAATGTGAACAGAACGATGCTGAATTTTCAGACGCGAATCCCCCACCACTCATCGAGGGAATTTGGTTACTTCGATTATACGTATACCAAATGGTGCAAAAAAAAAATCCCCACAATCGTCATTAACTAATGCGTTAATGATGTGCGGGCAGAGTTGTTGCACGACCAACCTGAGGAACGGAAATTAATTAGTGAATATTGCAGCGGTATTTAGTGAATTAATTAACGGTGCCGGCACCTCGGAGGCCATGAAGTACGCGACCGCATACAAGACCGCAGCTGCGGAGAGAAAAGCAGCGAAACCGAGGAGCAGTTAAAAAAAACGCAGCATCAACGATCAGTAACTAACGTGTGAAGTGGGCCGCAGTATGATAACACTGGCACAGTTATTCTTATAGTGATTACATCAACTATCTGTCCACGATCATAATATCCTAATAATATTATAAATACGAAAATTTGTATGTGTGTTTGTTACTCAATCCCGTCGTAACGGCTATACGTATTTGGATGAAGTTTGGTACAGGAGTAGATCAAATTCTTGATTAGCAGATAGGGTACTTATCATCCCGGGAAAACGAACAGTTTATTAGGGAATATATTAAATATGCCACCAACCATGAAGATAGAGCACTTGGCCATTATAATTAAGGTTTGAGTTTTGCACGCGGGTAAAGCGGCGGATAAGAGTTAGTGTAGTCATATGGGCAGACTGGCTTTAGTATCATGCGCATGTACGCAGCAATATCGTCAATACCATTTTCAAAGTCACTTGGTCAGTACTGATGAACTTCTTAGTTTAAATTTGAATCTTCAAGAGTATCAGCCTTTTATATAGGTTGTTCACGATGAAATGAGCACTTTAGAATTGAACCTATGAAAAATATCACTGCCCTTTAACTGCAGCTTACACTACCAGACACTTACATGCACCTTAACTGTTTAAGTTGGCAGTAAATTAAGAAAAATACTTCCAACTCTTGAGGTTATTTTGCGAGTGTAATGATTACATTTGTGGTGAATAAAATTTGTGTTTTTATGCTTAACACTGACAAGAGTACAACATGGCATATTTATGCTTAACACTGACAAGAGTACAACATGGCATATTTATGCTTAACACTGATAAGAGTACAACATGGCATATTTATGCTTAACACTGACAAGAGTTCAACATGGCATATTTATGCTTAACACTGACAAGAGTACAACATGGCATATTTATGCTTAACACTGATAAGAGTACAACATGGCATATTTATGCTTAACACTGATAAGAGTACAACATGGCATATTTATGCTTAACACTGACAAGAGTATAACATGGCATATTTATGCTTAACACTGACAAGAGTACAACATGGCATATTTATGCTTAACACTGACAAGAGTACAACATGGCATATTTATGCTTAACACTGACAAGAGTACAACATGGCATATTTATGCTTAACACTGTCAAGAGTACAACATGGCATATTTATGCTTAACACTGATAAGAGTACAACATGGCATATTTATGCTTAACACTGACAATAGTACAACATGGCATATTTATTCTTAACACTGACAAGAGTATAACATTGCATATTTATGCTTAACACTGATAAGAGTACAACATGGCATATTTATGAAACGTTTATGTTTTTTAATGTTTTGCGTTTTAACTTGACTGCTGCATAATTAAAATCACCATGTCCAGGGCAGTATTAATTTTACATACAGCGGAAGTATACAAAATAGGGATTAAAGTAGATTTGAAGCAGGTCTTTTAAAAGTAGTCAGTTTACCGCAAACAGCATATATGACTGAAGTAGGTACTTTGATAAGATTGAATAATATTATGTTCTATAGTCCATTCACAGTTATTTCCAACGTATATGAAACCCTGCTGATAAGGTTCTACATCCCGAAAATTCCTTCGCCTCATGCAAAGAACTATTTCTTGCTACGCAATCCCAACACACCTGTTTCCTTTCTGTTTGTATTCGTATTAATTGTAAACGCTATATTAAAATTTATAAGTAAAATTAAGTAAAAATTCGATTTGATCACCAAAAATAATTTTTGATGTTACCATAAGTATAAAACACTCATGATACATGACATACAGAAAACAACCATGTTACACGTAGCGTACTGATAATTCATAACCCTGGCCTATATAGTGCTCTAATCTCAATTCCTATATACTTAGTTATTTATAGTGCTATTGGCAGAAACATCAGTTCAATGTAGGAACATAGAGAGAGGCTACCGCGCACTCATATATTCCTTCTATGCTCCACACCGAGTTGTGTATATGATGGCAAATAATGATATACGAGTCAAATACATAACAAATGTGCAACTGCCAAACATGCATAGTATTCTAGATAGTCAAACTGCCAGAGTGTGTACCCATGTTTTAGAAATACATGTTTGTACATAACACATATCGTATATTATTTTAACTTCTTATACAACTCAACACAATTTTTCATCGTTTAAAGGTTATCTTCTGACCAGGCAATTGTATGGCGTGCAAAGCCTGCACTTTAGTTGTTAACTACAGTTATTAGTAGGCCTAAGTTATATCTGCTTATGAAAAATAGTATAAAAAATACTGTTCACTAAATTGTTTGCTTTTAGTTTTCTCTTTCCATCCTTTGCTATGCATTCAACATTTTGACTTTATGAAATGTATGTTTTCACATTTATTCTTCAGTGTTGAAACTCCGGTATTGGATATCAATTACCGTAGAGACACGTAGAACATTATTATCATTATTATTATGTGCCATGGAAAGTGGCTCAAGAAAGACTGTATTTGACTTGATTCCCTCACGCGTAGTGGAGATAAAACTTTAGTTTCTAAGAGACATAATTCACTGCGTCAGGCCAAACACTGACTCTGTGAATGGGCAGTCGTATTTATGCTTCGGAAATCTGCGGCTGAAATTACACCCTACCTTATCTACTATCACCTCGAAAACGATGCCTGTATGCCACACATGCAAACTTTTATTCTTATTCCTTGGATTATAAAATATGACACCTTTATATTTAAATTATTTTAAATAGTCGGCGTGACCTTCACATATTACTGCTGTTATTTAAAGTGCTGCGAAGCCACCATCTCCTCTACCTTACCTCACGAGTTGAATATTTGGCGTCCAATCACGATCACGCAACTCGTTATCGTGTAGCAGGTTAACTTAACATTCCACCACTCAGAACTGATTTTTACCCTGGATCAATCACCGCTAATAGCTGCTGCCTCCGGCCATGCTTGGAACAGCGTCTTACACAAGTGGAGTCAGTCACTACTTTATAAAGTTACGTTCGCAGACTTTGTTTTAACTAGGTCACCAGTAATTACTCACTACTAGTAAACCCCCCCCCCCCCCCCCCAATACACCCTACTTTTCCGATAACCGCAACTGTGTGTGCATTTGGATACCTTAGTTTTAAGTTTTAACAATTTTTGTAGTATGTTTATTGTGCTACCTCCCCACACCCATCCTTCTTTGGCAATTGTCTAGCGCTAAGTACATTGTGGTTCTGTGGAGGAAAACTTCATCTTGCTTTCACTAACCCACTAGAAACCAAGGCAAATAAATATTAATAAAATAAAACATCCATTTTATTCTGAAGTCTGTTCAACAAGGAGCATAACATGATAAATCCGTCACTTAAATAATCACAGCGTTGAAAAAACATCGCTTGTCCTTGAAATAGGTAAACTTACGTGATAAAATGTTAAACTCTCTTTATTCGGCTCGCTGTTGTCATAGGTAGACGTAAATATGCCTCGCCCTTGAACATAGTGGGCCATTCATCGGTACACATTATGAACTCTCTGTGAATAGGCGAGCAGAAGACAGACATGGAGAAAGCAACTTGCAACGGCCAGTGAAATGTTCAGCTCTTGGCAGGCACTTATAGAAGATCCGCATCTAGCTTGTTTCAAGCTATAATCTCGGTACATGATCTTGCCAAATGTTCAGCTCTTGGCAGGCACTTATAGAAGATCCGCATCTAGCTTGTTTCAAGCTATAATCTCGGTACATGATCTTGCCAAATGTTCAGCTCTTGGCAGGCACTTATAGAAGATCCGCATCTAGCTTGTTTCAAGCTGTAATCTCGCTACATGATCTTGCCAAATGTTCAGCTCTTGGCAGGCACTTATAGAAGATCCGCATCTAGCTTGTTTCAAGCTGTAATCTCGCTACATGATCTTGCCAAATGTTCAGCTCTTGGCAGGCACTTATAGAAGATCCGCATCTAGCTTGTTTCCAGCTGTAATCTCGCTACATAATCTTGCCAAATGTTCAGCTCTTGGCAGGCACTTATAGAAGATCCCATCTAGCTTGTTTCAAGCTGTAATCTCGCTACATAATCTTGCCAAATGGTTACACACGTAAAACTTTTCAGCATTTTATTCAATGAACAACACTTTGAAAAACTGGTTATTTTTAATATTTATTTCAAAGACGACCTGAAATGTTTTATATATAGCTAGTGCCAACTGTTTTTCGCGTTAAGTATATGCGCATAGGCATTGCTTTACCACTCACATGGATAACTGCAGGCTTTACTTCAGCACCCACATGGATAACTGCAGGCTTCACTTCACCACCCACATGGATAACTGCAGGGTTTACTTCACCACCCACACGGATAACTGCAGGCTTCACTTCACCACCCACACGGATAACTGCAGGCTTTACTTCACCACCCACACGGATAACTGCAGGCTTCACTTCACCACCCACATGGATAACTGCAGGCTTTACTTCACCACCCACATGGATAACTGCAGGCTTTACTTCACCACCCCACACGGATAACTGCAGGCTTTACTTCACCACCCACATGGATAACTGCAGGGTTTACTTCACCACCCACACGGATAACTGCAGGCTTCACTTCACCACCCACACGGATAACTGCAGGCTTTACTTCACCACCCACATGGATAACTGCAGGGTTTACTTCACCACCCACACGGATAACTGCAGGCTTCACTTCACCACCCACACGGATAACTGCAGGCTTTACTTCACCACCCACACGGATAACTGCAGGCTTTACTTCACCACCCACATGGATAACTGCAGGGTTTACTTCACCACCCACATGGATAACTGCAGGCTTTACTTCACCACCCACACGGATAACTGCAGGCTTTACTTCACCACCCACATGGATAACTGCAGGCTTCACTTCACCACCCACACGGATAACTGCAGGCTTCACTTCACCACCCACATGGATAACTGCAGGCTATACTTCACCACCCACACGGATAACTGCAGGCTTTACTTCACCACCCACATGGATAACTGCAGGGTTTACTTCACCACCCACACGGATAACTGCAGGCTTCACTTCACCACCCACACGGATAACTGCAGGCTTTACTTCACCACCCACACGGATAACTGCAGGATTTACTTCACCACCCACATGGATAACTGCAGGTTTTATTTGACCACCCACACGGATAACTGCAGGCTTCACTTCACCACCCACATGGATAACTGCAGGCTTTACTTGACCACCCACACGGATAACTGCAGGCTTCACTTCACCACCCACATGGATAACTGCAGGCTTTACTTCACCACCCACACGGATAACTGCAGGCTTCACTTCACCACCCACATGGATAACTGCAGGGTTTACTTCACCACCCACACGGATAACTGCAGGCTTCACTTCACCACCCACACGGATAACTGCAGGCTTTACTTCACCACCCACACGGATAACTGCAGGCTTTACTTCACCACCCACATGGATAACTGCAGGCTTTACTTCACCACCAACATGGATAACTGCAGGCTCTACTTCAATACCCACACGGATAACTGCAGGCTTTACTTCACCACCCACATGGATAACTGCAGGCTTTACTTCACCACCCAAACAGATAACTGCACCTTTTTGCGGTTATTGGCCGCGTTTCTATCTGAGAAGACATTGTCTTGCTTGGTTGGGCCAATCAGAATTATGTTATTCCAACATTGACAGTCTGAGATTCGTGATTGGATACGTAAGACAACTGACAATCATAATCAAGAAATCATGAAAGTGTCTCTGAAATTGCGTGCACTGAAGCAGAACTAGTATCCGCATATTTTCGCTACAAAAAGGCGCCCATATAAAACGTTAATAACTAGATACCGGAAAAGTTCGCGTTTTGAACTAACTGTAAAATGTACATGTGTTTGAAGTCTTAGCTTGTCCGAAAACATATTTACAAAATTGTCCAGTTCCTACTAGTAAATAAATTATAACTGAGTTGTGCGCTGTCCCTTTGTTGTAAAATTAAAGACTTAGTTAATCCTTGTTTGCTTGAGGCAGGGAAGTAGCCTGAAGGCAGGACTTTGCCAGAGCTTCAGAAAAGTGGTGAGCAACCCTTGTTGGACTATAGCCATGGGACTATACAGCGGTTAACTGCAGAGGTTACAGCCAGACTATAGCAAACTATAATGCCACAGTGAGAAGGAGGTCAAGTCACTGCAGCGCTCCGAGCGGGAATATTACAAACTATATCATCCGGCTCACCAGTCAATCTGTACAAAAGGGAGTGGAAATTTCGTCCTCGGCTGTCTGCCAGAATACGAAGGGGTTGGAGAGACCTTGGAGAGGGGGTGGAGAGGGGGTTGGAAACGCTTTGAACGCACTGACCTGGAACGGCACTGGCATCACGTTTCGACTCGATCAACCCCCTTGTCACCTCTCCACCAACCTCCCCTCCTTTCCACCCCACTTTCAATTAAACCTCTGCTAATTGTCGCGCCACTAAGCTCAGTTCACTTCTTCCAGCTCCAGCGTGACTATGAGGCTAGTGACAGCCGTGGGAATGAACAGGCTCCAGTATTTTTCACGTCGCTTGATATTGATTTTACACTACACGAACAATCGGAGGGCCTGAATATATCAGTGACATTACGTAATATTGGGAACTGGAGAAGCTGGACGGTGCAGGCCCACTGCCAGATTAGTAAACCTGAGGTCCTTTATTTTTCTCCTGCGAAGAAAATTTGATGGTGAAAAGTATGGAAACCTCGTATCAGCTTTATACGAGGTGTGTAAGATTGTATGTGGGAAATGGTAATAACGAATACCCAAATATTTGTTTTAGTATTCTATATAGTGGTCTCACATAGGTATAGGTGTGATAGGGGAGGGGAGTTCGTGTTTCATGTATGGTAGTGGCGCGATCACACAATACTACACATACAACAACACTGTCCTGTAAATTTTGCTCATACTACCAATAAAATCAGCAAAGAATAATACATAAAAATTTACTTTTACACGAATTATGCGGAAATATACATATCTTTGAAGTCTAGCTTGACTCAGATGAATTCGTAAAATTTTGCAATTCCTACCAACAAAAAAACTTTAAGAATTTTTTTACAGCGACTTCAGTTTAAAAAAGTTACATTCTCGTATGGTATATATTGCCACTACGAAAGATTGGCGTGTCACGGTAGCTATTGCCAAAATAAAAATATTTTTCTCAAATTGCAGTAGATGTAGAGTAATAAGGTCTCCTCGTAGCATTAAGTTTAATCAGTCAGAAGAGATGGTGATACAAAAATAAAAAAAAAATGGTTCTTAATTTTAATGTAGGTGAAACCGATAGCTTGAATCGTCAAATTAGATTTAAATTTTCATTTGAAGTCGCCAAATGAATGGGAGAAAAAAATAATTTATCACTATTAAACCTTTCTCTGCTCGTCAAAAGTACCTATTTGTCATCACTTAAGCTGTCCTGTTTTGGGAATGGTTGAATTTGGAACAAACGCTGGCTGTAACCTCGTAGTCGGCGTAGATTTGGGACGAACACTGGCTGTAACCTCGTAGTCGGCGTAGATTTGGGACGAACACTGTAACCTCGTAGTCGGCGTAGATTTGGGACGAACACTGGCTGTAACCTCGTAGTCGGCGTAGATTTGGGACGAACACTGGCTGTAACCTCGTAGTCGGCGTAGATTTGGGACTAACACTTGCTGTAGCCTCGTAGTCGGCATAGATTTGGGACTAACACTGGCTGTAACCTCGTAGTCGGCGTAGATTTGGGACTAACACTTGCTGTAGCCTCGTAGTCGGCGTAGATTTGGGACGAACACTGGCTGTAACCTCGTAGTCGGCGTAGATGTGGGACGAACACTGGCTGTAACCTCGTAGTCGGCGTAGATGTGGGACGAACACTGGCTGTAACCTCGTAGTCGGCGTAGATTTGGGACGAACACTGGCTGTAACCTCGTAGTCGGCGTAGATTTGGGACGAACACTGTAACCTCGTAGTCGGCGTAGATTTGGGACGAACACTGGCTGTAACCTCGTAGTCGGCGTAGATTTGGGACGAACACTGGCTGTAACCTCGTAGTCGGCGTAGATTTGGGACTAACACTTGCTGTAGCCTCGTAGTCGGCATAGATTTGGGACTAACACTGGCTGTAACCTCGTAGTCGGCGTAGATTTGGGACGAACACTGGCTGTAACCTCGTAGTCGGCGTAGATTTGGGACGAACACTGTAACCTCGTAGTCGGCGTAGATTTGGGACGAACACTGGCTGTAACCTCGTAGTCGGCGTAGATTTGGGACGAACACTGGCTGTAACCTCGTAGTCGGCGTAGATTTGCGCGCATCCTGGTAGTCCGGGAAACATTTCTTTAGGTGGTTTTGTTGTTAGACGTGTTACCTAGAATAGTATCTCGGCCCAATTGTGTTGATCAATGTCTCTGGGCACACACTTCATTACCTTGAAGCTTCCACAACACAAAACAATGCTAGCACAAGAAAAAAATCTCCGACTTGAACATTTCCACGTTTCCTAAAACTATTGAAATCCGAATTTACAAAGTCTCTTTAAATTTTCACAATTTTTATGGGACTTGGATCACGCACTACAGATTGCTATGGAAATGGAATCAGTAAAACCGAATGCGCAATTTACGTGTTTATAAACCCACGTGACTGGTAATGTCCATACATAAATAGTCACATTAATATAGTGTAGTAAAATTCATCTTTAAATCCTTGCCCTATAAAAATTATTTGGATTATGAAATAGAATCAATCAGCATTAACACATCTTGAATCAAATTACAGTACGTCAAAACAATTATAAAAATCAACTGTCGTTATGAAAAGAATATCGTTCAGCCTACGTTTTTTTTTTCCAACGATGAGGAGAGATGCACAATTAGTGTGCAAAACCGAACCGTTTCGACACTTTCTACGAAATTACGATAGAAAGTAAGAAATGCACTCATCACAGGGAGGGAGTATTGATATAGATATAGAACCGCCAATTTGCCACCATGTGCGTTTCCTCAGTAACAACTTTTTGTTTGGCCAACGTTGGTGCAACGTCTGGTGCTGGCATTGGGTCAACGTTGGAAAACCCAAGTTGGCCCAATGTCAAAATGTTACTCGGGGCAACATTGACCCAGCGTGTATTATTGTGCTGGCTGCCAACTGAAATATGACGCTCAACCTACATTATTTTGCCAGTGAAAATTAATATCTTACTGCACGCTTTCCTAAATTCTGTTTCTTTAAAACACATGCGATATCAATCAGAAAACTAAAATGCTGTTTTTATTGGTTTTACGTTGGTTTATTGTTTGTATATTGCAGATCACTAATCTAATGTGACAGAAACCCAATCACTAACTAACGTTGGTATTACGTTGGTTATTCGTAGCATTTTGATCATTAGCTCAATAATATACTTTTCATTTTCAGAAAGGCATTCACACAGTCATTTATCCACAGTTAGCAATGTTTTGAGGAGTTTTATTATTATTTACATATCATATGCCAACAAATAAACAACGTTCTGCCAATATTGGTTACCGGTTTCTTAAATTAATTTTTCCAATAACAAACAAATTTTAAAAATGTATTAACCATATCAATCCTTACGACATACTGCTTCACACTACGACCTCACTATTTCATTGGTAGATATCTAATTCCAACCAATGAGCTTCTGATTAGCAGCCTGACGTCTTACCCGCTATGCCTACTGTAACTTGTTATTATCTTTGTAGATATAGCTACATTCCATTATATTCCAGTTCGCATATACTGTGTTACATTGATTGTATATTTAAGTCTCATTTTACTACTCTGGAACTGAATTTAAAACCGGCCAGTTGCTTGCCACCACAAAATATTTTATTTTTCAGTGCGAACATAAATACGTACTCCGAAATAGTTTACAGCAAAAATCTCGCAAATGTTTCCTTATACTAATAGTCGCAGAAATAGCACCCAGAACACGCGATTTTAAAGCGTAATTGGTGGTTACTAATTACGAATTGTTTGGTTTCGGAAATTATCCTAACAAACGACCAAAAAAACATATTTTAAAAAATGTTCTGTTATGTGAAAAACATTTGTACTTCATTAAATGCAGTAATAAAGGGGCATTTTTTTCATTAAGAATACCTATTCCCTTGTGGTGACATTACACCACAATTATTCAAAGGAGAGCAAACACTAGAGATATTAAGGCTCGTCCAAAAGCTTATGATCACACTAAACCACAAATTGAAAAAAACTCAAAACCATAACACTTCCAAGCTAATATATTTATTCTCATTTCGAAAACATTGCTGGTTCTTTCATATTTCCTTACAAACCTTAGTCGATATACACTCACTAAAAACCGTATAAAATGACCCGAGGTACCTCAGCGCCATTAATACCACTATACAAAATATATTGAAAAAAACTCCTCAAACAGGAGTGGTAAGTATTAAAAAATGTGTATATATAAATGGCTAGATATTAAAAACAACTAATTAAGCACACACAATTTATAATAACAACCTAGCATTTAAAGTCTAACCAGATTCACAAAAAATAAAATTAAATAAATATATAATACTGACCCTGCACCCTTTCGGCTTCTCTGCCTAATAATTATATTCTCCCAAGACGTATACGAACGCATAAAACTGTCGTTCGAATACTTTTACAAGTCAAAGTATGAAACGCCGAAGGTGCACATTAGACAAATTAATCTGACCAAGTGTGGACAATCGCCTTAAAGATTTGGCACAACACAATTCTAGTTGCGCGGGTCAGTAAAAACAGCCTTCGATTCCAAGTCAAGTTCACTACATTTGGTAGAGGCACCTCACAAAATGTAGTTTATACTTTTAAACTTAGTAAACATTACTGTTCATTTTTAATTTTTTCCGTTACCATGCTCGCCCACAAGCGAGACCCAATATTACAAACAAGTTCTGTTTCAGAATAATTAACGTCAGCACAAATTATTAACCTTTTGACACTAATTATTTAAAAAGAGTGTTCATACACGCGGCGTGATGTTTCAGAACAATAATTATAGCAATTCTCCGACGGGGCAGCATTCGTGTCCTACAAAAGGCCCGCAAAGACTTAAACAATCAACTAAAATATTGAAAAATTTCACTAATACGTATACTGGCCGGTCCGCAGCTTTAGCCAGCCCAATCAAAGTCCCGGCCATAATAATTATAAACTCTGACTATACTAATCAGAATCAAGACGGGCAGAACAATTGGAGCTACCAAAAACGAGATCTAACAGGGGTCTACTGAAAAGGAACAGAAACCACCTTGAGGAAGCCAAAACCCAAAATTCAAACGTGCTGGACGAAACAAACTCTACCTTTATCGCCACAGCCCACCAAAATTACTTTAGCAGTGACACGAACTAATGCAATATTATTGTCATGTTAATCATAATGGCTTGCGCCCCAACTCATCCAGATCTGGCTGCAAGTCCCTAAATTACATTTAACCCATTTAAGCATAGCCATGATTCGGCAATTACAAAATTACGCACCACCTATATTATATCTAAAAATATTAAATATCGCACTTTTGAATCAGTCCGGCGATTATCCATGATGTAATCACAGTAGCAGCTAACACAAGCAGTGTCGACGAAGCGAAGGAATAAAGCTGCCCAAAGGTGTTAGGTATATCGTCTGGACGACTGACGTCTTGGAGCACCAGTTTACGAATAACATAGGAACGAGCTAAGGAGAAAGGTGAAGAGGAGAGTAGAAGGGCACGGGCAGGAAAAAGGAGAACACAGCAGGCGCAGCGCTCCTAGGCGGCGAAACAAAGTACTACCTGCGGCGGGCGATTCAAAGGCCGGCGTACCCTAAAGTTGATTTTAAATGTTGACTATACAGAGCTAACCCAAGATAAAAAAACAACATACAAATAACCAGCTGTATGTCTACCAAATATTTGCCAATATTCAGCCAACGATAACCATCAAGGTATATATTAAGTACGATTATTTATGTATTTAAAAAACCAACTGTTTAAGCGAACATGGAAAACTATGTTATTTTCTTACCCCAAACTTTTTATGGAGCATTGTTATTACGTTAGTTACACAATGTTGGCACAATTAACGAAAAAAGGCACATCCGTAAATGTCACATAATCGTTTGTTTAGATTCTTACTTAAACCCAAAACAGGTATAATAGGCTACTAATCGCCATATGGGTTATGTTTTTACTTTAACATATCAGGCTGTAAGCAATGTTGCCAGATCGTATATTTAACATCATAAAAGAGCTATTTACACAATGCACACAGTTTCTTAGTGACATCTACTTACATATTCTAAATCACATGAACTAGCTAAATAATTGTATTTACATGTTGTCTTATTAACCGGAAGACTGATACCAGGAACAGAAACTATTCATAGAATTTACATCTTTCTTCGTTTTTCAGATGCAGTGCCATACATCTTGCATCTTTTATTTGTAATTTTATCAAAATTTACCACAGCATATAACATGTGAGTAAAAGAGTGTTTAACAATTTTTTGTATTAAATTACAGCATTTTGGGACAGACATGACCACTTCATTTACAATTTTATTTTCTAGAAACTTCGCATCGTTATGCAGTAATAATTCTTTGTATTGTCTGTAGAACACTTTGCATTGAAAAATTAGTTCCATTAATTCAAGGTCGGGTTTTTTTAAGCCACCTAAGTTTAAATTTTACACATATGTTTCAGACTGCGTGTCACAAAGGCCCTGGTTTAAAAACACAAACGGTTTTTATTCTCAATAATGTATGTGTTGTATTACTACCTATGTTAAATAAAATATTTCTGTCATATGAAGTTAGGTGTTTCAAGTCTTCCAAATGTCTGTTTTGAAAACTAGAACTTGTTTGTTTGCCACGTCCAGGTCTAGGAACTAGGATTTCAGGTGGGCAGGCTCTTGAATTAGAAGGTGCTGTGACATGACTTGAACTTGTTTGTTTGCCACGTCCAGGTCTAGGAACTAGGATTTCAGGTGGGCAGGCTCTTGAATTAGAAGGTGCTGTGACATGACTTGAACTTGTTTGTTTGCCAAGTCCAGGTCTAGGAACTAGGATTTCAGGTGGGTAGGCTCTTGAATTAGAAGGTGCTGTGACATGACTTGAACTTGTTTGTTTGCCACGTCCAGGTCTAAGAACTAGGATTTCAGGTGGGTAGGCTCTTGAATTAGAAGGTGCTGTGACATGACTTGAACTTGTTTGTTTGCCACGTCCAGGTCTAGGAACTAGGATTTCAGGTGGGCAGGCTCTTGAATTAGAAGGTGCTGTGACATGACTGGAAATTGAAGGTGGATTTATTTCTTCTGTTGCTATTTGCGTGGCATCATTGTTGGTAGAAGAGCTGGGTCGCACGGAAACTGAGGCACAGTGTCGTTTATGCACAGCATTACATTCAATGCTTGGTACATGATCTATTAAAAACAAATCACTCTCACTAAGATAGGAAGACCTCTTACTATAAAAAATAAACTGAGAAACAATTATTAGTTTTAAAGCTGTTATGCACTGTAGTTTCGATGGACTGGAACCTGCTTTTCTGCGTATTTGGGAAAAAAAAACATTTTCTAATGCGTCTTGTGTAAATCTATGCAGGAGGACGAATTTATATCCTTCATGAGGAGTTGATCTGATACAGGACATAAAGATAGTGTGGCCATGATCATGCTTGTGCTTAAGGGTTTCCAGCCCTTGCCTATCCCAATGGAAGATTTCTACAAACTTGTAGAAAAATTTAAATCTTACCATGTTGTTTTTGCGTGTGATACCGCCTTTGAAATGTTTGAAGAACAAATAGAAAACCCCTGTTCTATTAACCTACAAAAATAAACTGTGGTTAACGCTTCAGGAGGAAAAATTTTAAATTTCACAGCTAGTTCCAATGCTGCTGCAGTTTTACTGGAGGGAAAAAAAAAACGCACAGCTGAACCAACATTCATTTTGCTAAAATGACATGGTTCCGCATCATTTTTCTTTAAGTGGTGAAGTAACCTCAATTATTTATTTCTACCAACTTCTGAGTTCCACAGCCGTACAATGTATTTGCCAGATACAAAATTACTTGTCAGATATTTATTATCCACAACTGACTGCGGTAGATGAAGGCCAGTATTCAAGACTGCGCTTTTCAGATTCTTAAGGAAATGACAAACATCCGGGACAATGAAATTGTCATTATTGTCGACATCAAATTTTATGTTACTCTGATTAAAATTTCGTGTAACCTCTACGCCAACGCGTTTCACATTGCTTTGTTGTTCCTCTCAATATATGACGAAACAGCAGCGACCTGAAGCCCACATTTCTTTACAAAACTTACACTTCTCTCAAAGAGTTTATTTTCTAGGTAACCTTTCGTTGTTGTACCCGTCACTTCACAAGCAATCACTTGTTTCCACAAATTTTTTACTCCTCTTACAAGTACAACAAAAGCATGGTTCCATATTGACTCAGAATCACCGATAGTTACATGTCCACAAAATGCATACATGTTTTTATCGTAATCAAATATACCACTAATCTCCATTTCATCTACAGACAGGATGCACACTTTATCCAAAGGATCTAAGGCTTGAACTTCACATTTCAAAGGCTCAAGGACATCTTTAAAAATTCCAAAGGATATTTTTAAGTATCTGAGTCTTTTGTTCAGTGTGCTGTAAGAATGTAAGAGATAATTCATGCTTCTCAAGTAATTGTATCCATGAATACCCAAGCTGAATCTAAGTTTCAGTCCAAATATTATTAACTCGCTGCTCCATGTTGAAGGTGTGTATTGTAAGGCTGATATTTGTTCGTTGTTAAGGAACTTTTACATTCAACAATTTTTTTGGTCAAGTTTTTCCTTTACCGAACATATTTTTCCCTGTAGCTCGTCAATGTACGTAGAAGATGCAGCTTCTTCACTCGCTGAACAACATTCTTCAATTCGGTGTTGATCCGGAAGATCCGTATTCTAGACACTTTTATCCCCATTCTTTGATGCCTGTGGGAAACGATCATCTGTCGTGTACGCCTATTCCCCTTCCTCTCCCCCCCCCCCCCCTAGCACCTACCACGTCATGTTAAATAATACACTCTCATGCACATTTAATGGAATCTATCTGTAGCATACCCCTCTTAACTGTATTCTAACTCACATGTGGTTTGCAGGTAATAATCCAGATAGAGGCCATGGGATACCGTGTTAAGAGTTGACTGTTGGTCGCCTTCAATGCAATGTAAACTTATTCAATGTGTTCTCAATTCGAACTGGTTGTTGTCTGTGTGTTATTTCACTGGGTACATGAGACATCTCGTACTATCAAATTGAATGTTTGTGATTAGGCGGTACATATTTTAACCACGTCAAATATGTACCAGCCAATTATAGGCAAAAATACACTGTGCAAAGAAAGATAATGATGCGAAGGATTTTAACGATTCTCCATTGCCTGTAACTAAACCGTACATATTGTGTTACGATATTTAATGTTGTGCATATATTCAGGGGCTTGTTTAAGTCTATGCAGTTTAGGCAATTGGACGGTATATTTTAAGGGCTGCGATTTCTACAAAAGTTTAAAAATTGAACTAGCAATGAAGTAGAAAAAAAAGGTCTATCAAGAATTACAAATTTTAAAAGGATTTAATATAATTTTTTTTGTAAATATCTCTGGTCTTTTCAGTGTCTTGTCGTGCTTCACAAATATCCCTCCCTTCTCTATGATTATACTGTTAAAGATAATGACAAAACAGTTCAATAGCTATTACATTACAACTTAGTCTTGGTAAAAACACAAATTAGTTAGTTCGTCCAATGCTTGGTATACTTGAAAGGGAATGGCGATTTGATTAAATAAAGTACACGCTTATTCCAATCATAGGCTGGGTGACTCATGTGGCATTTATCATTATTTATTGTGGTGACAGTTTTCATAGAGGCGACGTGTATAGTGAACCTATGTTCGAGAGAGGGGACGTTTTTTCCCCAGCAAATGTGATACCCCAACTGTCTTATACGCTAAACTTTTAACAATTGAAGTTAGAAAATTGGTTTATTTAAATAAAAAGTACACAAAAGAATGCAATATAAACCACTGTGCTCGTTTTACCTTGAAAGTAGACTTTCTCTCAGACAATGGTCTTGCTGGAGGATTGGGCACATTTAAAAGTGTAGGAATTGAGGTTTGCTTTAGTTTCCTCCAACCATCTGCCCTCTTTTGTTCCCATTGATTTTCTTCGAAGTGAACCTGAACCAAACAATTTATGTTAATGCATACCAGCCACATATTCATGTTCAAATGCAGCTGAACCACCGCCGGCACTGTACCAATCCTATCCACTATTGCCTGGACTACACAGCCAATCGCAGTGGTAATTTATCAAAAAATTTATTAAACAACCATTACCGATGCAGTTAACTACAATCGTGCGTAAGCCCTACTGGATTATAACATATATTTTTTGCAAACAAATGAAATCCTCTATACTAAATTGATTACTGAAAAGAAAATAGCATTTTTTAAATATCTGCTATAACACGTTAACAAATATCTGTAATAATACATTTTTGTATAATGTGTTGAGCTTCGACCATCTGACCCTTACATTATAAGCTTCTCACTCCTCATCCTACTGAGCTACTAAGACACACATTAATGGTCTCATAAATGGTTATACAATATTAATTTACGTCCAATGGCTTAGCACTAGAAATAAGAGCTATGAATGTTTGTAATTAATAGAAATGTCAATCAATAAATTTACCTCGCAAAGTCTTGAGTTACCCGTTGGAATCTATTTGTCACGTCTGCAGTTTTGCAACTAAATTGCATGTCGTGTGTTATCAGACGGAAATTTAAACAAACGGAAGCCCGCAGCTGTGCTATTTGCAAAATTTGTGGCCGAACAAAAGACATAGGCAAGCAAAGCAAGGCTGATAAACCACTCGTGTCCCTATTAGAGCGGCCCGACGGAGTCTGGAGAATCTGTAACTTGATCGGCTTCTCGGGAGACGTGCCTCCCGTTCGCTTAACCAAAAATTGAGGAAGCACATACCCACTCTTTGTAGCACCTTAGAAAACCTCACGACGTCACACGAGCAGTGCAAAAGCGGCTCGTGACGACCAGGAATTGGCGCGATAACGTCTGTTTACATAACAACATCGCGACTTAGCCACCACAGAGTCGGAAATCACTCAATCTAACTATATAGAGTATGTATAAGGTGTCACAAGGTTACGAAATTTTAGAATACAAGGTACAATTAAGGTTAAATAAAGCAAAAGTCATCACGTATAACATAGTAATGTAAAGTAAGTTTAATAAAATAAATGTTACCGTATCCAAACTGGAGCAGTATTGGGACGATGAGTATAAGTAAGAATTACACGCAATTGAAAATTAACAGTGTACATAAGTACTCATAGAGAGAATTCAATTTCAGAGTGAAAGTTATACACATATGTATGTATATGAGAAATATTTAGTTCTTGTATCAAAGTTAGCTATTTCAATGTTATAAAGCAAATAACATACTCATTTCAGTCTGTTCATTAAGAATACTTTGCACAAGCGTGCATAAATTAGAGTATTTCACAAAAATTAGCTTGAGAATATAGATGCCAAAGTCAAAATTTTTAACTAACTTCAGAAGCTGCAAATAGGGTAATAATAAATTCTTAGCCTAAAGAATAAGTTTGAAAGCATGGAAGAGAATGGAATTAACATATATATTAGAATTACTGCATTAAATAATTAACCATATAATTTTCACAGACACTAAACTGGGAATTCTTTAAGAACATTTGATGTACTAGAAATACTAGGATATGAAATACTAGGGTAGAATAAATTCTTAAGTTAACTACGTTTTGTACAGTGTACACACCATCAAAACACGAATCAGTTAATTACGTAACACGATGATTCAACGATGCCAAAACTACCCGGCGCCTCCACCAGTGTAACATTTTCAACTTTTATGCCCATAATTGTTATACTTTATACATAATGATCCTCATTTTAGTCTTTATTGTCTTATGCCTAATGGGCCTAAACCTAAACTTTCATGGGAGCGATACAGGCGGTATTAAAAGCTTATTAACAGGAATGTGTAGCTGAAGAATACTCTTGTCGTGTCTAATCTCTTTATATAGAACTCTATCAACATAAGAAACACAACTCTTACAAAAAGCTTTACTCTAAGCGGGGCAGTTAAAAATATATCATTGATTTCAATTACTATCAACCACTAAAGAAAAAATCTGTAGTGTTTCTGCATAATCCTACGGAACAATGCCACCTCGTGATTGATGCCGAAGACTGCTTGTAGGTTCTCGATATCGGCGGTCCTGGAGCACCCTCGCGTCTGTCCTCAGGTGGCAGCTGTCTGGCAGCAGGTCAGCGACAGACCCTGCTTCAGTTCTCCGCGTGTGCTAAATACTCGCGCCGCGGTATGTTGCAATTATCTGTTTACATAACAACTCGCTGCTCGTCTCCTCGCCCTGGATACTGTCGCGGTTGGGGTGGCTTCCAGCCGAGAGCAGGAATCTGCTTGGCCTCCCGGTACGATGTGTTTACAACATTCAATACAGTACCTACTCATTCTACATTTCTTCTCTTGTCGGTGTTTCGATATGAAAATGATCGCCGAATACAGGCCTTTAAACGATAACTAAATAAGAGTGGATGGTTGGCATAAAAGTGTCTTCTCTCTTCCTTCTGATCTCTGTGGGTTCGTCCACAGCAGTTTACTTTTGTGCACTTAATGCGTCCGTTATTTACTCCTCTTTGAAGTTCTTTTCTTGGAACGCTGCTTTTTTCCATACTATTAGTGTGGTAAGTGCTTTACTAATGCATTTTTTAATATTGATAACAGTGTGAGTAGAATCGTTTGCCTAGGAAAACGTAAGACTTATCATTTTCATAAAGAGCGGTGGCTCAACTACTTAGCTGTGGTGAAAGACAATTTTTCTTTGCTCATTATATAATGCTTCTGTCGCAATTACTGAAACTGATAGTTTCGTAAGCGTTCCAACACTTTTGTCAGCAAATACCAGTTGGACTTCAACGAAATGGCCAGGTTAAAAGACTCGAATTTAAAGAACTTAAATACAACTTATTAGCACGAGAAGCTTTATTAGTAAATCCAGTTTAACAGTCGAAGAGAGCAACTTTTGCATCAATTAAATTAAACTACCTTCTTATACGGAAATTTAAGCCGTTTGGTGTTAGCGAATTTATTGAGGACATGTTTTTGGAAATAGTTAATGCAAATTTTCTAATTAAATATAAAAGTATTAAAAGTGCTTTCTAAGAGCAACAGTTGTCCTTCAAGGGAGATCAGTACCCGCCATCTTGGATTTATCCGTTTGTCGCGATAACTCACATTTAAGATGGTTTAACAAAATTTTTTTGTGCGACGCAGTATAAGTAATACAATCTCTCGCCTTATCATGCTGTTATTATATCCCTGTCTTTATTGATGTTTAACTAGTAACAGCTGGGAATAAATAAATGATTTTTCGTTGTGGGCGATTAGAACACTTAAAATATAGCCATTGTAGTCAAGCAATGCTATCAGAAAATGTACAAAGGATTTTTCTGTGGCCTGTCGTTCCTTAAAATTCAATACAGGATTTGTAACGCAGATTTTTGCTACAATTTCTAAAAATTCTATATGGCAGGGTTTCGAACCCCCTCAATAAGAAAGGAAGTTTGAAAAATGAGTGTAAATGTGTGCGATTACAAGCTGATACAAATATCTCTAATACGTTTTTCTCCAGCTTGATGAATCTACATGATCCTCTTTGTTAGAGAGTGTGGCCAAATTTTTGTTCGCCTAAACACCGCCCGACCTTATCATGCTCTGTGAGGTATTTTATAATTGTGTTGCTTTGTTCGGCCGAACAATAGTTCATGAAGGAATAAGATTCCACTTTACTCTTCTAGCTTACCCAAATAAAGAAATAAACTTCATATGGTCTACTCATGGCCAAGTGAGAACTTTTGACATAAACTTTTGAAAAATAAATACGACTGCCCGTTTACTATCGTACACACTTGCATGTCGGCTGCTAGTTATGTTGGCAGCGAAGGAAGTAAAGTATTTTTAAGTCTAGATGTTGTATTGCAAATGTAGTGTTCAAATTTGTAGCAAATCCAGTTGTTGATATTGCATTACGCACAATAGTGTAAAAATTATCATATAAGGAAACAATTTTACGTTTAAATGGATAAATTGATCCGACCCATGTCAATGCCAAATTTACATGATACTAAATGAGAAGTGAATAAAGTACGTACATCTTAAGCAAGGTCTTTAGAAGTGTTCGTGTTACCGTGAACATACATGAGTAGGTGCATGTGCATGAGACTTTAAAGTTTAGGTAATAATATAGGCTGTTCACGGTAAACTGAGCACTTTTGAAAGCCTTGAACGGACCGGGATAGCAAGCCTGGCAGCCGCGAACTTCAAATGGGGAATCAATGTTAAACGAAATTGCTGCTCATTGCCCCAATTTTAAAGATAACTATTTCAAACATAAAGTACTATACGTGAAATGTCTTAAGGAATTGTGCTAAGTTAAAATATTTTGCCAATTTTTTTGTTTAATGTGTTTTTTTTTATAAAATGTATACATTGAAATTTACATGTAACAAAAAAAGGGGACCAATAATTATTTTCAAAAACAATTTTACGTAGCAATATTCTCCGAGAAGATCGCGTCAACGTGTTTTGTACTTTATCGCGAACAGGATGTAATATACTTTATTATATGCTTACACTGAGAGAATATTGAACAAAATATTTGTTTGTATAGGGCCAAAATGTATTTAGTTGCCCTAAGAAAATTTATTGTTGATCCAACAAAATTTGAAAAGCAACAAAATTCGTTTTGTTAGTCTAATAAACTATATGTTTGAATAATTAAATCTTTGTGTTGGGCCAAACAAACTTTGGCTGGCAACTAAATATCTTGTTTAACCAACGGTATATATTTGTTTGGCAATTCATTTGACTGCCTGTGTTCTAAATACAGCTCCAGATTTTGTTTGTATTTTTTTGACAATTAGGATAGTAACCGTGTTTGTTAGTACATCTATCGACGCTAAACAATTGTGTAAACACATTAATAATACAAAACAACAAGAAACTGTAAAGTAAAGCTGTAAATCGTTAAATATTTGTTTGCACACGTTCGTCAATATTTGCAGTATATCTATTTAAAAGCTTTCATTAGTCATCAGTTGCCACATTAGCTGAGATTACTATGGTGTTGCGCTCGGATGCAGGTATTCTAAGTTCGAAACTCCGTCGAGCTTGTAATTTCTTTTATATTGTGTCCAAACAGTTTAATGTATGTGTAGCCAATCTTTAGTCACAACAAGGAAATCTTACAGTTTGGCGCAACCAAATGAGAACAACATAATACTTTGGCTTCAGCAACAAAACATTCCATTGTCCCTATAAACACAAATAATTTGGTTGCACGAAACAAATCTTGTTCGAGTTAAAAAAAAAAAAAAAACTCTTTTCTCAAGGTACATCAAGTTGAAAGTGTTGGTAAATGAGGGGAAGCCTGCAGGGATTTCAGGACGTCACGGAAAACAAAAGCATGATGCCTGAACAGGGAAAGGAACCAGTGTTTCCTATAAAGCAAGTGCTGTCTGCTAACACTGTTGAATTTTATGAAACAAACGTTTTGTGGAAAACATTCTAATCTGCGGACACCTGTACGTGAACGGAATTTGAAGAACGTGTCTTAAAAATACTGTCTATTTTTTTCGAAAGTAGCCGTTGAAGCAAAAATAAAATCTGTTTGGTTAGTTATGGAGCAAATTATCTCATATTAAATCACATTATGTTACATGATATCTGAAAGCTTTTTTAATTACGTTCATGGCGGTTCCTTTTAAATTAATACATTTCTCATGTAATTGAAAAATAACGCTGCTGTAATTGCAGTCTCTGCCACACTACCTTAAAAAAAAAAAATCTCACTGCGCACAATTTAATTAACAATGTCGTTATATATTTTTTTACTTTCCAGTTAAGGCTGTTGGGCGTGGAATCATGCTTCAAATGTTCTGTATAATCCAATAATTAATTACCATAAACATTTCCGGAACGTTTTTATTCAACGAATTAATGAAGTCAAAATTATTTGTGATTGAACTCCCTTATAAAAGTATTATTGAATCGGGAGAAATATATATATCAGTCATGCGATAAAAGACCTGAAATAAAGATAAATATCAAGGAGACGCTAGGAAAAGTTTCCTCAAAATTGCTGTATTTTACACTTCTTTTCTATGTTAAATTGACTTTAGGCTACTCAAATACAATAGCTGCACGATTTTCTTTCGTTTTTCTGCTCGAGAAATGGAAAAATCTTTCCATGTGTGTTTTATGTATACAAAAACGTATACCCTGTTTTATCAATTTTTACTTATTATTTATTTATTTATTTCCTGACTTTATTTCTATGAATGTGAAAGATTTCGCCTTCTCTTACGCTCTAATACACAACTCCATTATTTAGTTACAAGTGTAAACAAAATTTTTAATACCTTAAATATACGAGAAAATAATAAAATAGATTTCAAAAATTTTGAAAATATAGTTATATATCTTTTAATAAAAATTGATGCAACTAGGCCACCGGATGTGACCTAATAATCTAAAACAAACGCTTAAATGTAAACTAACAAACATTTAAGAGCTACTGAAGAGTCCACATAGAGACATATAATAAATTATTCACGTGTGACCAGATTGCTGGAAATAAATAATTGTAAATTCTTGAAAAGAAGATAAATAGCAAAAATCACCAAAAGGTATAAATGAACATACAATGAACCTTTACATTAGGATAAAATAGAAATATTTAGACGCTTTTGTGACCGATAAATAAACAGGTATGGCACTGTAATTCTGCTCTTTATATTTATTCCATCAAAAGGAACTTTAATTTACATTTGAAATTATGAAGCTACAATTCCAATTTTGACTTTATCCTCGTGGATTATACGCACAACTGAAACTACCAAATATTCGTGAATATCAAAACGTATTTAGATATACATGCAATGGGTTCCAAACCACATGGTACTGACTAAGTGCTATGGAAATTGTTCAAGCATGTCAGGATGAGTTCAACAAACAATTGTTTTCGAGATTGTGGCGTTTTACCTTATGGCTCCGGCCTGCCTGGAGTTATATGTAGTTTCTGAGGCTAAGAAGCGCGGCAGTCGTAAAGGCTACAGTCCTACGTGCATCAAGTTTGCCATCGACGCTACTCGCAAGTCTCTGAACTGTCGTGCAATTATACGGTCGTGCTGCTTCTAATTATGGGAATTTAGACTGAGCCTATCATCTATTGGTGTAAAGTTGGTCGAAAGTGTTATTGCAGGGCCTTCGAATGTTATTGTATTTATCTGAGTCGTATATTTATTGGTGTAAAGTTGGTCGAAAGTGTTATTGCAGGGCCTTCGAATGTTATTGTATTTATCTGAGTCGTATATTTTAAAATGCAATGCTCTAGAAAGCCGTGTCTACACTGTAAAAAATTTCTTGTATACTTCCTAACGAGTAATGAATGTGTTTAACCTTTACAGAGCACGGAAATAATACAACATATCAAACTCTATATATATGAATATTTACCGTCGCCAGTATACAATGTTGGGAACTAACCTACACATTTGACTGTTTCCTGAACAAATGTAGGAACGCTACAATGAATATATAGGATAAAAATGACCTTTCCTGATTTCTCACTAAGCGTATACATTGGTGTGGTAAATTTCCGAATAATTTCCCAGAGTGTAGCTATGGTGCAGTGCTCAGAAATGGCATTTATAATGTGAGTGACGTCATAGAAGCACTGAGCAGGCCTCACCTGAGCTGTGTGTCCCTCCCATGGATCAGTACATTGGACATACGTGTACTAGTTTCGTGTTTATAACGTGTGTTTCAAACACCCGGCAATCCACTTCGAATATCAGATAGGCGGAAGGCGTTTTGTAAACATAATTTTTCCAAACAGGTGATTCACCTTAAAGCGTTCTACCAGACAGACATTCAACATACAGATTTTATAGACAGTTAGTTACGTACACCGAAACGTATAATACCACTAAAAGGACTGCCATTACACAGTTTCTATACAAATGAAGATAGTGATATGTTCGCAATAGCAAAATCTATCACAGAACTTACGGACTGGCATGCATAATTTATTTTAATTCGAGAAAGTCTGTATGCAAAACACAATGATCTATTTACAAAGGAAGTAGTACCAGAAAAGGTAGACTACTGAATGCAAAACACAATGATGTATTTACAAAGGAAGTAGTACCAGAAAAGGTAGACTACTGAATGCAAAACACAATGATCTATTTACAAAGGAAGTAGTACCAGAAAAGGTAGACTACTGAATATGTTCGCAACGTAATGTATATACAAACAAAACACTTCACCAGAAGTTTGCCAAACATTTTTGGTAAATAAAAATAAACTTTCCGAATATTCGCTTAACACTTTATTATTAGAGCCCCGAGTATTTCGCAAATTCGTTTGGTACCAAGGTAGACTTCAAAAGCGTGTTATTCACTACTTCCACTGTGATTGGACCACAGTTCTTTAGCCACGCCCCGCTTAACTGTAAGCCAGTAATAATCAGGAAACAGTAGTGACAGTGAGTGCTGAAGAGTGCTGCACTAATAAGCAAATGACAGTGTCTTGAGTGTGAAGAGAATTGCCAAGTCTAGTCTGCTGCCACACCAATCCGCGAAATATTCGGGGCTGTAGTTATTATTTCATTCATGTCCATTACAGAAATATAACTACATCTTGCACAGGATTGTTATATTAGACCAGTACTCTAATCTGCGAGGCTCAGTGTCCAATGATATTCCCTGGAGGTAACTGATTAGCAAACCATGCTACTGCTGTATATTATGACTGGTTCATATCACTGATCACACAGCATAAAGTATACAGCTTATTGGCTTATTGGTTGGGGTCAAGAAACAAGTTATTTGCAAAGCTTAGATAGACACTGCATCAAAAAATGTATTATTTGCAATACCAGAAACTATTCATTGATGTCGGAACGAAATGGTACTATTTTAATGTTGTAAAAATACACTTTTAGGGTTACCTAGTTTTGTAAATAAAATAACGAAATAATTAATTTTTTTATTACTTAGCGGGACTTCAGAACTATCATATTCGCTTTCGAACTATAGTGAAATAAAATACTTTCACTTAATTTCAGCATGACTATAATAACTTATCCGAGTTACTGAACTGTGTAACTCACACGTGAGTTGCGCTAGTTCAGTTTTATAAATGTTGGTGTGACTGCTGCAAGAAGCATCGTAATATTCAATCTAAAGCGCCGGAAAACTCTTCGTGTTCACTCGATGCTCAAATTACAGGAGACGTGTGGATGATATTACCTTTTGAAAGTATGCTCATCAGTTCAGTTTTTATTCACTGACTATTATCCAAACCAACTGAGCCAACTGTGAGTGATAGTAAAATGCCTGAGCGGTAAACTGACAGCCACTTTCTCTTCCTAACACTGAGCGTTCTGAAACGTTCGCGAAAAGTGAGCTCACCCATTTGGCTAGGATACCATGTCACGGCATAACGAAACATTTTGTAGACGAGTGCACATTTTTTTTTTCTCGACGAAAGTGTAACGACTGGAGTGCGAAGTCCAGCGCTACGGCTGAGTGACACCCTGTACCTCGCGTCGCGTCGCTCTCAACGTGCGAGAGTTAACTGACATTGTAACGTCATGCGAGAGGCAAGCGTGGTTCTGACAAGTTAGCAGCTCACGAGGGACTTCCTCTGATCGATACTGTTTGGGCTGTCGTGGTCGAGTTGTCGCCATGCACGACTTGTTACATGTCCAGTTCCTCTCGCCAGAGGGAATTCACCACTCCACGATGCGACTGTAAACTGCAAATATCACTAACATGTTTGTCGCCGCAAGACAACTACAAGTTGAACATTAAAACAAAAATTCTCCCAGCATCTTAAGGTTTACGATACATAATTATTTTTATGCAGATAGGTGTATGTACTATTTAAAGAAGTCAGTTTCTAAATCATGAGTGATTATCATGTGTGTTGGTAAGGCAATGGTTTTAACCTTCGAGTGGCAGTTCTGCAGTCCGGTCCAGAAGGAATGTTTCATTCCACATGAAGTTAAAAACTCTCGCTATACATACAGGAAGTCCTCGCTATACATACAGGAAGTCCTCGCTATACATACAGGAAGTCCTCGCTATACATACAGGAAGTCGTCCTGTAAAAAAAACGTAATTAGATTTTTTTAAATGTGAAAGAATTAGTGGTTCAGATAGTTTAGCGAACTTTGGGGATAGAGTAGTCGGTATTTCAGCGACTGGGAATAGCGCAAATAAAATGGGGAACGATACTATAGGCTGTTCACGGTAAAGCGAGTACTTCTGAAGCCTTAGTTACTTTATAGTTTCAGCCATTTTTTTATCCTTTAACAGCATTTAAAATAAATATGGCCAATAAGGAAATAAACACAGTGTGCAAATTCTTCGCTCTCTGAAGTTAGATTAAGGCTAAAGTAAAATATATTTATTATGTGTTATTCTAAATGTGAGGAATTTCGAAAGTGTTCACTTTACCGTAAATAGCCTTAACTGAGAGTCATGTTAAGAGAATCTATGATGCAGAATTTGTGGGAGTTAGTCGCAATAAAACTTACTATGCCTCCGAACAACTCTGCACTGCTGTCTTGTTTGTTGTTGTAAAATAACCGGACTCCGCAACCTAACAAGTTTATTCTCATCACATTGAGTTAGCCACCGTCACAGAGTAGAGATAAACACAGAGGAGAAATGGCTTGGTGGTTCGTTTGATGTGGCCGTACACAGTTGCTACAGGGTTGTGGGGGAACCTCGAGGTAGGGTTTTCCGTTCGCCTGGTGTGTGTCCTGCCCTGGGGGTTTTTATTTTTGGCTGCAGCAGGAGCAGAGGTGTTCACTGTTAATCTATGCGAAGCAGGTAGTACAGCCAATGGGGAACCTCTCGTAATACGTGTTAGCCAATAAGACACAAGGTCCCACATCGCGAATTGGAAAAACCCAGCCGCCATCTTGGAACGTGTGCTCGGACGCCCCCGCTCCAACGACAGATCCATCGTCCGCTCCAATCGCTAGAGCTGTGGATTAATCCAGCAAAATAAACGAGAATTTCAATATATACAGTAACTTTTCAATTCTCGAACTCGATGTCAGGCACCACTGAGTACTATGCCAGTGCCTTTCCAACACATGGAAACAGTACCTCCTCTCCTTCCGGCAGTGGAAAATTTCCCAAAAGCATTGTCCCCCCCCCCCCAAACCCTTAACCAACCGCGTCGATTGTAGAACAAGTGGTAAAGTGATAGGGTTTGTGGAAGTTGCAGTTCGTTACTTTGTTTTAGCAAATAAATTTCGGCATTGATCTCATTTTATTCCTCTTATAAAAAAATCCCCAATATAATATTTACAAAATATAAAGTACACAGGCAAAATATCGCAGTGGTCACAAAAGTTACAAAATTCTAATATTATCAAAATAACCTCTCATCATACAACTGCAAATTTCATTTCCAAATATGAATACAATATAAAACAAATTCCCCTAGAAATGGTACCTATCTTAATGAAACGATGTGTAAAATACCTTCCTCCCCCTTTTCCGCAACCTAGGCGTGTTATTGACTCTCCATCTGTTTCTTTATGGCCAAGGAAGGAAGACTCCCCTTACATTTCATTCGCCGTTCTCTCTCAAACATTAGTAAACAGCCAAGAAAGTAGATGGCACTTCTCCATTACACCATCCTTCTTCAGGGTCAAGAAGACAGTGGGGAGGGGAGGTACTGCCACTATGAAGCAGCGCCACACAGCAGGAACAGGCCATCGCGCAACAAGGCGAGGATTACGACTTGGAAATCTCCAGATGTCACGTACCTGACGTTACTTCTTGCTGCAGTGGTTCGTGTGACACTGACACTGTACTCGTGTACAGAGGTGAAACTGGCGCTTACACTGACAACTCCAGCCCCACATGCTGGAGGTACTGGCCACCAATATGTGTTGATAGTCAAACAGCCCAGCCGACAGGGAACCTTTCCAAGCATTCAGTAGCCAATCATACACAAGACCCGTACCGAGAGCCTCGTCCAGAAAATCAGGGATAGCCACGCCCCCAACACCATGCCTTCTTCTGCTCGCCTCCCACCAAGGCGAACCGGGTTCAATCCCCGGCCTGTATACACAAGTGGGAATAGTGCTGCACGATGCCGCTGTTCGGAGTGTTTTCTCGGGGATCTCCCGTTTCCCCTGCCCTTGCATTCCAGCGCTGTTCCATTATCACCTCATTCACCCTCATCGGGTCTCAAGACCTTGTTTTTTAAGAACCACCCGAATATCTCAACTCAACTCAGTCACTCCATCTCTGTGATACAGCGCAGTGTATCTCTGATGTATTTGTAACAGGAACCATGCACTACACACATGCCTGACTGTCCATGTGTGGTGCTGCAATACAACAGGAAACGAATGCACTCCACACAGGATTGCAACAAATAGTTTAAGCGTCTGTAGTTTGGAACAGTGATCGCTGTACCGAGTGTCTAAAATCACCATCTTCCTTCACAGCCTGAACGAGCCGCAACCAACTTCTCATGTATAGGAGGTTGTCTATTTGCAAGGCGCCGTGCGAAACAATTGCGCCGCACTCGGACGGTAACATCATGAACTCACGGGCGTTATTATATGAAGTCGTCATTTTCTTACAGTGCCATTGCTTTCAGTTTCCTCAGTTTATTTTAAATAATTTATTAATAATATAGTGTAAATATAAAATAGCAAATCTTATTAAAATTTCCTGAAGAAAAATATTTATTTTTTTTAGGCGCAAATTAAAGGATAAAATTAATTTCCAGAACAGATGCTTTGTCTTAACACATCATTGCATAACTCGTAGTAAAACAGTTAATAAATGTTTATAGAGAAACTGAAAACCTGTAAAGAAATATACGGTATTATGGACTCACAACCATGTATTTTATTGTTCTGCTTTTCTGTGATCTAAATCCACACAGAATGAATGTCAACCCCCAACTTACTTTCCATTTGTTATAACAAGAAGCACTTAGTTGGCAATATCTCAAATTCACTTTACTTGTTGGGAATATTTTCTGAAGTAACGAAAAGCACAGTAAATTTCCTAACATTACCTGTACCAGGACATACATCATTACTCGTGAAACGCGGAGGCTAAGGGAGCTTAATTGAACAAAAATAATTAGAAGCTAGCTCCATCTGTGGTAGTTACACGAAAATTTGTCTGTTTGCCATTTTCTAAAAACAACGGCGAGTCTAAGGGTAGGGAATAAGGAATAGTATCATGATTTGTGGAAATAAAAATGTATAAACTTCCCTAGACACTATTAACCTTTCTCAACTAAAGTGAATGTGGAACTTGTAGATTACGGCCAGGGTTTGCAGGGCAACGAGTATCAAGAAAAAATTTAAAACATTGCAGTATATTGTTATATCTCGTCCGTAATTTTCAAGGCTGCGGAATTGGAGTCGGCTAAAACATAGCGGATACAACTACGCCTTGGCTGACAATCCTTCGAATGAAGAGATTTGGTTGGCTCTTAACATCGAGGTATTAAAAAAAAAAACTCGAGTGGGGAGCAAGCACTCTCCAAGTGACGGGCTTTCCAGTCGGGACCCGCAGTTGCCCGTCATCCCTGGTCATGACATGAAATTGGACCTTAGAATGGAGCGGCGCTGGAATGCATGGCGGAGGAATTTGAGTACCCCGAGAAAACCCTCCAGCAAGCGGCATCGTCCAGCACGATTCCCACATGTGAAAATCCGGGAGTAAACCCGCCCAGTATCGAGCCCGGATCACCGAAGTGGGAGGCGGGCGCCATAACCACTGCGCCACCACTGTCCATTGAGGTATTGAGAGCCTATGAGGGTGAAGTGAGTCGAGTATTGAGCAGTGCCGAAATGCAATGGTCAGTAAACGGGATATCCCCGATGAAATTTTCTGACAGCAGCATTATCCGCCACGATTCCCACGTGCGAAAATCCAGGCGTGACCCCGCAGGGAAACGAGCCTGGTTTTCCAAGGTGGGAGGTGAGTAGTCTGACCATTGCACCACCGCAGCCCCTGAATATCCTCTGAAGCTCGAAGAAGTTGTTTCGCTGAGATCACTGCTCAGTTAAGTTAAAATTACTATACTTGGTTCAGCGACATTCACTGTGAACATCACATGTATATTATCCTATAAAATTATATTATTTTCTTTATTCAAGTATCGATGATACAATGCGTACTCAATAATTTTACTACCTTAATTTGTGGGTTTGGAGTCAGATAATGGGAAAAACCGATGAGTCGGAGTGAAATTTTTGGTAGAGTGACTCCGCAGCCTTAGCTCCTCCAACACGCTCACCTGACTGCCTGGAACCCTGCGTGACTGGTGTCTCCACAACGTTCCAGCACATCTTTGGATGACGTAGTGCAGTGGGCAGCTTGATCTCTGCTGCTACTACGATGAGGTAGGGACGAGAAGCTAAGAGTCCAACACTTTTAAAATACCAGCAGGAATAAGGAATTTTGACAAAATGTTTGCTTAAGTAAAGGAATACTGCTACTATAAAAATTAACAAAATAATTTAACGTTTCAAGTATAATTGTAGCTTACTGAAAATACTGTTCATAAAATGATGCCCATAATTATTTCACCATATTATATAAAATAATGAATACGTATAATTACCATATAAATGTCAAAAACTCATCATACAGCGGTTTCATAAATTTTTACTTCAATCTCTTAAAATCAGAACGAAAGGGTACAAGGCTAAACATAAATTCGTTTTACAACAAAATCTTTAACCCCTTAAACTCACCATTAAAGGGTACAATTATAATCAACGATTCTTGTTACAAAATTAATTCTTGCCTAACCGAGAGGCTTCCCAAGAAGCGATTGCCATAAAATATTCTTTTTTTATCTCTCAGTGCCCTCCACGTGTCCATACAAACTCACACGCATCCTCCTTTCTCATCAATCCTAGAGCTGAGTGTACTCTTCTCACCGAGCAACCAAACGTGCTGGAACTGTTCAAAACATGTTTACTCCAGTCAGTCACTCCACAGACCAGAAGCCGAGTATATTCTTCTCACCTTACCCCCAAGAGAGTAGGCAATGCTTCTCCAGAGTATCTATCACTCGTACCCAGGAGAGAGCCGGGGATATTATCCTCAACCAGACACCTTGTGATGCTGGCAGTGCTTGCCCGGCCATACTCACTCTCTCAGTACACAACACAACTCAGACATAGACTACACTTGCAGCTTCCTGGATCACAATTTCTCTACTACTTTCCCGTACACATCTCCTTACATCAATGTCCCTTCCTTTTACAGAAGCACGTGAGTATCTATACAAAATATCACATAAACCTGTTTCTCCTGAGGTAAACTTCCCCACAAACATGGCTTCCTCAAAGTCCGGGAAAAATTTGAGTAGGCTCTCAACTTCTCAGTGAGGTACGAAGTCCCTTAATATTGCCCAAGAGAAATAGAGTCCCGACACATACTTAAACTTGTGAAGTCCCTTAATATTGCCCAAGAGCAATAGAGTCCCGACACATACTTTAACTTGTGAAGTCCCTTAATATTGCCCAAGAGAAATAGAGTCCCGACACATACTTAAACTTGTGAAGTCCCTTAATATTTCCCAAGAGCAATAGAGTCCCGACACATACTTTAACTTGTGAAGTCCCTTAATATTGCCCAAGAGAAGTAGAGTCCCGACACATACTTTAACTTGTGTAGTCTCACGAATGACATCACCTCTGCTGTGAAGTATAACCCTTCTCTCTGTTCGTCGAGGAATCTCTCCTCAAGACGATATCTCGGAGCCATGTCGCTGTCTCCAGGAGCTCGTGCACTCGACTAAATACTCCTCAGCTCTCCCTCCCTCCCCGCAACTCCCCCCCCCCCCTACCCAACAACCCTTCTAACGAAGTGCTGCCTTGTCAGGCAGTCTCGAGAACACCCTTACATACATGACTTCACATTACGTCATCCATCGCTAATCATAATTGAGTACAGGAATGACATAAGGAACCGCCAATAACAATAATATGTGCGTGAACGTCTCATAGCAACGAAACAAAACGCCTAAACTTCTTCAAGCTGCAACCCGCATAACGTTTACGTTGGTTAAGTGGACGCACAAACAGGCGGAGCACCAAGTCGTCGCATCTCTGCGTTCGTCAGTGCGGGATCAAGGCAGACAGTCGCAAGGCAGGCTGCGAACGTAAAGAAACTCATTTATAACACTATTACGTTACAGAATAATATACACAATAATCTTAGAACAGGGAAAACTAAAGTATTAGAGGCAGGAATAAAGTAAACAAATATGACGAGGACATGTCAAAAAGATCAGCGCCGGTATAAATACAGTCCTCTCCCCACCTATGGCAGATCTTAAGCGTGTATGTGAGTGGCGATCGTTGTGATCGCTGTACTATAACAGCGTAGGGTTGGGTCAGTATTTATATTGGTGACAGCCCACTCCCTGTCCCAGACTGCGACACAGTCAATCTCACCCCACGAGACTTCTGGTGTGTCTGCTGTGCTTGGAGAGTGTTCCTGTGATCTGCGGCGGTGACCTGCTAGTCACAGCGACCGTGCGGAGATATCAGCCTTCTCACGGACGACTGTGGCGATCGCTGTGATCGCTGTACTATAACAGGGTAGGGTGGGGTCAGTATTTATATTGGTGACAGCCCACTCCCTGTCCCAGACTGCGACACAGTCAATCTCACCCCACGAGACTTCTGGTGTGTCGGCTGTGCGTGGAGAGTGTTCCTGTGATCTGCGGTGGTGACCTGCCAGTCACAGCGACCGTGCGGAGATATCAGCCTTCTCACGGACGACTGTGGCGAGGTTTGTGATTGGCCAGGATGTCGTAGTGAAAGTGGAACTTCACCAATAACTGACACATTCACACAGGTGGACTTATTTGCAGTACTAACCTACACTGATTTCAGCCTGACTAAATATTAACTGTATGTATTAATTTAACTAGATTTTTAGTAGTATTTGATTACTTTCACAGAGGATTGTAATCTAGTGAATTACAGTACACTGTGGATGAAATAGCTGTATTGTGTGTTTTTGGAGCACTGTATATAAGTGAGGTTGTTTGAGATCTTTCATTACGAAGACACCTCCAGCTCCCATGAACCTGGCTAAGCCTAGGTGCTTGTAACAACGCGTGTTTCTTGGTTATCGTGTCATGTGAAGGGGAGTTCTCACAATAACCTGCCAAAGTCCACATCGTTACGCAGTTACAATGTGCTGAAGATGTGTGAGTTGTAGGCGATGTGTAGCATGCCACGTGCACTGCTGCTCTGGCTAGCTCGTCGTGCCTGCGTGTTCCTCTGCGCGCTGGACCAACTCTGACGGGGCAGTTTGTAAACAGCTGTCAGGTGAAACGAGCGCTCTTTGCCCGGCAAGTACACGGTGTGTTGATAAACACGTCCCCTTTCTACTATTGCCAACACACATTCCTCCCTATCAACTCCGCGCCTACAGCTGCAGCCTGCGAGGCTTATGCACCGACCAACGCCCAGCTGGTACAGCACATACACCTACTACCTTTACTAAACTCAGGTACACTGTGTTCTTTTAGCATACTTTCTGAACTTTGCTTATGAGATCACTTTCATGTCTTTGCGTCCGTGGGTCTGTCTGTGTGTCCCCACTTTTCAATTTTTGAACGTGTGTACAGAATTTCACTAAATTTGGTACACATAGTAGGCTAATATGTAAGGACAACTGATTTTTATAGTTCTCGACCACGTTGGACAATTACTTTCAAAATGGTGACCGTTAAAAATTTTTGGGTGACGTGTCATCTCGGAAATCATTTAACCGATGTATATCAAATTTTGTATGCTGACAGTGCAAGCAGTAAGCATTGAATTCAGAGGTGAATATTGTTGTTAGTAAACCATTTTGGAAGATAGCGCTATACGAAAATTAAACTTTAATAGTATATCTAGGAATCTACTCAACCAAATTTCGCCAAATTTGGCATGTATGTAATACTATGATAGGCCAGGTAAACTTGAGTAATTCAATTTAATTAGGTTCATGTTTTTATAATGGTGGCCATACAAATAGTTACCGTTTCTACAATTTCAACCACATATTCTACGCTGATGGTATCGATCATAATCATAATATAAGCCAAAAAACACTTTGTCCGCCATTTGGTAAGGTATCCCCTTATGAAGTAATACTATTCTTACGACATATCTCGGGAAATAATCAACCGATTTATTTCAAATTTGGTGAAGAAGTTGTACTGTGTAGGCGATATTAATTTGTGTGTTTTGAGTATGTACGTCATGTTATTTTCCGAATGGTACCTATATAAAATATTAGCGAAGTGTGCTATATGTACAAAACTATGTAACAGATTTATATTTAAATTTGTATATTGTATCTATGACAATCCTAGAATGAGTTAGTACACAAACTATGTGTCCTCCATTTATGAAGATAGTCACATAAACAATGAAGATTTTATGTCATATATCGGAGACCAATTAAACCTATTCCTACCAAATTTCCCCACAAGTGGCGTTATGGTAGGTCAAGTAAACTTTTGCGTTGTTAGAGTCTCAGACACTTATTTTCCAATTAATGCGTATGTAAATATTTCAGGTCAATTAACCTTTTAATTCAAGACATTAGGATTACAATATTATTTAAATTTGATGGATTTAATTATGAAAGTTTTAATGAAGTTTGTTATATATGAATTTGATGCTCCGAATCCTACCTTCGTGATTCAGTTGATTGCACGCTAGCTTAATTTTGCGAGTTTTTTCTGAACTCGAATCCCTGGTAAGTCATTTGTGTATTTTAATCGTCTTGGTACAGTTTCACATGTTTCTGGTTTTATCTCTAATGATATTGCTGTCAATGAGTCATCAATGCCTACCAACCATCTAAACTTTCAAGAACTTCACTAAAGTTTAATTGTCCCCATGTAGAGGAAATTAGACTCATTAGTTATCAACAATTTGTTGTTTTTGTAAAAGGAATTATTTGTAAACTAGATGTCAAATATATTTTTATAACACTCCTAATTAATTGCAGAACATGTCACAAAACCTTGCTGTAAAATATGTAAAACTAATATTTAATTTTAACAAGCAAGTTATGTAAAGTAAAACAATATGTTGTAAATATTCACTATATTTAAGCTGTAGAATTACATTAAAATCTTTGATAATTAATTTCGAAACAATTTTTTACTGCCTGGGAAAGAAAACGACATTTCGTGAGGCCCCGGGTCATCCAATCCAACAGTTTATTTCATTTTCTGCTAATTTAACTTTCTGTGGAGTAAATAGTTTTGAAATTCTACTGTATAATTTTAATTGTGCATATTTGTCTTATTTTGCAGTACAGGCATGTAACCCGAAGTTCCAACCTAATTTTTTTACAAAAATATTTTAACATAAATTCCAAATATCAATACGCTCAAGCTTTTTTGACTACCTAATGACACATAGCAAAACAAAATAAAAAGAAAATATTAAATAAGTACATCTTATATTGTCAAAAATTTTCAGGAATTATTCTGACAGTAAATCATGACCCGATAACGAACATGTTCTGTATAAGAGCCGAAGTCGATTCTTAAGAGGGAGAGAGTTAGGCATCTGGATAGTTTTTTTCCTACTATGTCCGCTGGTGTTCCAGTTATGCCACTTTTAAACTGACAGTAATCTGAATATGCCTGTTTATTTACGCGTCAAATATTTTGTTTGTTTTGAATTCTGTCACATACTTTCCCGCACCAAAATATTATGTTGGTGATAGTGAAAATCTGCATGTGGTTTCCGCCTGATGGAAAATAAGATGGAGACTATACCTTAGCGACACCGACTGACCTACTCCAGGGACAGACATGTCGTGAAGAATGGACGGAACGAGACGAGATGGGAGTGGAGACGCAGCGGAATGAAGACAGAGTAGGAGATGGGAGAGTCCCGACAAAAATCACCACAACACGCCAGTTTGCGCCACAGTGATCCAATGAGAATTCCTCTCAACGCACTGGTGCCTGGGATCGAACAAGGGACCTCAAAAGTGAGAGACCAGTAACCAAATAACTGTCGGTCCAAATATTACGTATTACATTAATTTTCAAACTGTTGTACACACCAACCAAATGTGTTTCCAAACCTAACCAGTAAATATCGCTGTGTATCCACATGCAGTTTTTGAAAACACTATTATTTAAGTTAAATTTAAGAACGATATAAAGATGGATGTCATAAAAAAGATGTTGTATTATGTTGCCACACCTAAATAAACTGTGTAATATAACATTTTGCCAAATGGAATTTAACGAAATAATATTTTACAATATGCTTGTTGATAAAACATTCTCTTCAGCAGCGAGGTTGAAGTTTTCCTTTTCATAAGCACTAGCACATCACACACAAGAATTTTACAAAATTATTTTTTTATATGAAAATTGCAGTCATTTCATTTCTTGAAATACAAAAGTGTGAAAATGCGGTAAGCGTCCGATACAAGGACTACATTACGGCGAATATTTACTTTCCAATCTATTAAAATTGAGCTTTTTTACCTGAGTAGAATATATATTAACACAGCATATGGTTGTTCACATGTAGGCAGATTTTATGCACTACCATCCAGTTGTTTGGTTGTAATTTTTTTATGAACTTTCTGGTTCGTTCGTTATTTTAACAGCTGAAATAAATTGTGAACAACCAATTAAATGCTGCCAAGGTTTTTACCCTACGTTAATAAAATTGGTGTAGCATGAATATGTATAGAATTATTTAAAGCAGCCTAGTTTGGTTGATACTTCCAAAGAGTATTTAAAAGAATTCAGTTGAACCTAGCTGTTCATTTTCAAATTAAATTTATTCCATAAATGTGTTTAGTAAAATGAACTGTAGTATTCAGGTGCATCATTATAAATGAATACATCGAAACTCTATACACTGTAACATTAGTAAACGTTTAATAATTCATGTAATTGTTGGCATATAACAGGTGAAAGAGCGGACATCTGCTAAGCAAAATCTTTTAGCGAGCACTAATGTCATAGTTAGTTGAACTGTTCGGTATGGCTCGTGTGTATAAACAAGGGCGTGCGAAGATGACTTCTGCCTGGCTGTTCCAACTTTCAGATCTGTCTGTTGGTCGTGTTGGGCGTTTATGCGAACCAGGCAGGATTCCATCCGCCACAATCCACCATGTTGGTACACTAACACAGGGTTCAAGGAAGGGAAATGTTTGTACTATAAGGTTGGCGGATATTATCTACGCCAGCTTCCTCACTGAGTACAACCTGAAGCATGATTCTCCTTCTCGGCAGTTTTCACTTCCCCTCTAGTTACACACGAGAATATTCATTTACCCCTCAATGTTTGGTTTATTGCTCTACATTAGAACTTTGGACAGTGTGCTTGTGTACGAACATATCGGATGTGTGAAGACATACGCGATACAGAACGAGAACTTCCTTAGTTTCTTCTATATAAATACACACACACATCACACGCAAGAAAATGAAAGCAAACTGCTAAACATAGACAAACCGCTGTCTTACTTATTTATGCACTTAGAATTGGCGAAGTATATATTGCTCACGTAAATAAAAATTACTGCATTTTTCAAAATGCCATTACGTGTTTGTAAAAATGTTCATTACTATAAAAACGTACTTCTTGTATGTTTATAAGTGACTTCGTAAGTGGACGACGTTAAGAGTAAGTAGAGACTTTTAGAAGTAGTTTTGAGTTTACAAGAGTCATGTGTATATATGTGTATTAATATTTTTGTTATTCCGCTTATGAGGAAGTCAAAATTGTTAACAAATCTTATGTCTTTTTTGTAAGATATTTTCATTAATTCTAGTAGTGTAATTGTCAAGCATTGGAAATGTTGTGTATTGGGTATCTTATTTCATTAATTCTAGTAGTGTAATTGTGAAGCATTGGAAATGTTGTGTATTGGGTATCTTATTTCATTTTTCAGTGTGTTTAGTGTTCCCTAAAGTGCTTTTCCACTTTCATTTTGCCTAAAAGTCGTTTTGACTAAAAGTCGTTATGGCTAAGAGTGTTTCCCCACCGTCGTTTTACCCAAATTTTAGGTAAAACTATTTCAGGCAAAACTATTTTAGGTAAAACTATTTAAGGCACAACTATTTTAGGCAAAACTATTTTAGGTAAAACTATTTTAGTCAAAACTATTTTAGGCAACACTATCTTAGGTAAAACTATTTTAGACAAAACTATTTTAGGCATAACTATTTTAGACATAACTATTTTGGGCAAAACTATTTTAGGCAAAACTATTTTAGGCATAACTATTTTAGGCAAAACTATTTTAGGTAAAACCACTCTTGTTCTTTTTTCCTGACATTGGGCACTTCAGTAATATATCAGTGGGTTTTGAACCCATCCCTTTCACCTCACCACCGGTTTTACACGTTATGTAAACCAAATTGTTTATAATTGGCGGTGGAATATTCTTTCATAAGAGTTTCAATTGCTGCAAACTGAAATTTTTGCAGTGTATATCGACCAAAGAAAATTTTAGAAATGAAAACTTTTTTAGACATAAAAATTTAGTACCTATATTAGGCAAGATTATTTTACACACCTATAAATAATATTAAATTCCTGAAGAGTTCACAGTAAATCCATACAAAATAACTATATATATATATATATATATATATATATATATATATATATATATAATTTCAAAATGTGAACTGCGTGTTCTAAATTTTTTTCAAAATATTTTAATTTACATGTCACGAACTGAACACGTGAGCTCAATATACGTTAGTCAATGTTCCGACCATACATCATGCATTATCCACAATTATTTTCCTCATTACATGATTTTTTTTTAAGTTAACAATAATTTATTTAACTTGAATGAAAATCACTTTTTGTCAGTCACTTGTCTCTTTGTGATATACAATCATATAACTACAAAACAGAAACAATTTTCCTTTTTCAGTTTGCAAGTTTTCACATTATCTACATTAACATATTGGCCAGCTGTTCCACATATAAGGCACATACCAATATTAATAAAGAATTTGGTTCTCATGAAGTAAGTCTACTGAAATATTAACATATTGGCCAGCTGTTCCACATATAAGGCACATACCAATATTAATAAAGAATTTGGTTCTCATGAAGTAAGTCTACTGAAATATTTCACTGAAAATATGGTGATCTTATAATTCTTCGCGTAAATCGTAGATAAAAGTGGCAAAAATTTGTCTCCACTCATCTCATTCTCGAGTTTCTGTCAGGAAGAAAAGAATTTATTAAAATTAGTAAACTGCTGGTATTGCAAGGTATACATTGTATTGGTATTTTTTTCTGGAAATATAATTTTCTATGGTTCAGTATTCTAGTCCTAGTAAAATTCTTGTTCATAATATTGTTAAAATGTAACATAATTCGTAATTTATGCAGTGATAAATCAGTTTAAGGCTTTGAAAATTGAACGAACTCCCGCGATATAGAATCAATAACAGCATTCTATCAAACCTAATACATTTCGATGCAGGGATATATTGACATCAATCAGAATTAAAATCACTTTCACATAAAGTAATAGTTGATAAAATGTAAGGTTTTAGATTTAAAATTTGTGTCCCGTTTTTTTAATAATAACGTAAAGAATTCGCCGAATTTGTATACGTGAAAAATAATAGTTTTAATATTTCCTTTTTTTTAACTATGCAAGTTTTTATAATTATTAAATTACAAACATTTCCATTTTAACAGAATCTTACCTTTTTGAAAGATCCAGTTAAAAATATAAAAAAAATAGTCAAAATATGTTTAAATTTCAAGCCGTTGTAGATAATAAAAATTTGTTTATATTAATAGAATCGTTTGGTGTATTTACTGATTATATATTTATTTATATTCTCAATTCTTCCCAAAAGTTAGCAATTTTTAAATCGAAAACTATAGACTTTTTATGTGCAGTAATTTTTTTCAAGTTTGATGTTACGAGATGCCGAGCCGAGAGATTTCGCCTATCGATATTAGTACGGGAAATAAATACGAAGACACTCAAGGGCCTTGTCCCGAACTTTGCTCCAGAATTTGCACAAATAATATGATAGGTTCACTGTTGGAAATACCTTGGGTAGAGGCAGCACTATGAGAACACTGCACGCGAGTTCTGAGCCTTGTGCGTAGCGGCGATGACGCACTTGATGAACGTGGAAGTGTCTCCCTTATCGCTCGCTCGCTCGCTTCTCTGCCTAAGAAACGGATATTTCCAGATAGACGGGGGCCTTAAGACCTTAAAGTCTGGACATTTACGTCTTGACAAGGACAAGGGGCCTCTCGCTGGAACTGCAGGACGCATATAAGCCGTTCGTGGTTAACTGAGCACATTGAGATCAACATTTGTAATATTGTACTACCCGTTTCTGCATACAACGCCATATTTAATTGGGGATTCTCACTGGGATACACCCAGTAAAGTAGGTAGTGATGAACGGGAAGTAGTCATGTCTTCACGTAGAATTAAAAGTGTTATGCAAACCATTTTTAGTACTAAAGTGATCTGTTTTTTCTTGTTCTTTTAAAGCATATAAGTGTGAAAATAATAAAATGGTAAAATTGTTATATTTCTAATGAGTTGAGAGTTTCACTTGACCGACTGATGTATCATATGATCATGCCCTTGGCAACGGTAAGAGTACAAATGGCAAACAAGTGAAACAGGACTTCCACAGGCTCTCAGCTTCTAAACGCTGGTCACAATAAAGTGAGCACTTTTGAAATCAACCTTAGGAAAGAGTCATGGCTTCTACCATATTTTAACTGGCGCATTGAGGGACATGTGCCCAGTATAGTTGGTAACAATGGATGGGAAGTAATTGCGTATCTTAAGGTCAAATAAAAAGTGTTATGTAACCATTTCTGATAACTCAAACTATTTCTTTCCCTTTCTGTTTAATTTTTTTTTATGAATCGAAGAGTAAAAATTAGCATATTTGTAAAATACCTACTTTTCTAATAATATCAGAGTTTCACTTAACCAACATATGGATCAAGTTGCGAGGCCCATGGCAATGTTTATCTTACATAAGGCGGAAGAATAAGTAACGTATATGCAAGAATGTCTTAAGCAAGACTTCTGAAAGTGTTCGTTCCACTATTAATAGCCTATAAGAGCTGCAATGCAACCAGTGGGTATAAGACATGGCGACGAAGGGAGGTTGTCATGTGTGCTCTAGGTGTGGAGGGACCGCCTGTATTTGGCCTCGGGGATCCCTGTTTGCCCAGACAACCCCTATACTCACGTCTCCCTACCTCACCCCCTCCTGCGGTAAAGGGTGTGTGAAATCTGCGGGGAAAGGCTGGGATTACCATACACTAAAGATGAGCTAGACCGAGATTTCGTCTTCTACGCATGTACACGACACTGACCTACCCCACATCAATACAACTGTCAAATTCACGTGGTTAACAGCGATTAACGTGTCCTTTAAATCAAAATTTTTTCAAATATAAACTCTTTTATATGAATAAAACATTTTATTCCCAATTTAAATATAACCAAACTACATTTGCTAGAAGATGTGTACAAGCGTTTCAAAGCAGCTGTTTACATAAACAGTGTTGTAACTTCAAATGCTAAACACGTCGTTCTTGATAGTCGTATTAGCAGAACAGCAGTTTTATGTCGGGACAAGAAGACTGGTTTTACATTCTACCCCGCATTTAGTTTGCACATAACACGCAACCCGCTACACAGTGTTTTTTTCTTTCGTATTCTTACAATACGTTTTATTCTATACTAATGGCTTGGACATCAGTTTCCCGCAAAACATTTGAGGACGAGATGTGTTCCTACGCACTTTAGTTCAGAACCACTTTCGTGATGGGATCATTTGAATTAATACGCGTCTTATTTGTCTGCCCACGAATCACGGACGATCAGTATCGGAGAAACTTAACTATTATTTGTTCGCTCATGTAACAGACTGTCTTCACACAAAGACAAGCGGCCAACAGTCAAATGAAGACTGCAAGTGTAATTTATGTCTTGCCTCCACGTAAACCTTTTAGCGAAAAACCGCTGGCCCTACTTATTGCTAAATGCATTTTTGTAACATTGCAAATACACTACACCAAATACACTACACCAAATTCCAAAAAAACGTTACTCTGGAATGAGTAATTCAAGTGTCGAATTTAAACAAGCAAGAGTTATAGATTTCAATTTGGTTTGTAAAAAATCGTATTCTCTGTAAAATAACGAGAAGAAACCTGCAAAATGTGCGGTATTATTTAAGGACATGACATACTGAACTCGAAGTCACTGCGCTTGTGACGGACTTGAGCCATTGGCCGGAAATACTGCATGTCTGTCACGTCTCGGACAACTCTTGAGGCAATGGCGAAGTGGCCAATCACGTTTGAGGAGGTCAAACAGGTAGTGACGTTGTGTAAAGTGCAGCTGCTAATGAAACCACGAGCTGTGCTCACTTCTTTACAAGGCAGTGCAGTCTATCCTCTCGTCGAAAGACAACGCGAATTCTGCACATCTCTAATAATGAGTTGCGAATATACAATATTTCAGTTGTACGATTATCGGAAATTACTTCTCAATTGGTTTTCTAAGGATTTATTTTAACGTCTATAAAAAATATGTTACTGTGTACTCTTTGATGTCCACGTAACAAGTGGTATGTAGTTTTGGCTGCCATATAATGATGCCATTTCCAAGCGTCGTAAACTTCGACTACTGGATGAAATATGTGGGGAAAAAGTTTCCTTGCCTTTCAGATTTTAGTGCCGGCGTATTTGCTCTTTAACTTTGATGTGGCAAGAACAGGCTAGGAAAGTATGCGTTCGTGGTTTATACAAACATTGAAAAACAACCAGTAATTGGACTTTGCATTAAGAACAAAATGTAACTGGGAGATATAGTCTAGCAGGTTTATCGTGTACATTCGAATAAATTGCGTGAAATAAACATTTATCTGCTCGAGGAAAGTAAACTGGGCTCCATGAAGTACTGCAAAATTGGAAACTTAATGGTAAACATTCTTAATTTCATGAAATTAATTTCATATACTTCTGAGAAACGTAACTGGTAAACTGTGGTGATTTAAAACTCCCTAAATCTATAGGATGAATATAAAAAATAATTTTTTCCTAACCCACAGTTATCCTTTCGTCCCCATTCCCGGGAGGAAATAATAAAGACCACATATTAAATACCACATATTAAAGACCACACATCAAAGACCACATAATAAAGACCACATAATAAAGACCACATAATAAAGACCACATATTAAAGACCACATGTTAAAGACCACATAATAAAGACCACATATAAAAGACCACATTATAAAGACCACATAATAAAGACCACATAATAAAGACCACATAATATAGACCACATGTTAAAGACCACATAATAAAGACCACATAATAAAGACCACATATTAAAGACCACATAATAAAGACCACATAATAAAGACCACATATTAAATACCACATTTTAAAGACCACATATTAAAGACCACATAATAAAGACTACATATTAAAGACCACATATTAAAGACCACATATTAAAGACCACATATTAAAGACCACATAATAAAGACCACATAATAAAGACCACATATTAAAGACCACATATTAAAGATCACATATTAAAGCCGTGAGCAGACGGTTTTTAAACGAAAATACAAACAAAAACTATGAAAAGAGAATATAACCCAACATATTCCTCCTTGCGACTGGCCTGCAATATCACGTGGTACAAATATGTTACTGCGCAAATGCTTAGCATTGGCAAGCTTTGGTGTACGCGAAGGTAAACGTGTGAAACTCACAAGTGAAGTGTTACATGTTACATGTTACATGAACGTGACGTCATGGTAACTACGGCCTGGCTAGGAAACGTCCCACGCACTGGACATTGACTGTAAGGCCTGAAACTAAGAGGACAGTTGGAGGTCCTAGGTAGAGTTGGGACCTAAGTACGCCCAGGAGCAAGGCCACTTAAGCCCAGGCATGTATAGGAAATGTATTATATTCTGTGTACGTACGTAGTTTCTTCTCTGGGTTCGGCAACCTAAGTACGAGGAAGCATAAAACAAACACAGACATTCGTCAATCCGTTCGACATAAACGGATTGCAAGACTGCGTGCAATTTATGAAGTAGAGAAAACGCTTCTACTAGAACAGAGAACATGAAAGGAATAATAAACCCTATCAGTTCCATTGCCCTCTTTCAGGGACGTTAAATACAAAGTGGCTTGAATGATATTCACTTTACACAGCAGAACATATCGTCCCCTACGTGTGGGAGACATCACTCAATGCTGAGTCTATGTTTCGTGGCCCCATAAATCTCTGCTGCCAGTAACATAAAGTACAGATAGATTTCTATTGGTCCGATGTAAGGCAAATTATGGTTTGGATATCAGTACTGTTCTGAACAAAAAAAATTGTTGCAACGTTTAAAATAATATATTTATTTTGGACTGACAGTTTTAATACACACCTCAAAAACTTTTGTTCATGTGTTGCTCGGTTCTCTTGTGGTATAGGAGAATATATGGAATATAATTAACACTCCAGAGAATACGCACCAGACACAACAAATGTTTTGTTTATGAGGCGCGCACTGTCTTAACTAAATCATTATTTACTACCAATTACATGCTGTGCAAAACTGTTTTTGAGGTGCGTAAAAAGTTGTTAGACGCACTAGATGAGAAATATTGGCAGGGAGAGGCTTGTGCTCTAAAATATCTCCATCCAATAGAACGCTCTTTGCTCTTTACCCCTATTTTTTGCACGTGAAACCGTGGGCTTGCGGCTTCCACGAGGGACAAGAGGTCAAGACTCCCGCCTGCCTGGACATTATATCCACGTTTGAGGCCGGAAGCGCGGGGATGATAAGGGCGACATTGCTACGAGCATCAAGTGCGCCATCGCCGCTAAGCAGACCACTGAACTCGCGTGCAGTGTTATCGTCGTGGTGGGTGTTCCTGTGGGACTTTGGAAATGAAGACCCTATCGCTTCATTGGCGGGAAGTTTGTAACAAAGTCCAATGCAAGGTCAAATATCAGTTAACGCAGGAATTCACCCAGATATACCGGGTGAGTCGTTAATGTATGCTAACCCGGCATGAGCGGAATGCTTAGGACAAATAAATAAGGAAACGTGTACACAACATGATGCCTAAAGTGATTTCTGAGGGCTGTAGAAGCCCTGAAACATTGCGTTTGGAAAAGTCTTATTAAATTATGATAAATTGGAGACCACTTGCTATTAAGCAATGAAAATTGACACACAAGCAAACGTTTTCTTGTTGGGTTACCACACTAAATGGCGTTTTAGAGTGTACACCTCTTAGTAAATTAAATAGTTGTTGGCACCCTGCAATTGCTCATAACTTTGTAAAACTGCGCTTGAATTCATGTGATATTACAAGTTAGTAATCAGCATTAAATAAGCAATAAATAATGTCGCCTTTGTGGTATCAGCTAATCCCTACCGTTAACGGTGAAATCACATGTTTAGTTGGAAAGAAGATTAATGGTTGCCTGGGAGGTAGGCAGCCTGTCTCACTGTCGTGCTGGACGTGTGATTTGATCCCCAGGCTAATGACTTTGTCCTATGGCAACAGGATCATAAGATCGTTGACGCATGAAAAGTAACTGCGGACCAGTGGCCCATTACTGCTGTATAAACTACCAACGCAATGTTACAGGCAGGCAACCTTGTCGCCAATTGGTACAACAGGAAACAATGCAATGGGGCACTTGTCCGCGGTAACTTCTCAGCCTTCCACAATCTTATAAACCTATTGTTATAAACAGTGATATTAGCCAGGGCATCAGTTCACACCTCGTACACTACAGACGTACAGACTGCCTATCTCCCAGGCATACTTTATTCTTCTCTCCAACTAACATGTGATTTCAGCGTTAACGGTAGGGATTAGCAGATACTACCAAGGCGACCTTCTGTAATACCTTTTTTAATGCAGATTACTTACTTGTAATGCCACATGGCTTTATGCGCGGGGTTACAAAGTTCTTAGCAATTTGAGAGTGCTAACTTATATGTAACTTCTATGTACTCTATGTAACGCCGTTTATGTGGTAACCTGACTTGTAAACGTTTGCCTGTATGCCAATTTTCGTTGCTTAATGTGAAGTGTCTTCCAATGTATCGTTTCATAAGACATTTCCAAACGCAACGTTTCAAGGCCTAAACTACCCTCAGAAATCACTTTAAGCCTAATGGTGTATATATTATGTTTCTCTATTTATTCGTCCTTAGTATTCCGCTCGTGCAAGGTTAGCATACATTAATGACTCATCCTGTATATTATGCTTAGTGTGAAAACGTAGTTTTGGTCATGTAGAAGGGCTTCTAAGTAGTATATACAAACACCTTTATATGTTAAAAAGTTTTACTCCACCCTAGCATTCAGTATTATTTATTTTTGTGTACACATGAAATAGTTTGTTTTGTAAACGATAATTAGAAACCCACTTGGCGCGCCCGGCAGATAGGCGCCTCAAGTAGGCCACCTGCACAGACCGCCAAACGGCGTGCATAACTTAGACATAATTGTCGTAATACAGCTCAACGTACTTCAGTGACATCTGCTTAGAAATATCATGTAAGTAACTTTGAATGCGTTTATATAAGCCATTCGAGGTTATTTCCAACATTTCTGAAGACTTGCTGAATTTCCACTTCCAGGATTTTCCTCCATCTCCTGCAAAATAATCTTAACTAAGTCTTGAAATTTACTCCAAATGAACAACGCACCACATTCGTAAGCAATAAGTTTAATAATATTTTGAATATTGACTATCTCTTTCTAGGCATTTCAAAATTACTATTTTCTATATGACTTTATTCATATTTATTGTAAATGATATAGTATTACTTATAGATTAAAATATAAATTAAATTGTCTTACATCGGGCGTTTTCAAAGGTTTGAACACAAAAGGGTGGACAAACCGCAAATAGAATATATCAAATTCAGATTCTCCATTTATCTCGGAAGCTAATTCTTTCGCAAATTAAATATTCCCAAATCTGGTGATTTCGAGTTAATTTTAGTATGAACATCCGGATGCAGAATTTCAAAAAGATGTAGACAAGTGCAACACACTTTTACCTTTCGTATTGCGGCAATATGGCCACCGCTGAAAGTCGCATAGAGGTGAGTTATCAGTCGACTTGAAGACGGCGCGCCAGTACAGTGATCTGTACGTAGAGGTTACTGTGAGGCGTGATGCGCATGCCTGGGTCACCCTTAGCGTCTACATGCTTCCAGGCCTTGGACATGGACCAGGCAGACGGCTACCTTAAGGGAGGGAGAGCGGGAGATGCCAGAGCGCACAGCGGCATTAATCAAGCCAGAGAGGCTCTTGAGCGTCGCTAATTAGGCCTTAACTACCTGCGAGGGCGACAAGTCAAGGAGCAAGACAAACAAGTTACAGACTGTGTTTAGGTACCATGGGGCGGGAAGGAAGTTTCGCTCAGCAAACTGGCCTTTTATAAACGTCAGCGACAGTCTTGGAACTGCCTCTTTCTCTGCCATAGACAAACTTACGTCATCTCTTGTTATTACGCGTGGTAGCAATCTCAAGCAATATGTAGCTGGACTCGCACGGAACGTTGTCATGTGAGAACAAAAATGGTACCTTGTGCGTGATTTATGAAGTCAATTTTGTAAATGAATACCTCCTCATAGTTTGAAACACTCTTGCCTTGAGGGCATGCTTAAACACTGCTGAAATCATCGGATGGCATTTTTACTGGAAAAGTGACATATTACTACAACAAAAATGTTATGAGGTTACTCGGATTCCTCAAGAAAACAATAACACTATATCACCTAATAACACAGCATATTGGGAATGTGAAATTTTAAATCATTGAAACATTTTTCGTAACTAGTTGGAACACATATTGTTTGTAAGTGGCATGTATTTTTCTGATGGGGCAATATTGTGCTACAACTTATGTCAAATAGTAGGACAAACTGTCTCATACTGTGGCATTCTCTTTTTTAATTTTCTTTAATTTCATTTCCATCAATTTTTTTTTTGCAAAACCCGTTTTTTTCTAAATTAAAACTTAAATTAATGAAATGTTAAAGTTATAAATAAATATAAGAAAAAATACACATGTCTAGGTTATCCATGGGATTGCCAAGGTGTTATTACCTTGCGTGTTGTGTTATTGTTGGTTGTTAGGTTTTTTGGTTTTTCTATTGATTTGTTGTGCCCAAACTTGGGACATATGTTGTTAGTATATCAAGTGAGATTTTATATAAAAAAAGTGTATTATAAACAAAAAATGTTTTTTTTCTGAAATATTCTTGTTTCATTTACAATGTTAGACCTTGATGCATGATAAGAATTTTCCCATTTTTTAAATCACTTTAAAATGTTCTTTTTTCTTAGAGTTTGATGATAAGTGTGTTGTGGGTAAACCCCACGCTTGTGTACTGATGAAAGCAAGGGGGTGAGTTTACTTCGATTTAGGGCTGGCCATCGTATGTCCAACTAACTTTGTTTGTGAAACACTGAAGAATCACACTGATTGGAGAATTTTTGGTCCATGTACTCTTCTGGGACATTTGGTGCTGAGTTGGGTGGCCTTCAGCTGGGATATTTTCTTTTTGGGAAATTTTGTTGGTTGTTGTTTTCTGGGAGCCCAAAACTTGGACACCGAGTGTTATGACTCGTTACTAATAATACCATTCGATCGATTTGTTGTGCCATCTGAGGTAGCTAACAGTGAAGTAAGTCCCAGCCTTGGAAGGATTGTATAGTGGAATTTATTATTACTTTTTAAAGAGGAGTTATTATGTGACAAAATTTTTCAGTACAGTTTCACGTAGGCCTATATGTAAGAGAAAATTATCCTCCGAGATTATTATGTGTATGCATTGTCTGCTCTGACACAACAAAATGCTAAGAAAGGAATATGCGTCATAGTGGGAAGCATATAAGTCATAATCTTAACATCAGTTATCTCAACTAGTATCACAGTTAACTACAGATTAAAAGTTGTAAAATATTGCATATTAATACATTAAAGTATACTATTGCGTAATGAACGGTAATAATACTTAATAAGTCGTATTATCAGAACCACTTGGCGTGTAGCCCGGGTATAATAGGGAAATAAGAAAATTGAAAAAAAAATCCGTTTTAAGGGTTTTTGTACTAAATAAGGTACGGAGATTCACGAACCGGTTTCAGAGACTCCCGGGTCAAAAAAACGCCGTAATACATTCTGGCATCCACAGTATTTTAAATTGCGCGGTGAAACGCATCTCTGCCAAGTTTGATCCAAACCCTTGGAATGATGTAGAATTTAAATATACGGCCGCATTTCAGGGGCGTTAAAGGTTTTCGGGCCCAGTAAGGAGGAAGGTCAGAACTCATCCTACTATACAAAGTATTTTAAGTTGGGTACTGAAGGGCATACCTACCAAGTTTGGTTAAGATCTGTCGGAAAGTGTAGAACTGTATAAGGAACATACATACATACGCACAAACCTTGTTTTTCAAGCATATACAAACTACTTGAGTCGTCGCTCGCGCAGTGTTCTAGTGGTGTAGTGGACAGTAAGTTTCGGAGTGGTAACTCGAGAGGCACAGAAAGTTGTAAGTTTACGAGCACGTCTTGCTGAGCAGATTTTCACAATTTAAATTGTGGTGGAGTGTGGTGGAGACCATCAAAGAAAGCGAAGATATAACGATCGCACATGAAACCTTTTCTAATTTTTAACTAGTAGTTAAATTTTATTAAAATCACCACTAATAATTTACAGCAGAATGTAGTTATTTAGTTAGCATGTTGTATGCAATCACACTATCTAACGATCGCATTGCCAATGTTGTAAAATGCCAGTAGGCCTTTGACTGGTAAATGGATTGAAGATAGTTAGCGTCCTATTTATAATACTATGTAGTGCCAACGTAGGTACGAGTGTCAATTTGATGTTATTTTTCAAAGTTGGTATAACTTTGGATAAAAAGTAGAGCCAACGTTGGCCCAACGAAACATTTAAGCCGGCCATTATTATATTTCGATCAAGTTGCTGCTCAGAGAAGTATAATAGGGGAAAGAATGGCCCATTCCATAGAGTAAAGAATCATCACAGCATCACGAGTGATTTTGCTAACTACGGAAAAGTGAAACTGGGTTGGCTGGACCGGGATTCGAACCCACGTTCTCTCGAATGCGAGTACTAAGTGATATCATTGCGCCCCCTTTCTCGGTAAGAAGTTTCATAAATTTCACTTAATGGTCAGCTTCTCGTTGACGTTGACAAAACTAGAAAGTGTGGCCTCTCTTTTAGACACTCGCTATTTTCTGACAAGAATTTCAATTGACTTTATTGGAGCATGATACAAAGTAAAACTATAAATATATACAAAATAAAATTATATATATATTATTTACAAACAACCAAACATGTTCGAAATCGGCATGTCTGTGTAAAAGATAAAGTTTTCTTTGCGAGAAACCCATATAATCAAAGATATAATATTAAAAATTGGTTTTACATAACGAAATTAAAACATTTTGAATTCGACTTCGTGTTAAATTAGCTGCAAATGTCTGAGAAATGTTTATAGCAATTCATGACAAATTAGTGGATAATATTGATAGATTGTTACATAACACAACAAAAAAAAACTATTCAATCCGCTGCACCTACATGCTCTTGCATCTCTAATTTGAAATAACGTAAATTTTCATTTCATACCATGTTGTATCATTTTTTTTCCTCTTTCCAAATATTCAAACACTTAATATTCTTTGAAAATTGGAATCCTTTGAACATTTATCATTAAATTATGTTTGCTTAGCATACAAATTTTCACATCAATATCTCAAGCATATGTATATTTTTGTGTTAGTTTTCAAATACGTTTAAACAGGATACAAATTTGCTTATGAAAGGAATAAACTCAATTTATTAGCCATCTGTTACTAACCCATGATACTGAGAATAATCTTGGAAGTCGCTAAGATACAGTATAACGAAGTTTCACATTCAAAATAGTCCATGAAAACTGCGATTGTTACAATGCACTAGGGTACAGTTATATTTTCCCTAATTGTCCCTAATTTTCCCTCCTTCCCGCCTTTTTACAACCATTACAATAATTCAAGTACGTTTTTTTTGGTGTGTGTGTGTGATGAAAACTTGCGTGGTAATTTTCTGTATAACATAATGGTGATATGTTTTTGGTTCACACGTGTCCGTAATTTGATGTATAGCGAATAGAGGGTGAATGTAAACTAACGGGACAAATTTCAGGGCGTGGTTCCTGAGCAGAAAAGTTAAAAAATAAAGGCCATATCAACATATGTCCGGAAATGGATATCGAGGCTGCAATAAAGCAATTAGTACTGGTACACATTACATGTCATTAAGTTCATCCAGGTTGAAACAGATGTTCGATGTGGCTGCCACGGGATGCTGTGTAAGCGTCCACAAGTCACATCATGGGTTGCCGCTTTCTTTAGAATGTTCGTGGCCTGTACCCCCAGTGACGTCACAGGTTACACGGACAGTCTGCATCGGACTCCGCATACACAGCACTTTTCAGAAACACTCCCCCACACACACACAAGGGGGGGTTATGTCCGGTGAACACGCGTGTCATGTAACAGGGCCCCATCGTTCTATCCGTCTTCCGGAGAATCTGTTGTTACGGAGGAAGTGAGTTCTATGAAAGGACCCATGCTAAGACAAACGCCCAGAAATGGCCGCCGCAGGTTTTGTGAATTGCCTGGTACAGTCTGTGAGGGTACGTGGCTAGGTGAATCTGTGCGGCCTCTTGACTATTTCCATGAGCTTCACCGTACACTAACCAACTAAGCTTGTTCATGCACTGAATAACCGACCATTGTGCTTAGCGTTGACTAGAATCACACAATCTGCAGCACACTGTGAGTGTGGATATAGACTGTTCACGATAAACTGTGCACTTTTGACAACCCTGCCTAAGATCTACTTGTATACACGTTGTGTATTCCCCCGCCTTATGTAAAGTTAACATTGACATGTGCCTCGTCCTCTATTCATGCGTCGCTCAAATGAAACTTTGAAATTATTAAGAAAGTGAATACTTTACAAATCTGCTAATTTTTACACTTCGATGCATTAAAAACCAGAAAGAGACGGAAATAAGTTTAAATTATCATAAATAGTTACTTAACACTTTTCATTCGACGTTGGTATATGGAACTACTTTCCATCCATCGTTACCAACTTTACTGAGCGAATGTTACTCAGTGGGCCCATTGAAATTATGTATGCAGGGCCAGTGATTTTTTTCTAAGGTTCATTTCCAAAGTGCTCACTTTATCGAGAACAGCCTTTATGGGAGAAATATGTTTACCAGCGCCCTCTACCTTGGCAAATATGCATTTCAGGACATATGATTATATGAACAATTTTGCCCCTTTTCCGGTCAGAAATCACCTCCTGAAGTTTGTCCCGTCAGTTTTCTTTCGTATTGTATATACATAACATTTTTGGTAATCTATCCATAACACCTGGTTCGATTCCCAGCAGGTTCTCTCCCAGATTTTCGCATATGGGAATCGTGTCAGGCGATGCCTCTGGTCGGCAGGTTTTCTCGGGTATATCCCGTTTCCCCCGCCCTTTCATTCTGGCGCTGCTCCATTCTCACCTCACTTCAACCTTATCGACTCTCAAGACCTCGATGTTAAGAGCCGCCTTTCAAATCTCTCACTCTCTCTTCGCTCTCCATAACATAATGTTCTTACGTGGTTGATATTTATTTCTTCAATATCACAGAGTGCACTGTTATGTTGCATATTCGTAACTCCATTAGTAATGGTTAAGTGGTAAACAACTCTACCTGGCCTTAAAAACGCTACCTCAATAAATATGTAACTATCATTATGATCAGGCATTGTAAGCCAGCAATACTCAGAGGAAATTGAACAAAATATTTGTCTGTATAGGGCCAAATATATATATTTAGTTCCCCTAACAAAATCTATTGTTGAGAAAACAAAATTTTAAAAGCAACCAAATTACTTTAGTTCATCTAACAAAAAATATACGTTTGCATTAAACAAAATGTCTGCGTTGGGCCAACAAACTAGACTGTCAACTAAATATTTTGTTGATATATTTGTTTGGCCAATCATTTCACTGCCTTCGTTCGAAAATACAGCTAGAGAGTTCGTTTGGATTTTTTGTGACAATCATGATAGTAACCGTGTTTGTTAGTGCATCTATTGATGCTTAACAATCGTATAAACACATTAATAAAACAAGGCAACAAGAAACTGACAAGTAAAGCTGTAAAACTTGAATTATTTGTTTTCACACGTGGTCCAATATGTGCAGTATATCTAACTGAACGCTTTCTTACTTCAGCAGTTGCCACATTAGCATATATTACTAGGGTGTAGCGCTCAGACGCAAGTGATCTAGGTTCGAAATTCGGTCGAGCTTGTTAAGTTTTTTGTGTCGGCCCAAACTGTTTATTGCACGTGTAGCCAAACAAATGTTTAGTTGCGCCAACCAAATCTTACAGTTTTGGGCAATCAAATGAGAATAGCAAAATAATTTAGTTTCAGCAACAAAATATTTAATTTCCCATATACAAACAAATTAATTTGGTTGCACCAAACAACGGATGCACGCAGGATGGGAAGGTGTTGGGCGGGTGGATGAATGATTTTGAATAGCTGCCAGGAAGGGCGCGTTATGAAGACTGACTCTCAGCTGTGGGCAGTGCCAGGTATAGAGCCAGCCTGTCCTCATACACACTCCGCTCTGACAACTGTGCCTTTCAACCCCCGTGTGGAACGACTTTCGCTTTCAGCTGCATCGTAGGCCTTGTGTACACTTCAGTAAGTCCTTGTTCTGTCTTTATTATGGACGATAGTTGCTGTTAGCAATGCTGCGATTTAACACTTGCCCACTAATTCAACGACTATAGTTCATTCACGATAACTTCAGACTTTTCTGAAGCCCTGCTAAATATCTACTTTTCGTTACTGATTATGTATCCTTCTGCTACACGTAAACATAAACACTGCCATGTGACGTCTACTTTTATAACTGTTGGTTGCTGCTAAAAGAATGCTGTCATATTTCCTACGAATGTTCAAATTATTATTTTGCCACGACAGTGTTTGTTACAACTGTGGCGTAAACAACAGTAGTATTTAACCCGTTGTTATTAATATGTGTTGGGTTATTTCGTTAAAAGGATGGCCTTATTTGGAATAAAAATTAAAACGAAGGGACACATTAAATTCAAGCTCGCAACTCGGGTCGCGTATTTATTGTTTGTAGCTTAGACAAACGTAAGAGATAGTGGTGAACATTCAAACTATATAGGCCTACCGTAACGTTTATTCCGCTAATATTTACACGCATTGGTAGTTACTGGTTTGTAGGTTTATTGTATTATTTGTTTTAATTTATCTGGCTGGGCTTAGTATTTTGAGGGCATCGTGGCAGACATTCAAATCACAGAAACGTAAGCTCGTTACACAACTATGTTTCAAACACCTAGCGCAAAGGTCCAACGTTTTGATAAACAGACGTGGATTTCAATAATTAACTTCGTCATAACATCAGTTCGTGGTTAAAACGTTTATAATTTGCACATATTTGAAATCCACACCGACACCTGGCCTGCGTAACGATTACAACGCAGCCACCACGTCCTCTCAAACACAGCGATCACAGCACAACACTTTCGACCCTGCCGTGGAAACGCATTTTTATCACAACATTGTAACTCGCTAAGATGTTTAAAAAACACGAGTACGAACTTGACGTTTCGTTCAGAAACACGCCGTGTCATTGACACGTCGCCACATCACTGCCAGTCGTAAGGCAATGGGTATAATCGCCCACCATATAGGGTTGGGTCAAGCGGGTGATTTCAGATTCTCCTTTCCACATCACGTCTGCCAACCTGCTGGATTTGTAAGCGTCGCTTCATCGCATCACATCTAAATAACATATAATATATATTTAAATAATAAAATCTTGTTTCAGTGGTAAATTACAATTTAAAACGTCATTATTGTTGCTGTAATTAGTATTAAATGTGCTGAAATTAGAAATAACAAGATATATACTTTTCCCGCCACACAGGTAGTACGAACTTCCCTAGAGAGAGAAAAGAGAGAGAGAGGGACACGATCCGCTTCGCTTAGACTTTTCTTCCGGACGGAAAACAAACCCACAGTGTCACTAGAGCGAGCCTACGCACAGTAATTTCAGCTGATATTTTTTACTGCAGCAATAAAATGTGTTACCATCAGTGCTACCTAACAATGCAAATATATCATTTGGCAACGATTAATTTACAAGTAGTATACATAAAAACAAGGTAAATAATATTGTAACTGTGAACTATTTCTTACCGGCCATTGCCAACACGTCACTTCTCTCGCTGTTGTTAATTAATATTTAATACAAAATGAATATTACAAGTTATACAAGATATTAAGTAGATTATTAACCTATCCAAGAACACAGTATGATAACGTTAATCACAGGGTTATACAATTTTGGAATACAAGTGATTGAACACTACAGGTTGACATGTTACGCTTAGAGTAATTTTTCAAAGGTTTGATTCCAAAAGGCCGAAGAAAGCGTGAATGAACTATATCAGAAAATTTGCTCCAACAGTTTTACGTATTATCAATGTATGTTTATAAATTAACTATTTAATTTTTTTTTGGGAGTGGGGATAATCTAGAGACATAAGTTGCTAAGGATGTAGAAATGTTAATAATTACACCTTTGTTCATATTTTATTGTTTACCCATCCTTCTGGTCTTGATCTAATATCTCGTTAGTTTTATATATAAATTTTTTTTTCTGAAAACATTGTGCAATCATTATAATTACTAGTCTTAATTTCAATAAGTTTAACACTTAACAGAAAATTTGAGTAATTTTCCACGTGTACCTACAAGCATTTAAAGTATTAAACGTAGAATCATTGGTAAACTATTTCTATCGGGCGTTGTTATACTTCGAAACGGTCAAACGTACTTAACAAATTATATTATCTAGCATTCAATAAAGAAGAAATCATACAGAAAGTTTTATCAGATTTTTCCTGATAAAATCATGCAAGAAATTACGCGTGTAAAGCTTTGTGACTAGAGCAGTGCAGTGCAGTGCAGTGCAGGCCATAATTATAAATACGACAAGTCTGCAGCCTGCACTATACAACTTTTTAAATTTTCTGCAACGCAAGTTTGGTTGCAGCAAAATAAATTATCAAAAAATATGAATCACTGAAAAATTGGTTTACCACAAATAGAATTTTCGTTTGTTCTGGCAATGATAACCTTGCATTGTAATATGGTTACAATAGTTGGGCAGTATCCTTTGTGGCAAATTCAGCCTTTGTATTTTAAATATTGAACCCTTATGTCTAAGCTACGTATATGGAATTTTTATTTGGTAACGTAGCACTTAGAAAGTTTTGTTAGGAACTGAAAACTATTGTGAACGAAAGAAAAGTTTTAATATCACTGAACACTTTTCATAAGTGTAAAGCAATATTTCTTTCATGCAAAATAAAATAACTCAAGGACAAGTTTAACTGCTGTAAAGACCATTAATGTTACGATAAAACAACAATGTATAAAGCTATAGTACACAAGAAAAATATAAGTTTCTCTAACCTTTATTTTATTTTAAGCAAGAAATAATTTGTGTGCAAACAAAACTGCGAAAAATATTTTCCTTTGCTATACAGAAAGCTTTAAGCGTACTTTTTTTTACAGTATATTATAAGGTGTGTTGTGTGATCAAGGCACTGAAGCAGGAAAGTTCTAGGAGTGGCATTTGCCTGTGAATCAGAATGTTTCCTCTCTTTGATCAGGGAGAAGCTGAACTACGGTGCAGGCTTTTTATTCATGCTGCTTGCAGATGTGGAACTAGAAGAAGTGCCCACGCCATTTACGGTGTAATAAAAATTGTGTATATCCTCTGTACCTAAAACAAACCTACGACATTTCTCATACCGGAGTTTACTACGAAAATATACGTTTGTAGCCATGTAGACAATCAGAAGATTACTATTATTTTTGTGTGAAGTGTTTCTTGAATGGAATTATTTGCTAGAAACTAAGGCAGAAAATAAAGTACTTTTAAAACTTTTTAAACAATTCCAGAGCTCTACACATCTGTACGTGCCATAGGTAGTCGGGTTATTTCGTTGTTCTTCTCTCCAGCAAGTAATCCATCATTTTTCGTGGAGTGCCCCACGCGGCAGCCGGAAATAAACCTCTCCGCCAATCGGCAGGTGGCGTCGACAAGTGAGGTAAACTTGGTTATAGAAGAGCGGAGTCAACGATGATGGAATAGCGCATAATGAGCTTCCTCTTATTAGATATTGTTCGAGAGCATGGGGGGAGAAGTAGGAGACAAACTGGTCCGTGTTACCTCGTACACAAGCTATTGTCACCATTTCATAGTAAAAAATGAATAGCCTATACAAGGTTAGAAAGCAGAGCAATATACTTATGCATATACTTTACGAATGTTGGTATTCAATGCTGTAAGGAAATACTCATATCGTGTCTGTAGTACAGCAGAAATTACACCTTGGAATTGAAAGTCATTGCAGGGAATAAACTTAACTTTACCTTTAACTTTACATTTGGAAGATGTTTTAATATTAATTGAAATGCTACAATTCTTATTTTAATATTACGTTCTTTTTCTCGGTATATTACATGTAAACATAAGATTTTTTAAACATTTCATTTGAACTGATCTGGTGTAAAAACGTTGTAAAATTTTGTTACGGCTGAAATAAAATATACGTAATACGTATAAATATATAAGAAACTACAAAATGGTTTTGTCTGATAAAAATAGCAAATTGAAACTATTCAGTTAATCTAATCACTACTTGTTGCTAAACAATTTACAGTTGATTTCTGTTTTCAGATTGCTTTATAAACTTTTGAAAACTGCTCACTGAATATACATGCAAAGAGTTTTTATTATGAAAAATTCAAAATGAGTGTCCCAACTGACTGGCTGACTTACTTATCAATGCACAGCCCAAACCGCTCGACAGAAAATACGGACATTTTCGTATGGCTTCCTCTTAGAGAGTAGGCAACCATTAAGAGAGACTTTTTTTTTTAATTCGATCGCGAAGTTAATGAAAAGTGGTAAGATGTGTTTTGGAATATTCCTCGATGCTTATACATTCAAATCCCCAAGGTTGAAGAAGGCTTGAAAGTGTTTGTGATGATATGTTACCTTCACTGCATCGTTTCTATCCCTGTAACCTTCAAACATACATGTGTCGTAAAAACTTAATGGAATGAAAATGTATGAATAGAAACTAAACCTGTCTCTTCCTCAGAAAAATATTTGATTTTACTTATGGTCACAGAAACCAGTCGTCAGATCTGAACAAGATCGGTAAATAATTAGTTGTATTGTAGACTACGTTGTTAGTGAAATATATCGCGCTATTGTTTTTCCTTTTGATGTTCAATATATATGTTTTTAAAATACATGTTATGTAGTTGTTAATAAATACATGTTATGTAGTGGTTAATAAATACATGTTATGTAGTGGTTAATAAATTCACACACCATTTTCGATGAATAGCGAGTTGTAGTTTATTACCATTTTTAGCTGCACAGCAAATTATCTTTGTGTTCAAACATTTGTTTTTTTTTTGTTAACAGAACTGTTAGGTTTATAAACTTCCTAACTATATGGGGAACTGCCAAAATTACATATCACAATAATACCAAGATTTTTATTTAAATCTGTTTACAATGTACCACGCCGTGAATGAGAAGCTTAAACTTATAAATGACGCAGACTTTGAGTTCTTGTTCAATATTGTTCTATCTTTACACTACCAATAATCGAGGAATAGGAAAAGGAGGTGAATCGGGACGCAAAACTACAAATAAACGGAAATTACACTATGTAGAAAAAAACACGTGGATGGCATGAACCAATGTTCGAATACCGAAACTCAACTCCTGGAACTAAGTCCTAATACTGAAGAGAGGTCATTCGTCCCCCCCCCCCCCCCATCATCACCGTCCACACCCCAATAACCCTACACCCCTTTTCAACCCCCGTACACTCTCAAAAGTGTGTTTATGGCGTATGTATGTGGCGATTGACTCTCATTCTAGGTGCGTTATGTCGGTCACGCTTTGGTAACAAATACTAAAAAATAAATTAAAATGGAAGACCATATTACAACTACGGAGTCTAGAAATGTGAAAGTCAGATGGTTCGTATTTTTCAATAAAGCTGATGCCCTGATTACCGGATTTCTCTTCTGGTTTATGAAACAAAATTTGATCAAAAAAGTTAGTCAGTCACTGTGCTGCATACGTGCAGAGCTCATCGTTAGTTTAGGGTTGCCGACATCATGGTTTTTAGAACACACTCCCCGTTTCTGGACCTTTATAGTAATTTCAAAACGGTATATGGTTGTCTTTTAATATTACTTGTCTGTGTGATCTTCGGGTTCATTCCCCGGTTGGGTCACTCAGGATTTTCGTATGTGTGAATCATGCCGGATGATATCGCTGGTTGACGGGGTTTCTCCGGGATATCCCATTTCCCCCGCCTTTGCACTCCGGCGCTGCTCCATACTCACTTCGCTTCACCCTCATAAGCTCTCAAGACCGCGATATTAAGAGCCACCCATATCTCATCACTCACTCACTCCACGTTTACGATTGATTTGAAGTCTACAATAATTGCAAGTTAAAATTCATCTTCATTTTTACATCTTCTGGAGTTACGTGTTGTAAAACGTGATCTATTCACTTTCGGCGGTGCAGAGAGTATGCCAACTAATACTATCAGAGAATTAGTTTGTTAAATACAAATAAGAATTACATTTATGAAATGATATCTCTTACTCTCGCTCGACTAGAACCGTGTAACAAGGAAAAATAAAATTACACAGAGTCTAAATGGCGTGGCGGACCATTTGATGGAAACGAACCCATTATCTGATTGGTAGCACGACTTTGAGATTGGGTTGAACGTCTATCCAACATTCAGCTGGTAAGTGACGCCATTTTGTAGGCAAGTGTCGGTATAGGTGGTCATACTCTTAGTTGTCACGTGGGTCTCAGAGTAGGCCTAACCAGTTATACGCATTGAATTAATAAAAAAAACGTTGATTGATATATTTGAATGTAAATTTTTTTTCCAGGAATGATGAAAGTCGATAGTTTGTTGCCCAATCAAAATTTTGGTTACTCAAATATAAATATAGGCTGTTCACGATAAGTGAGCACTTTTAAGGCCCCTTTCTACAGGCATTAACCACTAATAAATATAGGCTGTTCACGATAAGTGAGCACTTTTAAGGCCCCTTTCTACAGGCATTAACCACTAATAAATATAGGCTGTTCACGAAAAGTGAGCACTTTTAAGGCCCCTTTCTACAGGCATTAACCACTAATAAATATAGGCTGTTCACGATAAGTGAGCACTTTTAAGGCCCCTTTCTACAGGCATTAACCACTAATAAATATATTTAATTGCCGCTCCAGACATTAACTTTCGGGATTGGTGAAATGTATACACTGTTTTTTTTAGTCACATGGCTATATATATATATATATATATATATATATATATATATATATATATATACAGTCAGGAAAATAGAAATGTGATGAAAAGAAAAATTCAACAGGGCCTTACAAAGTGCTCACTTTACCGTGAATCGCCTATATGATTGTGTAGAATTTACTGTAAATAGCCCTCAGTTTCCGTTATTTAGTTTTCTGTAAAACCGTTTTTTTTTTTAGTTATAGTTAACTAATTGCTGTATTGAAACACTATAGTCACCGCTTAAAATTCCGAGAAAAAAGAACATAGGAAAGAGATTGTGTGTGGTGTTTCCATCGCCATCAGAATGCTTCCTTGAGGCCTGGAGACATGTAATATTGTTTACCTGAGATTGGCATTAAGTACTGCAAGGCCCAACTTGCTGTGGCGCCGACGTCTGAAACAAGACAGATGGCGGTGTCAAACTCTCTCCTTTTCGCTGGGGCGGCACGCGGCTGGCTACAACCCCTTGTTGACATGACACCGAAACCCGGGTTATTTCCTCCCTCACTTTGTACCCTTCAAGACGTTCCTTCCTCCCCTTACCAACCCTTCAACCTCGCGTGCCGCCGCACAAACACACCACTTCTTCTGCTCGCCGTTAATTAAGAACTCTTGAAATCAAGGTTTGAAAAGTGGCACTGTCCCTAACTGCAAATATACACTCCGCAGATAAAGTTTTGGCAACGACTGTAATTGGTTTCAGGGTCTTCGCAATGGCTATCGGCCCATAAAATATCATTCGTGAAGTCTGGCGTGGTATTATGAGCAGACAGTGTGTATTTTCATCCGGTAATTTCTTTCGGAATATGAGCAACTGATTAACTCGTAAACAGAGTTAGAGCGAAACTTTTATTGAGGAGTGTATTTTGATGGGCAGACTAATTTGCATACGCGCAGTACACAGAAAGAAAGGATTCTTCCCACCAACATACTATGTGTTTGTATATGTTGATTTGCCGCAACAAAATATTTTGCTGAGCAAACAAAACTTGAAAGGCAATAAAATTTAATTTTTTTTATCTAAAAAAAAAAAAAAAAAAAAATCACGGTTCAGTAAACTAAGCCTCGGTATTGGAAGAAAAAAAATTTTACTTTGAAAAAAAATTACATTAAATCAACTTTATATATATCTGTTTAGCCACTCGTTAGATTGCCTCCGTTCGAAATTACAGCTCGAGAGCTGGTTTATTATTTTGATGAGAATTGAGATGGTAAGAGTTTTAGTTTGTGAATTTATGACTCCAATTCAACGTGATAATAAAAATAAGAACTGTAATAATATAAATAATAATTTACGCAAGCTATTACGTTATTTGAAACGTATTTATTAAAAAATATTCCTGTATCGTGTGTACTCACGTTAGCTGAAACTGCTAGGTCGTAGCGATGGCTGTCAAACGATTCAGGTTCGAAACTCGGCTGGGCTTTAATTTCTGTTTAAATTAGCCGAAACTCTTTAATGTACGTAGGTTCACACAAATATTTTTCTACACACACCAAATCTTACAGTTTTGGGTAAACAAATAAGAATAATAAAATGATTTGATTTGAACAGCAAAATATAACTTTTGCACTATACAAATAATCAGTTCGGCTGCGCCCAAAAATCTTTGTTTGGTTAAAGAAAACATTTTTCTCATTTTAGAACTGGTAACGACGTTGGGAAAGTAGATCTGTATCTCGACGTTTAATAAAAGGGCTATGTAAATATTTGTGAATGCGCAAATTATGTAATTTACTTTTTTTAATGCACGTAAGTGTTATTATTAGGAAATTTGTAAAATATTTATTTTGCAAATAATTTCACAGTTTCACTTGACCGACGCAAGAATGAAGTGATCCAACCCGATACAATGTTATTTTATTTATGGCGGAAGAATACACAATGTGCGTTCATGTAAATCTTAAACAGGGCTTCCGGAAGAGCTCAGTTAACCTTAAACTATCTATACTTCTTCACACTGGTAATTTGTGTCAATGCGTTTTGAGGAGCCGGGGTGGTAGCCCTAGGGTAACCAGACACTCAGAATAAAAAGGACATTCACTATGGGAAAGGACACTTGGTTAGAAAAAAAGGCCAATGCAATATCACTAGCGTTGCAAATCATTTATAGAGAAGAACGATTCATTATTTAATTTTCGCATTGGGGCCACAGTGGCTGAGTGGTTAGACTGCTCGCCACCCACCGTGAAGAACCGGGTTCAATCCCCGGCCTGGCCACCCAATATCTTCGCAAGTGGGAATCGTGGCGGACGATGCTGCTGGTAGGCTCGTTTTCTCAGGGATATTCCATATCCCCCGTCTCTCCATTCCGGTGCTGTTACATACTCACCTCACTTCACCTTCGTCGCCCCTCAAGACTTCGATGTTAAGAGCTGTCCAAATCTCTTAACTTACTTTTTCAATCTTCATAAGTCCCAATATTTTCCAATGTTTGCACCTAAATATGAACTGGTTAAAATTAATGGATAAAAAATGATATTAAGTTTGACTTAATCATTACAAAAACTACATATTCTTCTTATATCAGTATATCGTGCACTATTCGCTATACAATATATTTTATGTAATACAATTTTTCTTCCACAATGGTGAAATTTTAATAATTAAATAAGCGGTTTTATTTCACATAAATATGGGGGCTCTACCAATGCCTTAAAATTTCAATCCCGACTAGTTCCTTAAACTTTCAGTGTAGAAATCCCACGTCACATTTATAGAATGATGGGATATACCTGCACTATTAAATTATTTGTAGACTTAAAAAAAAATCTGGCTTTCACTATTTTTTCAAAATTAATTTGAATTGTTTTGTGGAGCGCTCGACAGTGAGGTCATTAGCGTAAATAGACTGTAGATATCATCCAAAGGTTAAAAAAGAATGACACAAAGAATGAAAGGAAAAAAATACCAGTTAATTGGTGATAAATTGATTGTATAGTACAGTTAAAATAATGTTATGCAATTTTAAAGAACTTCCTACCAATTCTTAAAAGCAAAAAAAAAAAAAATATGTGCATTTAGACAGATATCCAGAGGATATCCATTGGCACCACAAATAGAGTATGGTTATTGAGTGGATATAAATGCGAATATAAACCATGTCAAATGGATGTGCAGTGAATGACTTGAGCAGACTAACGTTAAAAACGACTATCTAGTGTACTTATAGAAAATAGAAAGCAACATCTTATTGATATGCGGTGGTTGACTGCAATTAAAGACGACAACCATTGGCTAACTCGTAGTTATGTGAATTCTCGCAGGTGTGTGTGTGTGTGTGTGTGTGTGTGTGTGTGTGTGTGTGTGTGTGTGTGTGTGTGTGTGGTATTGAAGTCTATAGACTGTTCACGATAAAATAAACACTTTTGAAAGCCCTGCTTAGGAGATATACTTGTATAAACATTGTGTTTTCTCCTGCATTATATAATATTAACATTGCCATGTGCCTCATCACTTTATTCATGCGTCGGTCAAGTGAAACTGTGAAATTATTATAAAAGTTAATATTGTATAAACCTGCTCATTTTTTACACTTCGAAGCATCACAAAAAGTAGAAAGTGAGAGAAATTATTTAAGTTATCACAAATGATTACCTAACAATTTTTTTCGGCTTTAATATATGGAACAAATTTCCCCTCCAACTTTGCTAAGCACATGTCACTCATTGCGCCTGTTAGAATACATGCACGTAGCGCCAGTGTCATTTTTGTAAGCACATGTCACTCATTGCGCCTGTTAGAATACATGCACGTAGCGCCAGTGTCATTTTTCTAAGCACATGTCACTCATTGCGCCTGTTACAATACATTCACGTAGCGTCAGTGTCATTTTTCTAAGGTCAGTTTCAAAAGTACTCACTGTATCGTGAACAGCCTTTAATGAGTGCCCCAATTTTTTTCGCGGAAAATAACTTGCCCTAAAAATATTATAAATACACACAGATAATATCTTTTATCAGGTCAGAAAAGCCGGACAATGTTGATCCCCAGAGAACATATGAAGGATAAAATTCACTTAAAATGGGAGTTATGTCCTTGTAGCGGACGTGTGGTAAGACTGGACGCCCCTGTGAGTGCGCGGTTTTTCTTCTTCCTTCGGTTCGCGGAGAGAAATAAACGTTCCTAAGTAAAGTACGACGGACACGGAACTTCATTTTGCCGCGAGATATTACATTTCTCCTGGGATTTTCATCTCGGAATCGTCTTGGGGAAAAAAAAAGCTGCTCGGGGCTTTTAAACAAACGTATTCCGGGCTATTAAAAATATTAAGACTGTCTTCATTATAAAAATATTCCGACACGTCAAACTTAACAAGAAAACTGCGTTGCCTGGACTCTGCAGTTTGAACATAAAAATTTAAGTTATCTTCATACAATAGAAATAATCACCAGACTGACGATCGACTTTTTAATTGTGAGTTATTACCTCTTGAAGCCTCGTGATACTTGTTTGTTTTGATAGCCAGTAAAAGTAAAGCGAGTTCAGTGCACAGATAATTACGACACACTATCTCCTCAACCTACATCACAGAATGTAATTCACATGAATCTAAACAAATATCGTTTAGCTAACATTTCTCCAGTTTTACACTGAAATAAAAGTTATCAGACTTGTTTTCATATGCTAACCCCTCTAATGTTATTGATTCGAGATGATATACACCCATATTTTTCGGTTTATAACAGTAACAAGTCATTTACACATTTTAGGCCCATTTTAATTACTAATATTGCGCACTTTTGTCAAACCTGCAAACAGTTAAAACGTAACTTGTTATTTAATCTCAGGGAAAAATGCAATTATAAACATACAAGAACATATCCCACTACTGCAAATGCAATTATAAACATACAAGAACATATCCCACTACTGCAAATGCAATTATAAACATACAAAAACATATCCCACTACTGCAATTATAAACATACAAGAACATATCCCACTACTGCAAATGCAATTCTAAACATACAAGAACATATCCCACTACTGCAAATGCAATTATAAACATACAAGAACATATCCCACTACTGCAAATGCAATTATAAACATACAAAAACATATCCCACTACTGCAATTATAAACATACAAGAACATATCCCACTACTGCAATTGGAATAGCATTGCTATTATGTTACCAGTTATGACAATAATTGTCATGAAAATCCGTTGTTGAACCAAACTGATTCAAAATTTTGCACCATATTGTACACGTGTACAAACAGAATACTTAACTAATGGCCTCTGAAATTCGAATACGGAAATAGTGCTTATTAACGTAACATATTTTTTTAAGTTTTTATTAACTTACAAAATACTGACCTATTCGTTACAGGATGATTTTGCATACCATATCTGTTCCAAGAAAGTCACAAAATTAAATTATTGCTGAACTGCAAAGTTATACCTCATAGTTATTTTTTGGTTTGTATCTAGTTCGTCAATGTTGACGATTCAAAGCTTTGCATTTGGTGCAAGGAGTAAAGATAATAATGACTTTCTCTATTCAAGTTTTTGTCACTCTTTGTTAAGAGACATGTGAACGTGTTCTGTTATTTCATCGCAGTGTTTTAAATTTACTGTAAACGGTAATATTTATTACGGATCGATCCGTTAATACAGCTGTCAACAATAAGAGATAGTTGTAGCTCAGTTTATATACAAAAATTTCTGAAGAAAAATAATTCAAAATGACGTCACGAAAAATAGTAATGAAAGTGGTCAGTGTATGGATAGAATGAATGTCATCAGTTATCTCACTGGAAGATAGGAGGCATGGGTAAAATATTAATGAAAGTTAGTGAATGCAATATGAGGTTGTCTACACTCAAGTAACCCGAATTTATTTTTTCTTGAATATATATATATATATATATATATATATATATATATATATATATATATATATATATATATATATGCCCATCATATAAATGCAATCGTTGACGGGTATTGCAGTTGGATGACTTATTCAAGAAGTTAGAGATCTTCTGTCGGTTACCACATATGTGATGTAATAATTTAGATTGGACGTACATATTTTTTTCTTTATAACACTTGCATTTTGATCATACTTACTTATTTAATTCTAGCGCAAGTCTTACGCACTTCCATGTGTTTGTAATCATAGGTCATGATTAGTTTTGCTATGCAGTGGTGTGGGGTGAACTGTTGCAAGGCTAGCTGTGTTTTGCTCTCAACTATACCTAATAGTTTGCTGGTTTACAAATAGGTCACTTAAACGTAGACGTGCAGTTAACGTCACAGGACGTGTGTAATGGGTGACCCGCCGCTCTCTCGTGAGTGGCCGCAGTACATTCAGTTTCTCGTGGCTCCACTCTGGTTACTGGTTCCTGATGCGTGCGCCGACTGTGTACAGCACTGAACAAGAACCAGCTAACCTTGCAACACTTCAACACACGCCACTGAGTTTTGCATCGCTAGGATATGTATTCAGTTTCCTTAAAGCAAAATTAAATTAGGCCTTTCCTCACAAAATTAACGGACTCAAATTACTATGAATGTCACAGGGTAAAGACGCGTTTTAAGATTACATGAAGCGCTCCTTTGGCGAATAATACTCGGAAATCTAGTAAATATTACGTAATAGCTGACAGCTCTATAACGAGGCCAGGCATAGAATGAACGAAATGTGTTTCGTATTCGAAATAATAAAGAATAGAGCGCACTTGTCAAATACATACACAAATAAGTATTTAAAAACACTAAACGTGCGTTCGTAAAATACTTTAGGTTTCCTTAGATAAATAAAAAAAAAAAAACAAAGATAACGAAAATCAGGAAAATAAAAGTTTGCATCTCTTTCGTAATTGAATAGGAAGATGTGAAAAGTAGTCAAGTACCTAATAATAAGCCCAACTCTGGAAACTCATAAAAGTTTCTTCAATCACACATTAAATCTGACCTTACTGCAGATTTTATTCAGCCGTCAAGTCAAGCTCCATTGACTCTATCACTGAGATCTATTCTAGAGCACGTTAAACTGAAGTTGACAGTGATGAAGCAGTGGAATAGACTTCTATCACGATACTGCGAGCCTTCGCAATTATAGTCCTCGCTGCGATTTGCAGACATAGAGGAATTCCTCCCAGTTACATTCGAGGCCTCGTTACGAGAAAAAGAAAAAGCACGAACAAAAGAAATGGTGCACTCGTAACAAAAAATTACACATACCTCTGTGTACTCAATTTCAGAGTTATTGAGAGACTGTTGTATTATCTCGTTTCTCACGGCAGTGTGACGTAAACAGGACCCTTTATCGGAGTAAACCGTTATAGCTATTTATAGTACAATATATAATTGGTTTATTCCCTGGCGTGAATCAGCATCACTACTACTATGATAGTTTGATTGGTCTGTATCCATTGCCGACCTCGATACTAAATAAGAATATCGCATACACACAGAACTCAGCAAGACAAAAGACGAAAAGACCTTTTACAATACAACATACCGATAATTAGGAAAAGCTGTTTCCTTGTCAAAGAGAGATAGATAATAAACATGACAAAGAGACGGACGAACTACTTAATATTTGAAAAGAGGACAGACGACAAAAGCAAACCCAGAGGAAAGTCAATACAATGACGGGAAAAAAAACCACACATGAGTGAACAAAATAGTACAAAAACAATATCAGTGAACACAGCTGAACAATCAAACTCAAAACAAACACAAAAATAGGATAAGAACCACAGGTCAGGAGAAGTATCCTTGCTGTATTACAAAACAAAAAAAAACTCAAGACTACGAACAATACAGGGACCACAAAAATAATCAGAGAAACGAATAGATAATTTAACAGAGACGACACAGAGTGACGAGAAATAATAACACAAAAATATAATAATTGTTCTGGTATACATGAACCGCATTACGACCAAGCACATAAGTGTGAAACACATTTGCCCAGTAAACCTCTGTGCACGGTGTTCTAAAAATAAACTCAATTGACATCACCAGCTGTGAAAACGCAGTAGACTTAAGTTCATTTCATACCACGGCATAATACTGCATCCGGTTTGTTATTGAACTCCATGGAATCCCGTTTAATTATCGGCTGATGTAAAATAACGTTTTAATGTCGCAACGTTTTTTATAGCTACAATTTGTGTTTGATGATCACAAATCTGAACGTATTCTGCAAAAAGCTGATCGGGAATCAAAGGTTTAACCGAGGTAATATAAAAATTCCACTTCGAAAACACATTTATTGATGTTACTTCACCACCCGAGTGTAATACAAATTTTTTTAACGGTTTTCTACAGCCCAAAACGTAATATAGAGAACCTTAAATCAGATCACAGCCATTTAACAGAAAAAATTATATGACGTAAAAATTATTTTATAATTTATATTATAATTCCGTAACTACATACATTGTCGTGATAATAACACGATTTTAGTGTTATGATATACAAGAGATCCGTCTCCACAAACATGAACATAATAAAGACGTTCACGGTAGAAACCCGATTAATGAAATGTATTTCTCTCAGCAGTTTCAAGTGTTCTTGAGTAGGGTATATCGTTTCGTTTGTAACGTGAAAATACTGTAGATTGGGGATGGGATTAGTAAGTAATGTAATATCAGATCATTACTCTGAGAATAATACTATACTTGTTTAAAAGCTACAGAATTACTTGAATCAGGTTTTGCAGTATTGTCTTTTGTAATGCAGATTTAATGTTTTAAATTTAAACAGCATTTTCGTTGTCAAATTTTCGGGAATTCGTAAATTTTAATACTTATGTATTGTGTAATACAAAATTGCATTTTGTTTGAATGATACTTGCAATGGGGGTAGAAATCTGTACGTTATCTTCATACATGGAGGACATGCAAAGGAAGTATCGAAACACTCCAACGGTTAGGTATAAACGTTTATACACAATTGTTGAGTTCTGAAGAGAGAAACAATGGTGATCGCTGATTTGTTAACCATTTCCACACACGTTCCACAATGTTTTAAATATTTTTAAAAAACATGCTCACGTTTGAATCATGTGCGTCAGAAGCATCACTTGGTGTTTATCGTAGCAAGACCAGGGAAGTTGCAGGAAGCTGTATGTTCACTGTTTCACTGGAATGCGTGCAGTGGAACAGAGGAAGAGCGTGTGTGCTGTAGTGCGTCTCACGCACTGAACGGAACACATTGCTCCACGCACGGGCCATGTCCGCTGCTGTCACGTGTTTGCCGGTCCACTGAGCGAGCGAGACAGCAGACTGCACAGTGCAGAGTTTGTCTCGTATACGCAGCAGCACAATCACTTCTACTTGAAATAACACGATTGTTCGTTGGGATAAAATCGACAGTCAGTCAGAGCAAATCTAAACATTATCTACAGAAATGTACCCCAAACATTCCAACTGACACAATACACGATGCATGCAGGAAAACAAATCCTCTTATTTACTTTTTAATATATTTTTCCCGGAAGTTATTTTAGCAAGTGCACTTCAATCGTCTGCGCCATAAGTAAGTGGCCGCATTTTCTAAATGAACTTTTTATATTTCTAATATGCCTTGTATAGAACCACTGAGTCAAAGTATTAACCTGAAATGTTACGCTAACAGAACATATTATTTATAAGTAGCGGCCTGCCCGGTATAGATTTGCTCATGTTTTATGGAGTTATTAAAACACATAGGTACCTATATATTTGCGATTACCCATGAATACATGCGACTACTTGCGACTACTTACGACTACTTATCACTACCCGTTACTAACTGCGACTACCTGTGAATACTTGCGACTACCCGTGACTACTTGCGACTTCTTGTCACTACCTGTAACTATTTGCGATAAGAGGTAACTACTTGCGACTACTTACGACTACTTGTGACTACCCGTTACTAACTGCGACTTCTTGTGACTACCTGTGACTACTTGCGATTAGAGGTAACTACTTGCGACTACTTACGACTACTTGTGACTACCCGTTACTAACTGCGACTACCTGTGAATACTTGTGACTACCCGTGACTACTTGCGACTTCTTGTGACTACCTGTGACTACTTGCGATTAGAGGTAACTACTTGCGACTATTTACGACTACTTGTGACTACCCGGTACTAACTGCGACTACCTGTGAATACTTGCGACTACCCGTGACTACTTGCGACTTCTTGTGACTACCTGTGACTACTTGCGATTAGAGGTAACTACTTGCGACTACTTACGACTACTTATCACTACCCGTTACTAACTGCGACTACCTGCGAATACTTGCGATAACCCGTGACTACTTGCGACTTCTTGTGACTACCTGTAACTACTTGCGATTAGAGGAAACTACTTGCGACTACTTACGACTACTTGTGACTACCCGTTACTAACTGCGACTACCTGTGAATACTTGTGACTACCCGTGACTACTTGCGACTTCTTGTGACTACCTGTGACTACTTGCGATTAGAGGTAACTACTTGCGACTATTTACGACTACTTGTGACTACCCGGTACTAACTGCGACTACCTGTGAATACTTGCGACTACCCGTGACTACTTGCGACTTCTTGTGACTACCTGTGACTACTTGCGATTAGAGGTAACTACTTGCGACTACTTACGACTACTTATCACTACCCGTTACTAACTGCGACTACCTGCGAATACTTGCGATAACCCGTGACTACTTGCGACTTCTTGTGACTACCTGTAACTACTGCGATTAGAGGAAACTACTTGCGACTACTTACGACTACTTGTGACTACCCGTTACTACTATGGACTTGCGACTACCTGTGAACTACTTGCGATTCGTGAACCCGTGACTACTTGCGACTTCTTGTGACTACCCGTGACTACTTGCGACTTCTTGTGACTACCCGTGACTACTTGCGACTTCTTGTGACTACCCGTGACTACTTGCGACTTCTTGTGACTACCTCGTGGCTACTTACTTGCGACTTCTTGTGACTAGGCCTAGACTACTCTTGCGACTACTTACAACTACTTACGAATTTATAACATTAAGATAATATTAAGATCCACTGAGCCACTGCAGCCCCACTTGAGATCGCTCTAGACACTGGGCCACTGGGACCTCGCTTGTAATAGCGCTATCCACTAAGCCACTGCGGCCCCACTTGAGATCTTTGTATCCATTGAACCGCTGAGGCCCCACTTGGGGTTGCTCTGACCACTGGGCCTCTGTGGCCCCACTTGATATATTTCTCTGCACTGAGCCACTATGGGCCCACTTGGGATCGCTCTAGACACTGAGTCATTGCGTCTCAACTTGAGACCACTCTAGCCACTGGCCCACTGCGGCTACACTTGATATATGCCTATGTCTATCCGGAAGAATATATCTTTCTAACAGTGAAATGATGATAAGAATCGGTCTTGTAGTTTTGGTAGAGCATGCTTGGAAAGCAGCCAAGTAGATCATTTTTCTCCGACTTGATTGACAAATTTTGAAATTTCTCAAGGACTTTTTTTAAATTTTAATTTAACATAGCCTATGACCAGCTGGAAGAATGTATCTTTATAATAGTGAAAAAATTATAAGGACAGGTTGTGAAGTTTCCTAAATTACTCGATACATATACACAAATAAACAGACTCACGTTACCTTTATATAATGTTAGTATAGATAACCATCCTGCTCAATACTAAACAGTCGCAGAATTATATGAGAAAAACTCCTTACGGTAGAGTATGTGTTTGCATAACAGGGGTAGACGTTTGTGGCGTGTTCTTCGTTGAAAGTCTTTACGGCACTTTATGAAGACTACTTAATTACCATAAGTGATCGTAGGTCCAAGTTCAACACCGCTTTGTGTACTTTCAGAAAGCCTTTTGTATGGATTTTGCACTATATTTACTTCTGGCGTACGTCTTATGCACTTCAATAAGTTTGTAATTATACGGCATGAATAGTTTTGCCCACGGTGTGTGGTAAACTGTTGCAAGGTTAACTGTGTTTAGTGCTGTGTTATACCTAATCGTTTGCTTGTTTACACATCGGTCACTTAAACGTAGTAGTGAAGCTGACGTCACAGTACGTGTGTAATGCGTGCCTCGCCGCTCTCTCGTGAGTGGCCGCAATACATTCAGTTTCTCCCGGCTACACTTGGTGAGGGGTTCCTGATGCGTGCGCCAAGTGTGTACAGCGCTGAGCAAGAACCAGCTTAGCTTGCAACACTTCACCACACGTCACTAAGTTTTGCATCGCTAGGAGATGTAACTTTGTAATTTATATTTACTATGAAATGAATGTTAATATTTATAAACACAATTTAAGCGTGAGTTTAATTTAACTGGAAAATCTAATTTTTTAATATTCATGACTGTCTTAAATGCTGAATATATCACATGATTTTAAAATGTTACGAAACACGTTACACGTGAGGTAATTTTCCAGAAATTTCGTTTGAGAATTTAGGAGGCACCATGAAATAGATAAAGTAAGTTTCATTTCTCGAATTATTCGGCAGTGAATCTCGGCGCATAGGTTGCCGCCAGATTCATAGCTATATATATAAAATCATGAAGATGGCGACTTCCAGTGGATATTAAATAAAATAATTAACCTTGTCTGAATATATTTCTTACTGGTCGTGATATGATCGTGTAAACTCTAAATGGTGGAGTCAACCATTGATGCCGCCAAGTAGACTGCAACGTCAGTATAGAAACTAGCTAAGCTTATTACGTGACTTTTGTCATTTCATTTACTGCAGATGTACCGAAATGAATAATAAATAGCATATTCGTTCATTTCATTACATTTGTAGATCATCAAAATAAGTAAATGGTTAAAATTAGCTGAGTTATCGATGGCGTTTCTTAATAATTCTCCGCGTAGTTAAACACATTCGTACTACTTGTGGTATGGGAGATCTGAACACGAACAGACGCTACTCACTAACACACAGGGGAAACTGCCTCTTGTTCCGCCAACTCCAGCTGCACACTGGCTGGCAAGATGGCGTCACCAGCCAGTAACACGTCGCAACGCCGTTCGCCAATCAGCGCACGGTAAGTTGTTAGCCGGGAGCCCCAATAATAGGGAAAGTTTCGCAACCCGAAGTAGCCAATCAGAAGCAAGGCCAGTTCCCCGAGATTCGCTCAGCCAATCAGAAAGTGGATACGTCCACATCAAAGCAACCATCACGCCATCTCGTGCCTGAGTGATTGAGTGAGTGAAGAAACTTGGGCGGCTCTTAGCATCGAGGTGAGTGTTGGGGAAACGGGAGATCCCCGAGAAAACCCGCCGACCCGCCTATGTGGGAGGCAAGCCTGTCTAACCACTACACCACCACGGCCCCTCTCAACATATATTTCGTCTCTGTATACGTATCTACCTGGTGACGTAGAATTGTGTGTTGTTTCACATCGGCAGCAGTGAAACCTACTTGTTAAAGGCTGTTCACAGTAAAGCGAGCACTTTTCAAATGAATATTAGAAAAGTCACTGTCCTTGACTGCATACATTCTAACATGCTCACTGAGTGACATGCGTCCAGCGAAGTTGGCAACACGCGCACTGAGTGACATGCGTCCAGCGAAGTTGGCAACACACAATTGAAAGTAGTTCCAGATCTTAATGCCGAATAAAAGTTTTCAGGTAATCATTTGTGACACGTTTATTTTTTTTTTTCGGTATCCGTGGTTTCTAATTCATCGACCAATAACATCGAGGAGATTTGTAAAATTTTCACTTTTCTAATAACTTAACAGTCTCACGTGACCAACGCATGAATAATGCGATGAGGCCTATGGCTACGTTAAGTTTACATTAGGGCAGATGAAGATCCAACTTGCATACAAGTAGAACTTCAGCAGGATTTTCAAGAGTTCTCATTTTTCCGTGAATAGTCTGTACCAAGACATGTCATCTTATTTCTCCATCCTCACGCCCCTGTGAAGCTGTCGCCCTCGTACCTGCATAACTCCGCTATGAAGGTTTTTATAGCGGTCAATACGTCGTAAAGACGAGAGTTCGCACGCCGTCTATCATGTTTCGCCGATATCATCTCCATCCGTCTTCAACAAGGCTGTTTCTGCTATCTGAATCGTTTGAAGGGTTTATGACGCCCGCGCTACCGACTCGACCGATTTTTCGTCGTACGTTATGATCTCATCCGTGTTTCACTGTGCCTTTTCTGTAACTCCATTGTGGGATAAAGGTGTGCAAGGATTAAGTTTATTCCCGCTATGAAAATGTTTACTGCTTTTTGCTTCTTCCCTTCATTACTGTCCACCGTAGAGGAGTTGAAAAAGAATCAAAACTGCTCTGAAAAATTTTATAACGAGTTTCTCCAGCTTCGGCATAATAGTGTGGGTATTGTTATATCTAATGGCAAAAATAAAAACAAAGTAATGACACTTTACAGTGTCTTCCATTGACTACTAGATATCTCTAACCCTGTGGCGATAGCTTGCTCACACGTGCATACTGTTTCTCCATCTCTACCTTCCACAAGCTGGAATTTCTGTTCCAACACGAAATAAAGATCCCCATAGTGTGGTTCAAAGAGTATATTAATTAGGGTTTACCATGTGACAGAAAAGGAATATTTTTTAGTAAATTATATTTTGAAAAAATTTTGAAAACATGTATAAACAGGCCCCCAACGCTCCTGAAATAAATACAAAATTTACTTTCATAGCCCCAAAGATAAAAACAAAAATAGGTAATAGAACACCCTGAATCACAGAAATCACCACAAAGCAATCCCCTCACAAATTACATATTTTGAATGTGTTTACAAAACTCCGTAAGGCAAAATTTAACTTTATAAACCCATTTTAGCAGCCATTGCTTCTTCCCTTAAGGAAACGAGTTCCATTCTGATCAAGTCCCTTCGTAAGTCTCCTCCTCAAAGGCCCTAATTATCCCCTCAAAAAGGCCAACACCCACATTTTATTTCTTCTGCACCCCGTTGAGGAAGGTTTTCTAACATTAGTGTTTCATAGATAGGGGTAGTGTAATTTCACGAATAGATTTCAAGGCAAGTTACACTTAAAAACACTGTAGAGTCGTGTACCTGTCTTGAATGGCGGAATTACATTTCCCCATGTTCCAGATGTCTGCATACGAATCACGTAGGAGCCGTGCCGATGTTGCCGAATTCCGAGTGGCCCGGAAAAATATGAAAACGCCTTCTCAAGCAGACATCAACCAACTGCAATAGACAAACTGCTGTTGTGTGATTATGGTATTGAAGTCTACCGTGTACTCACATTTTTCTCGCGAAATATCACTAGCTCTAGACGTTGGGTTACAAGCACTTTTTCCAGTTTGTTTGGAGAATTAGGTCAGTAATTAACAACGTTACGGGCGACAGAAATCCGACAATCTGATACGGGCTTCGCCATTTCACGGCCAACTTGACGTTACAGAAATGAACTTTTGAACTTAAGTCATGCGCTTCAACTAATTCCAAGTCGTCTGGCTATACACTGAGATCTTTATATGAAAATTTCCTTTTCTCTTCTATTTCTGTGTGGTACGTCATCAATTACCTGTTACATATGCCCATATATCTTCAATTTTTAAATTTTCCACATTATCCAAACAAATACTATTAAGTGAACATATATTTATAAGCGGGCGAATCAAACGTCTACCCAAAAATACTTCCGAGGAATAATATTTGTGAGTGCTGTGTACCAGGTTAATAAAACATAGAAAAAGGTAAGTATAACACGCCAGACTAGTGACGTTGCGTGTAGGACTGGAAAATGCGTAAGGCAATTTTAATGTTTCTGTTCACACGCCTGAGGGTAGTGCGGGGAGGTCTGCACCATATTTACCCCCCCCCCCCTCGTTTTTTTCCCAACCCCAAATAAAATTTAAATCTCCGAACTCGTGAAAAAGAAAATACGTAGTGTTGTCTGTCACTACAAAAACGGGTGACCCAAAACAACTACACAGTATCTGCCTAACTACCTTACATATTTCTTCGACTTTTATGGTACATAGTGAAAAAAAATAAGCAAAATTTACTTAAACTGTCAATAGCAACCAGCACATCATATAAATATACAGAGATACTCCTGGGCAATGGACCCATGACGTCTAAATAAACACGCTCCCAAGAATACGACGCCATTGTGCCAGCATATTGTCCTTCGGGTGTTTAGCTTGTTGGCGCGCAGCGCAACACTTAGCCCTGTTTCCAAGGTCATTAAGTACTTCGGCCAACGTGAAAAGGCCAATTGTTTTGTCCCGCCCTACGTGTCCGCCGTAAAAAATTGATGATAATACTAGAAGATCACAGCCCTTAAATTATCCGGTACAAAAACTTTAACTAGGCCCTATTGTGTCCATTCTCCCAGAAATCCTTTGTGAACGTCGTAGTCAGAATTCTCACCTCTGATCTCAGATAATATTTGTTGACATTTACTATCAGAACTTTGGTGTTCTTTCATATCTATAAATGCACTGGGAAGCCTTTGCAATGTGGATAATTCTAAAACACATATTCTGTCAGGAAAATTTTCAGTCAGGTGACTCTCTACCAGAGCGCCATTTTCTACAACGGCCTCAAAGTCGTACTCACAATATATACATGACAACGAGACGCCAATGGAGTTGTATATCCCCTTTACATATGTGTTGTAGTACATTAAACATAAACCGCGCGAGGAGAACTAGCCACCGCGGTTAGATGTCCTTCGCGACTTTAACAACCAGCCCAGGGCTTGATTGTCCGTAAATAAAGTAAAGGGAGCACGATCTGAATAGTCCGCAAACATGTCCATGACCCATGTATTACTTGAAAATTCCTTCTCATAAATGGTAAATTTCCGGTCCACCTGCGTTAACAATTCACTGGCGTATGCTTGCCGAACAAAAAAAAATAAAGTTAATAAAACTGAAACCCTACTACTCAAAAGTCAAAAACAAGTCTTCAGTTAAGTGCACGAGTGTAATCATAACGCCATAGTCACATGTCGTGCCGTTTAAGACAATTTACATATAGGGGTGGTACAGGGGAATATATCTAACTAAATCAGTTATCCCGGTACTAACTTTGATAGATTTCAGTTCAGCGCTGTAAAAACTACATCGCTGTGACACCCTAGCATGGACCAACATATGCTCCTAATGATCTTATAAAGGCTCCTTGTTGACCACGGAACCAGAACAAAAAGGTGCAGTTCTTTAACGTGAATGTGTGTGATTGAATGCATCTATGTGCGTAATAAATCGTGCGTTATACATACTATATAATTTTATTATTAGCCTATTGTATGCTATTGCTGAGCAAACACCTCCACCTCTGCTTCCATTTGTCACGGTCTTGAGTCAGACTTAGTTAGAATTAAATAGTGACATACAATTAAAAAAGTAACTGTAACTCCCTATATGTAACTCCCTATATGTAACTCCATATATGTAAATTGTCTTCAACGGCATGACGTATGACAAGGGCTTTGTGATTATACACGTACACTTAACTGTAGACTTGTTTTTATCTTTTGCGTAGTCGGGTTTTAGTTTTTTATAAATTTATTTCTTATTTATCAATTTTTTGTCGAAAGACGTAGTAGCGATATTTCAAAGGCTATGGAGCCTTTCTAATCAATTTGCTAGGGAATTTGTGTAAAGTGGATTATTCAGTACTTTTCAAGATCACATATGAATAATCCCTTTAATTTTGTTTACCGTGCTAAGGGCAACGTATTCCTGACCTTTAGCAAACATATGTTAGCCTACGTACGTCTACCACTGAGTGTTCCAAAGTCGAATATTATAAATTATATTAACCTACGTCTACCACTGAGTGTTCCAAAGTCGAACATTATAATTTATATTAGCCTACGTCTACCACTGAGTGTTCCAAAGTTGAACATTATAATTTATGTTAACCTACGTCTACCACATTATAATTTATGCACGGTAACCACTCAACACAGAATGAGAGGTAACATTTTTCTTAGAATATTTCCGTTTTTCCTCAATCCATCTAACTCTGAAGACGTTGGTTCAATTTTGATTGTGATATCTTCTAAACTGTCAGGTATACTAGTCAGGTCTACAAATTAAATTAAATACGCTCACCACTAGGTAGCTCCCCAGGTTCGAGTTAGCTTGGAGGTAGTGCTGGCCAGTCAATTAAATACGCTCACCACTAGGTAACCGCCCAGGTTCGAGTTAGCTTGGAGGTAGTGCTGGCCTCTCAATTAAATACGCTCACCACTAGGTAGCTCCCCAGGTTCTAGTTAGCTTGGAGGTAGTGCTGGCCAGTCTATTAAATACGCTCACCACTAGGTAGCCGCCCAGGTTCTAGTTAGCTTGGAGGTAGTGCTGGCCAGTCTATTCAATACGCTCACCACTAGGTAGCTCCCCAGGTTCGAGTTAGCTTGGAGGTAGTGCTGGCCAGTCTATTAAATACGCTCACCACTAGGTAGCTCCCCAGGTTCGAGTTAGCTTGGAGGTAGTGCTGGCCAGTCTATTCAATACGCTCACCACTAGGTAGCTCCCCAGGTTCTAGTTAGCTTGGAGGTAGTGCTGGCCAGTCTATTAAATACGCTCACCGCTAGGTAGCTCCCCAGGTTCGAGTTAGCTTGGAGGTAGTGCTGGCCGGTCTATTAAATACGCTCACCACTAGGTAGCTCCCCAGGTTCGAGTTAGCTTGGAGGTAGTGCTGGCCAGTCTATTAAATACGCTCACCACTAGGTAGCTCCCCAGGTTCTAGTTAGCTTGGAGGTAGTGCTGGCCAGTCTATTCAATAAGCTCACCACTAGGTAGCTCCCCAGGTTCTAGTTAGCTTGGAGGTAGTGCTGGCCAGTCTATTAAATACGCTCACCGCTAGGTAGCTCCCCAGGTTTGAGTTAGCTTGGAGGTAGTGCTGGCCAGTCAATTAAATACGCTCACCACTAGGTAGCTCCCCAGGTTCGAGTTAGCTTGGAGGTAGTGCCGGCCAGTCAATTAAATAAGCTCACCACTAGGTAGCCGCCCAGGTACGAGTTAGCTTGGAGGTAGTGCTGGCCTGTCAATTAAATACGCTCACCGCTAGGTAGCTCCCCAGGTTCGAGTTAGCTTGGAGGTAGTGCTGGCCAGTCTATTAAATACGCTCACCACTAGGTAGCTCCCCAGGTTCGAGTTAGCTTGGAGGTAGTGCTGGCCAGTCTATTCAATACGCTCACCACTAGGTAGCCGCCCAGGTTCTAGTTAGCTTGGAGGTAGTGCTGGCCAGTCTATTAAATACGCTCACCGCTAGGTAGCTCCCCAGGTTTGAGTTAGCTTGGAGGTAGTGCCGGCCAGTCAATTAAATACGCTCACCACTAGGTAGCCGCCCAGGTACGAGTTAGCTTGGAGGTAGTGCTGGCCTGTCAATTAAATACGCTCACCACTAGGTAGCCGCCCAGGTTCTAGTTAGCTTGGAGGTAGTGCTGGCCAGTCTATTAAATACGCTCACCGCTAGGTAGCTCCCCAGGTTTGAGTTAACTTGGAGGTAGTGCCGGCCAGTCAATTAAATACGCTCACCACTAGGTAGCCGCCCAGGTACGAGTTAGCTTGGAGGTAGTGCTGGCCTGTCAATTAAATACGCTCACCGCTAGGTAGCTCCCCAGGTTCGAGTTAGCTTGGAGGTAGTGCTGGCCAGTCTATTAAATACGCTCACCACTAGGTAGCTCCCCAGGTTCGAGTTAGCTTGGAGGTAGTGCTGGCCAGTCAATTAAATACTCTCACCACTAGGTAGCTCCCCAGGTTCGAGTTAGCTTGGAGGTAGTGCTGGCCAGTCAATTATATACGCTCACCACTAGGTAGCCGCCCAGGTTCGAGTTAGCTTGGAGGTAGTGCTGGCCTGTCAATTAAATACGCTCACCGCTAGGTAGCTCCCCAGGTTCGAGTTAGCTTGGAGGTAGTGCTGGCCAGTCTATTAAATACGCTCACCACTAGGTAGCTCCCCAGGTTCGAGTTAGCTTGGAGGTAGTGCTGGCCAGTCTATTCAATACGCTCACCACTAGGTAGCCGCCCAGGTTCTAGTTAGCTTGGAGGTAGTGCTGGCCAGTCTATTAAATACGCTCACCGCTAAGTAGCTCCCCAGGTTTGAGTTAGCTTGGAGGTAGTTGCTGGCCAGTCAATTAAATACGCTCACCACTAGGTAGCTCCCCAGGTTCGAGTTAGCTTGGAGGTAGTGCCGGCCAGTCAATTAAATACGCTCACCACTAGGTAGCCGCCCAGGTTCGAGTTAGCTTGGAGGTAGTGCTGGCCTGTCAATTAAATACGCTCACCGCTAGGTAGCTCCCCAGGTTCGAGTTAGCTTGGAGGTAGTGCTGGCCAGTCTATTAAATACGCTCACCACTAGGTAGCTCCCAAGGTTCGAGTTAGCTTGGAGGTAGTGCTGGCCAGTCAATTCAATACGCCCACCACTAAGTAGCTCCCCAGGTTCGAGTTAGCTTGGAGGTAGTGCTGGCCAGTCTATTAAATACGCTCACCGCTAGGTAGCTCCCCAGGTTCGAGTTAGCTTGGAGGTAGTGCTGGCCAGTCTATTAAATACGCTCACCACTAGGTAGCTCCCCAGGTTCGAGTTAGCTTGGAGGTAGTGCTGGCCAGTCTATTCAATACGCTCACCACTAGGTAGCTCCCCAGGTTCGAGTTAGCTTGGAGGTAGTGCTGGCCAGTCTATTAAATACGCTCACCACTAGGTAGCCGCCCAGGTACGAGTTAGCTTGGAGGTAGTGCTGGCCTGTCAATTAAATACGCTCACCGCTAGGTAGCTCCCCAGGTTCGAGTTAGCTTGGAGGTAGTGCTGGCCAGTCTATTAAATACGCTCACCACTAGGTAGCTCCCCAGGTTCGAGTTAGCTTGGAGGTAGTGCTGGCCAGTCAATTAAATAAGCTCACCACTAGGTAGCTCCCCAGGTTCGAGTTAGCTTGGAGTTAGTGCTGGCCAGTCAATTAAATACGCTCACCACTAGGTAGCTCCCCAGGTTCGAGTTAGCTTGGAGGTAGTGCTGGCCAGTCTATTAAATACGCTCACCACTAGGTAGCTCCCCAGGTTCTAGTTAGCTTGGAGGTAGTGCTGGACAGTCTATTCAATACGCTCACCACTAGGTAGCTCCCCAGTTTCGAGTTAGCTTGGAGGTAGTGCTGGCCAGTCTATTAAATACGCTCACCACTAGGTAGCCGCCCAGGTTCGAGTTAGCTTGGAGGTAGTGCTGGCCAGTCTATTCAATACGCTCACCACTAGGTAGCTCCCCAGGTTCGAGTTAGCTTGGAGGTAGTGCTGGCCAGTCTATTAAATACGCTCACCACTAGGTAGCTGCCCAGGTTCTAGTTAGCTTGGAGGTAGTGCTGGCCAGTCTATTCAATACGCTCACCACTAGGTAGCTCCCCAGGTTCTAGTTAGCTTGGAGGTAGTGCTGGCCAGTCTATTCAATACGCTCACCACTAGGTAGCCGCCCAGGTTCGAGTTAGCTTGGAGATAGTGCTGGCCAGTCTATTCAATACCGCTCACCACTAGGTAGCTCCCCAGGTTCGAGTTAGCTTGGAGGTAGTGCTGGCCAGTCAATTAAATACGCTCACCACTAGGTAGCTCCCCAGGTTCGAGTTAGCTTGGAGGTAGTGCTGGCCAGTCTATTCAATACGCTCACCACTAGGTAGCCCCCCAGGTTCGAGTTAGCTTGGAGGTAGTGCTGGCCAGTCTATTCAATACGCTCACCACTAGGTAGCTCCCCAGATTCTAGTTAGCTTGGAGTTAGTGCTGGCCTGTCAATTAAATACGCTCACCACTAGGTAGCCGCCCAGGTTCGAGTTAGCTTGGAGGTAGTGCTGGCCAGTCTATTCAATACGCTCACCACTAGGTAGCTCCCCTGGTTCGAGTTAGCTTGGAGGTAGTGCTGGCCTGTCAATTTTTTTACTGACCCTATGACTCCATTTCAAAACCCCTGTTAACGTTTTACACGTTTTTTCTTAGACCCAATTCCGATATTTAATAAGCTTATTTAGCCTCAAGTTTTATTAGCGTCGCGCTGGGCATATTCAGTTTGGGGCACTCTAACTTACGTTTAAATTTCAGTTGTATCTACTACTCTAAGATCGCATAGTCTCGTGGATTGGCCAAGATTTTCTGTCATTATGTTATTGTAATGATCCACCTGCCTTGTTGTTGGATGTATCGTGATTATGTCGTTAAGATCACTTGTTTAGAATATATGCGGAATATTCAAAACCGATAATTGTTTCACATTTAATAGACAATCTCGTATACTGTTCAATAAATCGACAAATGTGGGATCGTTTCCTTGTCGCATGTTTTGGTTCAACTCGTAAATGCTAAATATTCTTTATGAATGTGGTTCTGCGGCAAGTGTAGCTGGTTTTGTAGAACAATAGGAGCCACTGACTACTTTTTGTGGCTGGAGGTAGCTGCACGAGTTCGCCAAACAATAGCATGTGTACGCCCCCAGAAAGTTCAGTGTTTTGCTTGAGTTCATGAAGTCTTCCTGTGGCGCCATCTACTTTATTTGAGGGGAAATAGATTCGTACCTACACGCTCTGCAATAAGCCGAGAATGAAATGCTTGTGCGAGGTAACTTTACCTGTGTCACCATATAGTTTTTCATGGTCACCATATTGAATTTTCTTAACTGTGTCATAGCCTATGACACTCGGGTTATCAAAAGGAATCGATAGGCCCCTCATTTATAAAAATCGGTGTTATAGGTGCGATTCTGTAGTGGAACATACGAAATTCAACATATATACATACATACATTGGGTTTAAATCATAACCCTTCCTTTGCTTCGCCGTAGTTGGGTAAAAATTGCCATATTTCGTTTGACTCACACACGCCCCGAAGGCTATGGAACTTGCATCAGAATGCAAAAAAAAAAAAAAATCCTTTATTTGAAATTGGGCAAATGCAAAACCGGAGGATTAGCTAAACTTCCTCTCTGTTTTTGAAAAGCATTCTGTTGCTCGAAAATCCATACAAAAGCTACGTTTCTCCTTTGTAACAAATTTAAAGGTTCTGTAAGTTCTGGAAAATTTGGAATAAATTTACTATAGAATGCAGCTATTCCTATAAATCTCTTTACGCCACGCAGATTTTTTTGCGGAGGAAAATTAATTTTCCTCAGCAAAAAAATCTAACTGATGTAAATTTTTGGGGCCAGTATATAAATTCCCTTGTGAAATAATAAAACCTAGGTACCATACATGCTGTTCTGCCCAACTGATATTCTCTAGATTTGCAGTTAGGCCAGTCCTCCTTAAGGCGTCTAACACTATACGTAGGTGTTTAAGGTGGTCTTCCAATGCATGACTATAAATACATACGTCGTCAATATACGTAAAGACGAACCCAAAATTATACCGCCCTAACACGTGGTTCAATACTCTTGAGAAAGCTTGTGGACCAGATATAACTCCCATTGACAAACGCGTCCACTGGTATAAACTCCATGGCGTACAAAAAACTAGCGGCTCTCTAGAGTTAGGATACAATTCGAATTGTAGGAAAGCGCATTTAGCTTTCTCCAGGTGTTGGGAAATAGTTTCCACGACAGAAACCGGACATGAATCCACGTGCAACTTTGAATAACTTTTCTTTAGTCGTATATCGAGCAATATTGTGGTGGTGATTTTTCTCGGCAACGAAAATGAGGGACTAGCATACGGGCTAGTGGAATCCTCTACAATTCGCTCTTCTTTGCAGCTCATTTACCAGTTATTTAGAAATTATCATTCTCGGCGCAGATACACGGTATAGCACGGGCACTACACTCTCTCTATCTTTTAATTTAAACACAATAAGAATACAGTCGTTTGGGGTTAATTTGTACCAGTTGGAGGTAACTTTACATCCCAAATTATCGTTTAAAATTATATCTCTCACCTACTGGTAACTTCAGTAGCATTGCAGTGAGATTGAAATACAAGCTTTTAGGAGAAAATATTGAACGTGTGTCCAATACGCTGATCTACGAAAACAACACTGGCATTAGACGAGTTATGCCGAATGCTTCCAAGACGTTATACACATTAGGAACATCATTTCAGAGCACTCCATTAGCTTAGAACGTCTTTTCCAAAGCTTTCTATTCCAAAATATACCCGTTAGGTCTACATTTAAAAACACTCAAGTTTCCTGCACTAATTCTTGATACATAATTTTCACATATAAAATAAAGTCACCTTTGCAAGACACATATGTACACGCAGTCCAACGAGAACACTGCAAGCAAGTTCAGAGCCTTGTTTTAGAGGCGATGGCGCCCTTGATGCGCATAGGAGATCCGCCCTTATTGCTTTCGCGCTCTCCGGCCTTAAACGACATAAATATATATAGGTAGGCGGGCGCCTTAAGCTTTGCGATTTCCATTATTATGTGTAAAGGCTGTTCAAGATAAAGTGAGCACTTTTGAAATCAATCTTAGGAAAAAGTAACTGCCTAACTGCCCCTGCCTGCGTAGGCTATATTAATACAGGTGTCCTTAATGCAATGCACACAGTCTAGTTGATAACGATGGATGGGAAGTAGTTCCGGATCTCAAAGTCGAATAGAAAGTGTTAGGCAACCATTTGCGATAAATTAAATGATTTGTTTCGTTTTCTTTTTGTTTTTCATAAATCGAAGTGTAAATATTAACAGATTTTTAAAATATCTGCTTTTATAATCATTCACAGTTTCACTTGATCGACGCATGAATAAATTATGAGGCCCATGACAATGTTAATATTACATAAGGCGGGAGAATACACAATGTGTATACAAGTAGATTTTAAGCAGGAATTTCAGAAGTGCTCATTTTACTGTGAATATCATATACTGATTGTTTAACCACGGCAATATGCAAGAGATTTTAAAGCCTTTGTTTGAAATGATATTATACAGGTGGCACATAGTTGCTTTCCTTGTATAACGTAACAACGAATGACAAGTATTTTCTTGCATGGTGACAACTTTCCTTGTATAAAGTAACTACGAATGAATAGTATTTTCTTGCATGGTGACAACTTTCCTTGTATAAAGTAACTACGAATGACAAGTATTTTCTTGCATGGTGACAACTTTCCAAATAACTACGAATGATTAGTATTTTCTTACATGGTGACAACTTTCCTTGTATAGAGTAACTACGAATGATTAGTATTTTCTTACATGGTGACAACTTTCCTTGTATAGAGTAACTACGAATGACAAGTATTTTCTTGCATGGTGACAACTTTCCTTGTATAAAGTAACTACGAATGACAAGTATTTTCTTGCATGGTGACAACTTTCCTTGTATAAAGTAACTACGAATGACAAGCATTTTCTTGCAGGGTGACAACGTTCCAAGTAACTACGAATGATTAGTATTTTCTTACATGGTGACAACTTTCCTTGTATAGAGTAACTACGAATGATAAGTATTTTCTTACATGGTGACAACTTTCCTTGTATAGAGTAACTACGAATGATTAGTATTTTCTTACATGGTGACAACTTTCCTTGTATAAAGTAACTACGAATGACAAGTATTTTCTTGCATGGTGACAACTTTCCTTGTATAAAGTAACTACGAATGACAAGCATTTTCTTGCATGGTGACAATTTTCCAAGTAACTAGGAATTATAAGTATTTTCTTGCATGGTGACAACTTTCCTTGTATAAAGTAACTACGAATGACAAGCATTTTCTTGCAGGGTGACAACTTTCCAAGTAACTACGAATTACAAGTATTTTCTTGCATGGTGACAACTTTCCTTGTATAAAGTAACTACGAATGACAAGTATTTTCTTGCATGGTGACAACTTTCCTTGTATAAAGTAACTACGAATGACAAGTATTTTCTTGCATGGTGACAACTTTCCTTGTATAAAGTAACTACGAATGACAAGTATTTTCTTGCATGGTGACAACTTTCCTTGTATAAAGTAACTACGAATGACAAGCATTTTCTTGCAGGGTGACAACGTTCCAAGTAACTACGAATGATTAGTATTTTCTTACATGGTGACAACTTTCCTTGTATAGAGTAACTACGAATGACAAGCATTTTCTTGCAGGGTGACAACGTTCCAAGTAACTACGAATGATTAGTATTTTCTTACATGGTGACAACTTTCCTTGTATAGAGTAACTACGAATGATTAGTATTTTCTTACATGGTGACAACTTTCCTTGTATAGAGTAACTACGAATGATTAGTATTTTCTTACATGGTGACAACTTTCCTTGTATAGAGTAACTACGAATGATTAGTATTTTCTTGCATGGTGACAACTTTCCTTGTATAAAGTAACTACGAATGACAAGTATTTTCTTACATGGTGACAACTTTCCTTGTATAAAGTAACTACGAATGACTAGTATTTTCTTGCATGGTGACAAATTTCCTTGTATAAAGTAACTACGAATGACTAGTATTTTCTTGCATGGTGACAACTGTAACCGATATGGTAATGAGACACAAACACGTATTTGGATTTTTCGTGTAAAGCATTTAAAATGCGTATTTGTTGATAAATATCAAAATGTTACTTTTCCTACAGTATCCAAACGGTACGTAATCACGATATTCTCTGATATAATTTTTCCAATCATGAGACAAATTACAAACGATTTGTTTGTTAAGTTCACTGTTTACCACAATGTGAGACTGTACACGTCTCGGTTTGCCGCGCTACTTCTATTTGTCAATCACTCCACCTATAGGACTCGGTTGTAACTACATGTAGCCAGTGGATTGGTCGGAGCTTCACAATAACCTTACCTGTAGTTGAGGAAGTGGTTACTTATCGACACTGTGTCTGTTAAGTTCACTGTTTACCACAATGTGAGACTGTACACGTCTCGGTTTACCGCGCTACATCTATTTGTCAATCACTCCACTTATAGGACTCGGTTGTAACTACATGTAGCCAGTGGATTGGTCGGAGCTTCACAATAACCTTACCTGTAGTTGAGGAAGTGGTTAATTATTGACACTGTGTTTGTTAATATTCAGTTTGTTTTCAAAGAAATCCGAGTTACGGTAGTTGGGTCGCCCCGTCCTACGTCCACACGGGATAATTAGTTTAGCCCTTGGATACGGGAAGTCTGGCACAATACGGGTCAGTTAGCAATTGTTTTCGTATTTCGCTGTTTCCTTATTGTACCTAATTGATGATATGTTCAGTATCACGCGAAAATCTAGTCACTCATTTAAAGAAAATAAGGTAAGTAACATTGCAACATTTGTTATTGTTATTATTGTTATTAATGATCGTACTGAAGGTCATATTGGAATGGAACTGTCGTGGGAAAGAATTTTGTACCATAAACAAGTCCATAAATGATAACAATTTAAATTCTGAACTCCGTTCACTGTGCGCCATCATTCTAGTAAATGACGCCTCCGAGCTAAGTTGTTAATCAACTGAAATTGTTATTTATACACGGCCGCTACAGACCCAGAAAACTTGCGAGCCAGTGGCAAGACTTGGAACACTCGCTGGCATTTTACAATACTTTTGTGTGTGAAGTTCATCATATGGTAATGAGTTCTAACTAGAGAACGTTACCTTCGCGAGTGAATATAGCCTTACGATAGAATTCAAACAGTTGCAGTTTCATGTATTTATGATTGTCGTAATTTATTTTTGTAGAACCATTAACCAGTGAAATAACTCTGTTTAGGTAGAAAATATATAATTAAGTGGCAAGTGACATATAAGGAAAAGGGATATTGTTAAGGCGGCGCTAATTAACAAATGGCAGCGGCTCTAGTAGTTACTTGCCTGTGGAGTCAAAACATATTTAAAAAATAACTCACTATATCTCTGGTTCTTTCAGCGGAACAAATAATTTCTCTGTGTGTTCCAGGGCATCATTCATAAGAATTTCAACACCTATATTGCTTAAAGTGTTACAAAGCCTACCAAAGTTTGGACACACCACTTTAATTGGTATCTCCGAACAGTACAAAAGTCGTATGGCGCAAAACAGGATGTAATAAAATACAATGTGTTTATTTAGTCAAGAGTTGTGAAATGTCCTCGCTAATTTTGGACAAACAGCAGTGCTGATTATACAACGATCGAGCAGAGCATAACCAAGTGTAGCTGGAAAATGGGGTTTCACAATGACTCGACAGTTCGTGAGCAAATAACATCGACACGCGTTCAATGAGGGAGGGGTGTGAAACGAAGATGTACACGGGCTACTGAGCTTGTCAATTTCCCAGGTTTGCGAAAATGATGCGCACATTTCCACAATACCACATCCTCGTGTTTAGTGATTTATTTCTGAGATCGAAAATTTGTTTTATATTTGCAGCGGGGCGTCTGTTTGACACACGGCAGTAGTAATTATAAAATGTATAGTCTGAAAGATATAATAGTTTGAAGTGTTATTTTGAGTGGGATAATTACACTGTAACATAACTTACAGATTCGAATATTTTTTGTTATTTTCTTGTTGTCTGCGAATATGGACAGCGACCAGACGATACAAAAAAAAATCCTTAAATTGACTATTTTTGAGAAATTAAACAAAATATTACAGAAAGGAATACTATAAATAAATGAACAATATATGATAAGTAGGTCACAAACTTTGGAACTTGTGTCTACGCATGTGAACTTTGAGCAAAAATAAATAGTTAACGTACGTTTGGTGTGTGTACATTTTGGTTATTTAATATTAAATTCATATAATTTCACGAAGCATAAGATTTAGTATGAGAAAAAAAAATCACATATCTGGTATGTTATTTCTAACTGGCAGTTTTCAGTTATGTGTCTGGTAGCTACGGCAATCATTATCATTATATATCCAAGTTTCCGAAACATGACACGGGATGAGACATTGTTCTAGGAAATAAAAACAGTATATACAAGTATTGGTTTCATGTCATTCGTTCTGTGTTTAGTTTCCGAGATTGTGGCATTCTGTGGTATATTTCCTCTGTTGTTTGGCGGAATCTCTTATTGTGGATCTGGCCATGCTCTACGTCCGTACAATTATCTTACGGACTGGGCAAACACCTTCATCTTTATAACCTAATGTTGCTGGTTTGCAGAGTAATTGAGGACTATCCAGAATATTTCCAAGTGAAGATTGTACAGTTTTGAAATCAGCCATTGAAAGTAAACACTGCCCATAACCACACGTATGCTACATTACATACTGATATGAATGCAGACTCCTAGCAAAGATGACAACGAGTTAATGAAAATAATCTTATGAATATACATTGTATTGAGAGTGTAATATGTAAACTAATATCTAGTAAGATTCAAGAATTTTGTTGTACACACATTAGGGCCCGAATTTTCATATTAACTTATTTAATTTCCTAGAAAGTTAAACAATTTAAAAAGGGTTTAAGGAAACTGTAACATCTCAATATTAAATGTAAAGAATCTTGATGGAAATTTTGACACAATATTCCCCATATGTTTTTGACAGTGGAGGAAGGATCAGTCTACATATTTAAAACACTGGAGCAAAGTGTAGCTCATGACCTAACTCTGTGGTCGAAAACTTGTGAAAAAAATATTGTTTTACACTTCTATCTTTGTATATGTTTTAAACACATGTTCTAAACCAGAATGGAGTCCTAATAAATTAAAATTGCCAATAAAAAATATTTATTCAAAACTTTAATAATAACAAATTGTATATTTATTGCTCGAGAATGTTTTCTTAGGTTTTGGCTCCTACGTTTTAATTTATTAAAAGTGTAATTATTCAAATATATTTAGAATTGACAACTAAGCTGTTATATAAAGCAATAGATTTTGAGGAATCAAACATAAAGTTTTGTGTATATAATCTAATTTCGTAAAAATTAGTCTCTCTCCAATAAATTTCCAAAACGGAAATATTTATAAATCGACGACCAAAATAATCTTAAAATTAGTTCAACCTTATAATAAGTGGACTGTTTTAATTTCATTTTATCACTCTCGTTGTCGTCATAAGTAAGCTCATGTGAATGCTACTACAGCTACGAAACAAATATCGGGATCTTCAAGCAAGACAATGACTTGTTTAGGCAAACATGAATGGTGTTTGAATGGGACAGCTCTAACTGAAGACAATTTTGTGTCTAATCAATTGAAGAAAATGTGTATAAGGTTGTTATTTGTTGCGAGCCTGCTAAACTACCTGCATTTCTTTCCCTGCGTCTCATAAAATCTCAAGTCTGACATCCTTGGACTTCCTTACTGAGCATTCCTGTTTATAACAGCACTTTCGATATAATTAGCTTCATAAATGAGGATCTTATGAGCTGAAGGTGGCTCACGCTACAATGGATAATTCTGGACTTACAAATTAGACTTTCGCAGATCATATTTCTTGACGACTTTATCCGCAAGAGAGAGCATGGAGGACAACTTCCCATCTCCCCATCTCCCCATCTCTCCATCAATACTTCATTGATTCCTGCGATTGCTGCAGACTTTGTGTGGTCCACGAGGAAACAACGACAAACAGTGTTCACGTTATTCCGTGACCTTGCACAACTTTAGCCGACAAGTAATCCTGTTTTCGTAATTAATTTGACTTTTATTTCAGCTTAGTGTTCGCGGTCAATCTGCGCCTGCTAGCTCGCACAGTTTCTCATTGAAGCTGATAATTTTTTTTATTATTCAAGCAAATGATAAATGATTACTTCAACCATTATCAGAGAGTGTGATGCATCAGCCTTTCTTGTAGGAAAAAAACAATGAAAAATTATTATCGCACATTATGGTTCCAAATTAATACTCATTAGAATATAGTACAAGAGAACCGACATCCATTCGTTAAAATAGTAACTATATTTTGTCCATATTTTTGATTTTGATGTAGCAATAATTGTGCTAAGAAATGTGAAATGAAATAACCAGGCTCCTATAATTATCGCCTTAAAAATTCACCTTCCAATGACAGTCACCTGTGTTCATCTTTCAGCTGCTATGACATTGTATAGCCATCAAATATCATGGTTATTTTTCTCATTCTGGGTGGCAAAAACTGACCAGTTCACGTATTCAGTTAAATAGAGATTAAAGATTTAAGACTTCACTGTTTTTTTTTTTTGCTTCATCAGCTGCAGTCATAGGACACACAAAAGAAAAAAAGCAACTTTCTCACTACATTTGTAGTAGCTGCAAAGATGTTCGTTTACATGTTGCATGTCATTCCATTTTTCTTAAATAAATGTAATGTCTAATACCTGAAAGAACGTTGACTTTCTAGCGTTCGGCATGCATGAAAGAGAACTTTTGTTGGTGTGACTGTGTGTTGTGTTGGAGAAGCGCCGACATGGCGAGGTTGTTGCCTTCGACAACCAGTATGCGCCTTGCAAGCGATGTTCATCCGCTCCGGGGTTCCTGCGTCAAAAGCCATCAATCACTGTCATCCAACACTGAACTCATACCCGGCGCGTGCGTGCGTGCGTGTGTGTGTGAGCGTGTTGACGGTCGACGGAGCAAGGATCAAATAATTTACCATAACTACTCAAGAAGGTCAACACTGACATCTCTCAAACTTGCCACTCCTCGACATCACAACCACGTGCCTAAGCTCACGTCGGAAAGGTCAATACGCGCATTTGCGGAGTGGAGTTCAGTGACCCCGAAGTGAACTCGTCAAATATGCAAAGTTTTGACAGTCACTAATTTAATTTCGTCTACATCATGGCATTTCGCTTGCGTGTCCAGTTCTAACGTTCGAAAAACAAATAAAAATGGATATTTAATGGCTCTACAATGTTTATACAATGAAGAAAGCACTATATTTGAATCCTGTTCTGGCCAGTGATGTCATATTAGACCATTTTTAATTGCTTCGGCTTACCTCTCTGAAATATAACAAGTGGCATCATGATCATGTTCTACAGAACGTTCACAAAAGTTGTTGGAGTGAAGTGGAAAGTTATTGGACAGCTCTTAGTAACGGGGTCTTGAGAGCCGACGAAGGTGAAATGAGGTGAGTATGGAGCATCGCAGGAATGCTAGTGCAGAGGAACAGAGAAATCTCGGAGAAAACTCGCCGACACGCGGAATCCTTCTGCAGGATTATAACATGTTAAAATCCGGGAGCGACCTCGCCGGGATTTGAAACCAGTTCGTCAAGTTGGGAGGCGTGTAGTCTAATCACTACACCATCGCGGGCCCACCAACGTTGTTCACTGTTGTTATTTTTTGAAGCATTAGTTCTTAACTTTTCTCTGCGGCTGTTTCCATTCATACTAATGTAGAATGGCATGAATTATACCACGAAAAAGTACGCCACTTTAAGTTATAAATGTTTTGGAATTACACGTACAGGGAATAAGAATTTGTGTCCGTGTAATTTTTTTTTCCTTTCGGCACAATATGATATTTTTTTTTTTAACTTGCTTGCAACATTAAACGTAGTTAGTATTTGTCCCCCCCCCCCCTCGTCCTCAGAAACTATAGGCTGTTCACGTTTAATTGAGCTCTTTCGAAAGCAACCTTTGAAATAATCACTGCCCGCTACTTGCATGTATTTTAAAGAGAATATTGACTGGCGTGCCCCCAGTCAAGTTGGTAACAACAGTAAGAAAGGAGTTCCATTTCTTAACGTTGAATCAAAAGTGACAGGTGAACATTTGTGGATACTGACATTATTTATTTCGCTTTTAATTTTTTTAATTGAGATAAGTGCAAGAATAAGAGAAGTTGTAAAGTATTTACTATTCTAAAAATTTCACAGTTACACTTAACCTACGCGTGGACAAAGTGATCTTACTCGTGGCAATATTAATATTACATTTTGCGGCAGAAAAGACATAGTGCACGCAAGTAGATCTTAAGTAAGGATTTCAAAAGTTCTCAGTTTATTGTCACCATTCTTTATCAAAATTATTATGTATCTTCGCATTTCGTGAATCTATGCAACTATCCATTATTTACTCTCCGGATTTCCAGCACAAGATACAAGACAATATGTTACGCCACCTATACTGGTTGCATAGTTCTCTATACTGGGGTACATACATCGTTATTTACGCCTGACTTATTCAGGAGACGCGAAATGTGAAGTGATGGCATGGTTGACATATCGACAAATTTAGTTACGGCAGAGAAAATGTTTTCTTAATATGTTTCAGATAACAAACAAATGAAAACTGGCTGATCATTTGTATTAAAATATGAATAATAATGTAGCCATACCCGCCAATTACTTATGATTATTACGCTGTAACAACTTCCAAGGCAATAAAATAAAATAAATAGCCGTCTTACTAGCTGCATATTATTCTAGGTTACAGAAACCCTCGTTTGTGACCACCGCTGAAAAATAATATGTTTTAATGATTGACTCTGAATGAGGTTTCAGACTGGCCTCAATATTATGAACTCTTCGTCTTCAATGCCAATACTATAGCTATCTTAAAATTGTGTGTACATTAACTAAATACTTTACACTTAATTCGATTGAAATGATTTGCAGCGATCGCTGTGCGACCGTATTTACATATTTTACACAGAATTGCAGTCAAACCTACTAGCGAAAGATGCTGGTGTCAGCATCTAAAGATAAAAATAATGCCTGTTACTACCCCAAATGAAGACTGATTCTTAACGATCACTATAAACTAAAGAAAGTAGATTTTTGCTCGGAACTAATCCGAACTTTGCTGCGTAGGGGTAGATCTGTACAACAGGCTTAAGGGCTTAAGCAGAAGTACACTGGCGTAACACTTATTTTCAGCAACTTTCCTACACTGGATCTCTTAAGACACGTCATCTCCATTTCCATATATGCGAGTTAAATATAGGATATATTTAGCAGAGTCTTGTGAGATAAATTACTCAATTTATAAAACTTTCTAGCCTTAACTATATTGAGTGCATATGAATGTATCTTGCCACTCTAGTATTAGTAACATTGTATCTAGTAGTGAGTGAATGAGATAAAAAAAACCACGCAAAAACAGTTATATTCATTTTGTTTGTGCTTCGGAATTTAAAAGAACATTTAAAAAATATTTCTAACTGTTCAGCAATAAAATGTCTTTATTCGCTGAAGATTTTCCTATCTTCCGAAGTGCTTGTTCGTTAAACTCTTGATAAAAATATCTCCTGAAAGCACGAATTTTAAACTAATCGAACTTTAAACTTTTAAATATTACTACTACCAAATATGCAGCGATTCTGCTACATTACATAAGCATCATTACCCACTTCCGGAATAATTGGGAAGGCGATTAGCAGCAGCAATAAATTAAGGACGAAGGTAATTAAGAATGGAGGTTCGGTGAAGACAACCAGTATTTAATGACTGCTGTGAAATTCGAAATTGTTCAGCTAATGAAATGTGAAAATCTTTGCAGTTCATCATGCTGCAGTAAAACCTTCCTTGGGTTTTGATTTGTCATTATCTGTACTCTTTACTCAAGTAGTTGGTTTAACATAGAATGATTATGAAGTTTTAAACAGGAATCAAACATGCGGTGTGTTTCATTCCGGTCCATGTCCACACTAAGTCAAAGTTATAGGCCCATTTGAACTTGCAACAGCGTTCGCGGACACTTCACAAGAATGTCTATCTCTGACCAATTGGAAACATGCAATTATTGACTTTGAGAAAAAGTTATATTTCTGCAAAATTGTTTCTTTTAGAAAAAATATTTGGTTTAATTGATACTAAACTGTAACTCTATAAGCAAATTTTTTTTTTAACAAAGAGAATGTTTCCTAATTTTCTATCAGCATGAATATGTGTTTTTTAGATTTTGCAAATACGATTGTTAGGTATGTAGTTAATATCAGATTTTAAGAGTATGTGTACATATATGTGCATTTAGGACAGTTCAGCTCTCAAGACCTCAATGTTAAGAGCTGCCCAAGTCTTCCAATTTAGGACAGTACATATATACTCCTAATACTAACACTAAAGAACCAGGGATATAAAAACACTAAACAACGAGTTATCCACTTATGTAACTAGGTGATAACCATACAATTTTCCTAAAACTAAAACGCTGCAGCTAAAGGTTAATTTATTTCCCAAGTTAAATAACGATACCGTATTCCAAGCCACAAGTGTGTTGTCATTCTGCAATACTGATCATAATTTAAGGTAAAATTCCTTATAAACATGTATTGTCAGAAGATTTAGAATTACGTGACAGAAACGGGATTGTTAGTGATCAGTTTTTGCTGGAGGGGTACGATTGATAAGTTTGCAGATTCGCTACACAAACCACGAGGATTTTGATCTGAATCTCTTGGAGTAGGTGGTATTTTTTGAAACGTATTTCTTTTTATAATGATTTGTATTCCGTACTTCCAGTAAAGTTGTTTGGGATGTAAAAATTAAGCACATCCTCATTGACTTCATACAAGAGAATACACCGAAAGGTTGAAAACAGATTATATAAAACTAACTTTACAGCACGAAGAGTGTACTCTGATAAGTTGATCGCATTTTGTTTTCTGTAGTAAGGGTACACTTAAGTAAATTTCTATTGACGGTGCAGGAAATTACGCAAAAACTCAACTTTCGCAGTAGTTAAGTAAAGAAAAGTATGAAAATTTTCAGCGTTCGTTCTTTACTTCCGAACCTATTTTCCGTCGAGGTTCTCAGGAACGTGTATTTAACGTACATGATGGGAAGACTAGCAATAATGGTATTAAAAATAATAACGGAGACACACAAAGTAACAGAGCCTGATGTATGGGATAAACCATATCATTGGTTGTATATCTTTCCTCGTAGCTATCAAAATAAATACTGCTACATGACTGTCAGCTGGTGTTCACATCAGCTGGTTCATATGTCCATTGTATTCAATTAAAATAAACAACAATTACATACATATTTTAAAAAGCACTATAAACACGCAGCACACGTTAATTTCATAAAATTATATTGGTTTGTAAATATTGAGTGGAGTTCGAGATTATTTTCTCTGTTTAGAGATAAATTAATGTATTTAACTATGGTCAACCTTTCCGAGATATTGAGAAAATTTATTTGGTTAATGTTATCAACAAAATAGCAGAAGGTTATGCATGATTATTTTTCTGTTATAATACAACGACAAAGGAAATTCGAACGTTCATTTTTAAAAACTGAACAGTTGTTATCGTCGCCCGTTAGAGAACGGCACGCTTGTAGAGAATACGGTGTACTTACTTCATTGTACGGAAGAGAACGTGTCTTAAATAATTGTTAACAGGCCTAATAATTATGTTAAACAACATTTACAAGTTGATATACCGTTCGTACATATCTCTTAAATTACAATTTTAACACAAAACTTCGCACGAGAAAATGGCGGGCGTTGCTATGACCTTAAGAATAACAAAAACATGTGTTATGAAATGCCACGGCTGAAGTGAATTGATCCAAATTACTAAAGCGCACTTCTACATTAACTCTATGAAATTTTCTGGAAACTTTGCCCAGCCACACAGTTTCAAAAACACATAACACTAGCATTACAAAAAAAAAATACTTCCCGCCTGTAAAATTTAAACACCTATTCTGACATGAACGTAACTTCACCACAATAATGCTTACAACACAAGATCAAGGTGGTGACAATGTATTTCATGTACCTGCATTCACACTCTTAATGCATGCCGAATCTAATTTTCTCCCAAATTATATACCTCGAAGGTTAATCGTGGAAGCTAGAGTTTACTGTTTGATATAACGGCTCGTACAGAACAAACCATAATGACCGACGTTATAGCTTTCTTTTAACACATTCCTAACATTGCACTTGCTGTATAAAGCATCTTCATGGAATTATTGTTTCAAAAAAAGTGACATACTCACCGAGTTATCAACTCGTTAATTGTAAATCGCGTAAAAAAATTAAAGCATTTTACTAGACAAACCGCAGAAGTAACAAAGTACAATTTTTCCGAAGTATCTTCGGGTTTATTCAAGATGTAAAATTTTACCGACTTCGATTTCATGAAGTAGCACATTTTCTATGTCAACATTTTATGTGAAATCTTAAGAATTCTTGGTACAAGAAACTACGTTCAAATACAGCAGAAAGCAATTACGAACACGGCCACTTCTCTAACAATCTGTATAGAAATGTTTTTTTTATTACGTCAATGAAAATTTTATTTCAGTAGTTACAAATCGACTCTTGAAATCACGTTGGTCGTAAATCGCTGTTTTGTTGGCATACGCGCACGGGCCGGAAAATATCAAAACACTGAACCACCTAACTTGAAGTTTGCATAGGCCAGGTCATTGTGTGAAAGGGTTAGATATATAAATGTGTTACATATATGTGCCAGATTGTATATTTATATGCATTCAATAGAAAGAAACTGAATTGCGTGTGACAACAATTAATAATTTTACGAATAGTAGGACGTTGATAGGTGAAATTGCTAATTGTAGTTATCTGCCTCGTGGTAAAGTATATGCAGCTAAGGGTAGCGAATCATGATCAATGTTTGATTTCGAGACTAGTGACTTCATTGTCAACCAGCAATACATAATTTCCACGGTGAATAATCACGCGAGTAAGATATTTTATTCTGTATACAGGAAATATAGGAGAAATTACTTTAAAACTTCGACTTTTTTAATTAAAATATTCAGAAAATTATAAAAAATTGTAACACAATCGTGTAAGTAGAGCTGTGAAACACAGATCATATTAACACTTTTTTGTTTTATAATTTAGATATACGTGAATTCCGGAATATGATTTTGCCAGGAATAAGGCTATAAAACCAAATTAATGAGCAGACTTAAATAAACATTTAGTAGGCACACACAAATTTATAGCACAGACGTGAGCTAAGTTTGATTGTAAAGGCTGTTCACGATAAAGTGAGCATTTTAGAAATGAACGTTCGGAAAAAATCACTGCCCCTGCATGCGTACATTTTAACTGGCTCACTGAGTGGCACTCGCATAGTAAAGTTGGTAACGATGGATGGAAAGTAGTTCCATTTCTTAACGTCGAATAAAATGTGTTAGGTAACCATTTGTGATAACTTAAATTATTTCCTTCACTTTCTGTTTTTAATGCATCGAAGTGTAAAAATGAGCAAGTTTTGTAAAGTATTTACTTTTATAATAATTTAACAACTTCATTTGACCGACACATGAATAAAGTGGTGAGGCCCATGGAAATGTTAATTTTACATAACGCGGAGAAATACACAACGTGTTTACAAGTATATCTTAAGCAGGTCTTTCAATAGTGCTCATTTTAACGTGAAAAACCTATAATCGATTAAATGGTTGCAAGAGAAAATGCCGTTAGAATATACACTGGCCAGATTCCCGGCACGGCCTTCTTAACGTTGCTTATTTCCAAGAATTAAGGTAGCGGGGACGTTATATTAACACATTATTTGAAAATAATCGCTTGCGATAGCATTATACCATGTTTAAGATATTCTAAGGGCATTTAATATATTTCCCTGTACAAACAGACCAGTTTACATTCTACAACCAACGTTCCCTTACAAATAAAAAATATTGAAGTGAAATAATTTATTATTATGGTTTAGAGAAACGGAAAATAAAATTTCCTCATTCCGCTCATCTCGTGCGCTTGAACGTTGTTACAAGCGAAGCAAGAAAAAGAGGACATTTTCGTGATTATTTTTGTGCCGTGTACTTCCATTTTCCAACGCGAAGAGTCTGCTAGCATCCCGCTCGTACCGGAAACTCTGGACCTCCTGTCAGTCGAACTCGAAAATGCTGGAAAATATTTATCCCCTCGTCCTCCAAACATAAATATTTATACACATATTTTCGTGCGGATAAAAAAAAAAAGAGTAAACGTATGCCATGGAAAGAACCGCGATAATCCTCCATCGCCTGCGTGTTCCTCTCGTACGTTCGAGACCCCTCCTCTTGCCCTCTTACGACGAGTCCATATTCAGTTACCCCGTCAAGCTGGAGAGGGGTAAATGGGCATGAATATTCATGCAGCGCGACCTGGGTTTTGAACTTCATAATCCCCGGAAGACCCGCTCCTTCCTGGCGAATGGACGCATGGTGTACATGCATGTATTTAAGGGGGTGCGGCTACCTTACCCATCGCTTTCACCCCCCTCCCCCTCCCCCGGCTCTACAAACATTAAAAAAAATTGGGGATAACCTCCATCACACGCCCTCTCCTCTCTAGCGAACTTCACACTGCATCACCGTTGCAAGCCACGACCAAATCGCTATCGCGTATTTACATCGGTGTGTGGGTCGAGCTGCTGCTGTTCAAGTACATTACCGCGCTTGAATTTGTCCAGAGCAAATATTTTCTCCCGCTGCTGGCTATCAGGGAAATAAACTACGCAGTGAGTTTAAAACGTTTTATAGGTTCCCATTTTTATGGCTGATTAACATTTTGCAGAGCAGGCACCTTTTTTTAAATTACATAGTCGGATTATACACTTTATTTTACTGATTTAATAACTCATTTTACGTCAATGATTACTGCATGTTTACACCAGGCTTTAAAAATTCCCGAATTATTTATAGTGTTTAGTAGTGATCTAATATATATATATATATATATATATATATATATAAGATCACTACCATATTATATATATATATATATAATTCTGCGTGCGAAAATGTACCATATTTTCAATAGGACTGCGTTTTCTGTAGTATAATATCTATACCTAGTAATCCAATACACAGTACATAATACTGATATTTCATTTCCTTTAAATGACAAAGCGTGGGAATACTAATAAAATCTGCAAAGTTTTATTCTCGCCAGTGGATGAGTCAGTACTGTTCGCCTGGGATTGTGTTTGTACATTGTTCAGGACATTCGTACCTTGTCATTATTATTCCCAGTTCGAAGTACAGCGATACGGGCGACGATAATACGCGTGCCCAGCGCCACATCGCTCTTACGTGCAGGACGCCGAACCTGCGTGCAACGCTTCCTTCGTTACGCTGCACTATGCAGATTACATCTGCGACTGTGGCACTGTTACGTACGATGAAAATCCAGAGATGTAATTACGACTGTGCGTTTTCCCCCCTTCTACGGTTTAACGAACTGCGCAGCCTAGCTGTGAAAATCAGGTCTGTTACTATTCTCAGGACATTTTGCCTTCGAATACACTTGACGTGAAAAAAAAAATCGCACGGGCTCAGATAATCGTATTTGGCCATTCATGGCAAAATATCGAATTTCTAGGGTATTTGTTTGTTAAGATATGCGCAAACAACGTATATATGTACAGAAAAAAATGTCCGAACTACTAAATCTTAAATAAAATTAAAATTCTTCCATATTGAAATCGGACACAGTGACACAAACACACACACACAACATAAATGCGTACAAACACACACACACACACACATACATACATATATATATACACACACACACACAATAATATTAATGTTCGGGAAATTGGAATTGGCTGATACAAAGTCCTGATAGAAATAAATGTTATCTCACTGCTGGTCAACCAAAATATTTAAGTATAGAGAAATGCAGGTATAAATAGCTCTAATCAGTTCATATTAAATACCAAGTGACGTCTTCCAGCTTCACTACAAAGCGCACAAAACAAAGAACTGTGTTATACCCTGCTCTCTGGAGTCTCGTACTCACTCTAGCAAATGAACCACTTAACTTTCTATCACCAGCATACTAGTCCATTCTAGCAGATGTAGTATGAGCAACTTCGTGATCTCTGCTGACAAACGAAATTTATACACAGTATTAAACAAAGTCACTCGGCCACATGTGTCCGTGTATTCGGATAAAGCTTCTAAACTACTTGATGGATTGTGATTCAGTTCACACGATCGTTTAGAGAATTTCTTGAGCAAGTGTAAGGTATATAATACATTAATATATAATGTAACGATAGGACACAAATATCAAAGTTTTCTAATCAGCTGGGAAAAAGCCGCTTTTCGGGCGGTTACATGGCTTACGCTGACTAAACCATAACAGATAGACCAAATTAATATACTGCAGAATTGTAGTTCTCAAAAAGGTCTATGAAAAATTCCGCGACAGCATATGTTTATCTTTTAAGGATGACCCATAGTAACCACATTTGTCTTTATGAAAATAAGTGTTCACTCACGGCGACTTTTTGACTAACACATCCTATGTTAGTTACATTAAGCATTTAGTGTATATACTTGCTGTAAACCTAAACAACACCATATTTGTATATCACACCCGAACGAAGTATTTCGTAATCGATTACTACTTATGGCATATACCTAACGAAACCATTTACGTAAGTTTCAAAGTGCCAGTTGTTGTAAGAAATTTGTAAGTACTGTTCACAACATAAATTTATTCTTTTGCAACACCTGAAACTAAATATTAATCTGTAATTTAAGGGGTTAACCCCTGCGTAGCTTATTTAATTCAGCGTTCCATGTGTGTTGAAAATAATAAATGCTGTTATCTGTCCTGTTTACTTAAGTCGACACAGGAATAGTTTCGTTATTACATTAAATAATATGTAGGCTTTGCGTTCGGCTGTACTGATACAAACCATTCGTAATGTAAACCACTAACACGGCTACAAATCCACTGCAGATAAAATCCTTTGGCATTGGGTCTTGAATAGCTGCGTACTGGCCAGAAATAATATTCATGTGCCTTATACACACTGTTCTTGGGTCTTGAATAGCTGCGTACTGGCCAGAAATAATATTCATGTGCGTTATACACACTGTCCTTGGGTCTTGAATAGCTGCGTACTGGCCAGAAATAATATTCATGTGCGTTATACACACTGTTCTTGGGTCTTGAATAGCTGCGTACTGGCCAGAAATAATATTCATGTGCGTTATACACACTGTTCTTGGGTCTGAACGAATTATAATTGCAAACTGAGAAAAATATTTACGAAACAAATTTACTTGACAAATATTTGTTTACTGCTGACAGTGTTTTGTACACTCAACTAATACACTGTTGTTCCAAACATATCCACTAGTTTATATAAACATAATTAATTGTTTAGAAATTCTATATTTACCAATGGAATTTCCAGGTCGTAATGTAAAGTGGGACGCGATGAAATACAATAGGCTTAACCAATTTTTAATTTCTTTTACTTATGTATAAAACTTATTTAAAACACTGGTAACCAACGTTGTCAGAGCGTTGTTTCTTGGTTGGCATTATGTATGTAATAACACACCGTAGCAAAACACTGCCAACTGTGGGTAAATGACGACGTGAATGCCTTTCTGAAAGAGAAAAGACACTACTCTTAACAGTTTGCACACAACCATAAAGTCATGTTGGGCCAATGTAAACCCATGACATTTCGGCGTTGGGCCAACTTGATATACGAACATTAACCCAACGATAGATCCAAACATGGGCCAATGTTGATCCAACCAAATTTTGCTACTGGAGGACGAAATTAAGTTTATCAGTTGGCATCGTTTATGTAACACAATAATTCCCTAACTATATCCATTTCTGGAAAGTGGTAAAAAATTAAACTTTGCTGTTTGGTTCGAAATACGTTCTATTTTGGTTGACATCCAATTGAAATCATAATTTTAGGCCAATGTAGCAAATACAATTTTGTGGTTTCGTTGGAAACACTTTCTATTTAGTTAGGTGTCCAACTGAAAACACAATGTTGGGCCAACTTAGGCCCGAGTGTCATTTTGATATCAAGCAAACGAAATTTTTTCAACGTTGGCCAAACCTTGGAGCCAATATTGGGCATATGTTGGCCCGACCAAAAATTGCTACTGGGGATAATTCCCTTCTGAATCAATTTCCTTTGAGATTCCATCTAGGAATGAGTCCTGAAAATATAATTTTTTTTACGCAGTGAAAAACCGCCCGTTTATGTACCAGAACCTATAGTGATAAGCCACATATGTATGCGGAAAAATCAAAGAGGACGTAAAGAAAACGTTTTACATTATTTTTAAGTCTCGAGATATCCACTTTTGAGAAAGTATTATTTTACCCTGTATTGAAAATCTTTAACCCCATCCAGCACGAATAAAATGGTGCATTATTAAGCGTTTCAATTTGATGGTCTAGAGCTAAGGTTATCGCAAGTATCGTACAGAAGTTTATAAAGTCTAGACGTCTACTTGAGTTAGGCCACATTTCCTTGCAAGTTACAATCGTTTCACTGTAAGCTGTCATAAAGAGACGAATACTGCTCACACCGACGAAGATATTAAACGTAAATGCGGCGAAATAAAGGGAAAGACGTTACTACATTTGCATATAGATTTCAGTTTCTTACCACCATTACGAGGAAGAAATTAATGTTCCCGTAGAGGTATAATACTTCGACTAGCGTTTTACATGCAAATTAAAAACCATCCACCGCGAAAGTTATTATGGACCATGTTCATCATTTATAACTTCAGGAGATGTTAGTAGTGAATTACTTACAGAGAATTTACTGACAATTTTTATAAATTTTTATTCAAAATCCTCTTTTTAAAATTTAGTATTGAAGAAGTATTATTTAATAAAAAATATATTTCTAGGACAAAATTATTTTGTTCAATTTTCCATTAAGTTACAGTTATATAAGAAAAGTGCCTGCATATTATATAATTAAAAACGTTTGTAAGAGTTTAAATAAATTATGTATGATAACATTTTGCAGACCACAAACTAAGGGTAAATAAGGTCAGATTTTAAGGCTGGATTTTCGCAGAGCAAAATAATTTTTTCTGCAGCAGAAATTTTTTTTAAAGGAAACGTAAGATTGAGCCCTCTTTCGTTCATCTGAATCCTCGTATTATCCTGTATACTCTATATGTATAATACGGTAGCTGTTAACTACGCCACATACAGTATTGCAGATTTATCATATAGTAGCGCATAGTCCCCTTGTGTCCAAACATTTAATTGCTTTTTTACCAAGAAGACTGTCAAAAACAACGTGGGTGGCAAATTTTAATGCAAATATATTTAATATTATTTAAATATACAAAAAAACAGGTTCGTCACGGTTGACCATGTGAGTGTAATAGCTGTAAAGGTGTGTGTAGGACAATTTTAGGTACATGCACAGAAGACGAAAAATTAGATTTATAGTCTATCGTCTAAATGTGAAGGGTTGGCACATTATTTCCTGTGAGAATGTTTGGAAGGCTAAGCGTGTACTGCATTGTCTTTAACACTGACTTATTTTTACACGCCACGTGCATTGAATACGGAGTAGAGTACGTATGACAGATCTGCAGTAAGCACCTCCACATCCCGACACTTAACTGCTCTTATTACAGTGGAACTTCCAAAACCACGTTATTTCCAATTAGGTTAATTAAACCAGTATTTTCGACGTAACGGTACATTGCCTTTGACAGACGTAACGGTACATTGCCTTTGACAGACGTAATGGTAAATCGTCTTTGACAGACGTAACGTTACATCGCCTCTGACAGACGTAACGGTACATTGCCTTTGACAGACGTAACGGTACATCGCCTTTGACAGACGTAACGGTACATTGCCTTAGACAGACGTAACGGTACATCGCCTTTCACAGACGTAATGGTACATCGCCTTTCACAGATGTAATGGTACATTGCCTTTGACAGACGTAACGGTACATCGCCTTTGACAGACGTAATGGTACATCGCCTTTGACAGACGTAACGGTACATTGCCTTTGACAGACGTAATGGTACATCGCCTTTGACAGACATAACGGTACATTGCCTTTGACGGACGTAACGGTACATCGCCTTTGACAGACGTAACGGTACATTGCCTTTGACAGACGTAATGGTAAATCGTCTTTGACAGACGTAACGTTACATCGCCTCTGACAGACGTAACGGTACATTGCCTTTGACAGACGTAACGGTACATCGCCTTTCACAGACGTAATGGTACATCGCCTTTCACAGATGTAATGGTACATTGCCTTTGACAGACGTAACGGTACATCGCCTTTGACAGACGTAATGGTACATCGCCTTTGACAGACGTAACGGTACATTGCCTTTGACAGACGTAATGGTACATCGCCTTTGACAGACATAACGGTACATTGCCTTTGACGGACGTAACGGTACATCGCCTTTGACAGACGTAACGGTACATTGCCTTTGACAGACGTAATGGTAAATCGTCTTTGACAGACGTAACGTTACATCGCCTCTGACAGACGTAACGGTACATTGCCTTTGACAGACGTAACGGTACATCGCCTTTCACAGATGTAATGGTATATTGCCTTGACAGACGTAACGGTACATCGCCTTTGACAGACGTAACGGTACATTGCCTTTGACAGACGTAATGGTAAATCGTCTTTGACAGACGTAACGTTACATCGCCTCTGACAGACGTAACGGTACATTGCCTTTGACAGACGTAACGGTACATCGCCTTTGACAGACGTAATGGTACATCGCCTTTGACAGACATAACGGTACATTGCCTTTGACGGACGTAACGGTACATCGCCTTTGACAGACGTAACGGTACATTGCCTTTGACAGACGTAATGGTAAATCGTCTTTGACAGACGTAACGTTACATCGCCTCTGACAGACGTAACGGTACATTGCCTTTGACAGACGTAACGGTACATCGCCTTTCACAGATGTAATGGTATATTGCCTTGACAGACGTAATGGTACATCGCCTTTCACAGATGTAATGGTACATTGCCTTGACAGACGTAACGGTACATCGCCTTTCACAGACGTAACGGTACATTGCCTTGACAGACGTAATGGTACATCGCCTTTCACAGATGTAATGGTACATTTCCTTGACAGACATAACGGTACATCGCCTTTCACAGACGTAATGGTACATTGCCTTGACAGACGTAATGGTACATCGCCCTTCACAGACGTAACGGTACATTGCCTTTGACAGACGTAACGGTACATTGCCTTAGACAGACGTAACGGTACATCGCCTTTCACAGACGTAATGGTACATTGCCTTTGACAGACGTAACGGTACATTGCCTTTGACAGATGTAACGGTACATTGCCTTTGACAGACGTAATGGTACATTGCCTTTGACAGACGTAACGGTACATTGCCTTTGACAGACGTAATGGTATATTGCCTTTCACAGACGTAATGGTACATTGCCTTTGACAGACGTAATGGTTCATTGCCTTTGACAGATGTAACGGTACATTGCCTTTGACAGACGTAACGGTACATTGCCTTTGACAGACGTAACGGTACATCGCCTTTGACAGACGTAACGGTACATCGCCTTTGACAGACGTAATGGTACATTGCCTTTGACAGACGTAACGGTATATTGTCTTTGTCAGACGTAATGGTGTATCGCCTTTGACGGACGTAATGGTACATTGCATTTGACAGACGTAATGGTGTATCGCCTTTGACGTACGTAATGGTACATTGCCTTTGACAGACGTAATGGTACATTGCTTTTGACGGACGTAATGGTACATTGCCTTTGACAGACGTAACGGTACATTGCCTTTGACAGACGTAATAGTACATCGCTTTTGACAGACGTAACGGTACATCGCCTTTGACAGACGTAATAGTACATCGCTTTTGACAGAAGGTACGCAAATAAAACGCAATCTCACAATTCAGAATGTTGTTATTTTTTTTTCCGTAGAAGCGGGGGTTTGAGATTAAAACCAACCGTAAACGAATGTGGCTGTTCTTTTTGGCAATTCTACCAATGCCGGGTACATGCGCAGTAGACGAAAATCAGTCTACCATTTTCCCGTCTGTGTCTGCACAGAAGTAGTAGCCAGTTGGGGAAGTGTTGCGGAAGCATTCGCTGTGACTTGGAACGAGGTTTGCAGCATGAGAAAGAAATTCTGAAATTAATTTTCTCTCCAGACTGTAAGGAGAAGACTCGCATCATCCACAGAGTAGTTGGGGGTTGACAGGTCTCGAAAGATTACATTCGGTCATTGACCTCACATGCTGTGGGAGGTTTGAAGGGATGTTCGCAAACCTACTGCATGACGCGACGTCACAATGTCATTACAGACTCGAAAGTTCCACGAATATTATTTGAGGGCAAGCTGGACTCCTAATGCATGTGCATTTGACTTCCTTTTTTTCATTGGATCGGTGTTCGTAAGACACGCCCTGGTCTAATTTGAACCAATAAATGACCTGCAATGAAACAAGGACCAAATCTCAGGTCACCTGGTCTGGGGAAAATTGGAGCATGAACCAATGAACAGCTAACCGAGTCTGAATTATGGAGTATACAAAATATAATGGTGTTAAGCTTGCAGGCAACTGAATCCACGAAATTTCCGGGCCTCGCGTCATTATACTTACGTAGCGAGCAACGTGTCGTAGTGGTAATTCAGTGGACTCGCTTTCGGGAAAACGTGGTTCGATTTTCTGTCAGGCCATTATGATTTCAATTTTCCAGGGATTTCCGACATCACTACATGCTAGGATGCCACTTGTAAAACGAAACGCTGTTTCCACGACAAGGCCTTGTGCTGTTCAAGGGCACATTAAAAAACCAAAATAAAAATAAAAGTAAATTCTGAGAGCGAATCAAATTTGAGAAGGATGTCAGAGTTACGAATCACTTCTGTCGCTCACATAATGTCTGTAGTCGACTGTGTAGCAGACATGAGTTGGTAAATTACTTCGTCACCGTGTGTTACTGTTTCAAGTGCAGTCTACAAATTACCCCCAATATTCACGCTGGGTAAGCTTGGATATCGCTGCTATAACCTAAAGCACAGGCCAACCAGAAAAAATGTTTGAATGAGAGATAATAGGGGATCCCAAAGCTGCAGTTCCCAGCACTCTCCCCGAATGAATGTGGTTTCTTGACAGCCGTCGAAGTATGCTGTCTAATCGTGATTTGACGTGAATACGTCTTTAAATCCGCGACCCTTGTGGGAGGCAATCCAGAAAATCCGATGATAACGAAATCGAGGGATACAGTTTGAATTGCAGCTCCGAATCCATAAGTCTACATTCAAAATCCAATTACACCACTCGATTGCCAAAAGATCTCATAATATTTTACTGTGAGTGAGGACTGCGCAGCATCGCAAGTGGATGAGGATGATGGTGGGAGGGGGGGGGGATTTTGAGTTCATTTCGCTGCGTCTCATAACTTCCGCGTAATATAACTTTTGACTAGGAGAAGCTACGACTATCGCTTGAGTTTCAATCTACAGCTCTCACCAAGAACAATCGATTGCGCGTGTAAGAATAGGTGTGTTGCGTTGTTATGGTGAAATGGTATTAGTTAAACGTAGAAAATTAAGAAAACTTAACACAATGTCGGCCTATACTCATCAAAAAGACAAGTCAAAATACAGAAATCGTATTCGGTTGGAAAGAGCATCTCAAAAGTAATCTAATGAAACCCATAAAACCCCATATGATCGAGTGAAGCGATGCCGGGCGTCCCGGCGTCCGAGCGCCTCAACGTAGACGTATTCACGCAAAACAAACGGCCGCGTCCCCAACACAGCCAAACCCAATTTTTATATTTCGGATTCTATTTTGTTTTAGTGAGATTTAAAACTGGCAGTACCATAAAAACGACAATATAAGAGGTAAATTTAATTTTTATATAAAAATTGCAGGCCCGGCAATTTGTCATGCTGTTGATGGAAGTCGGACACGCGACTCAATGTGTCGAATTTAATGGTCATACTGTGTATCACAGTATAAGGCACGGTAGTTTTGTGAAGGAAAACTGAACGTGGTTTCAAAGCTGCAATGGACATTAAAATTTAGCTACAAATAAACTGCTACGAGTGCAGACGTGACGATTCATCCGAAATTAACAATGCAGGAAACTGATGAATTCTCATTGGATGTCAGTTAACCACTCACAAAGTCAAGGTGGCTGCATTTGGAAACACTGGCCACAAAAACAGTGATAATGTGTTGCATATGAATGGCGGAAATTGTCGTCTGACGCCGCGTAATGGTTACACATATCATTTTACCCAGCCTCAAATATATAATTGCCACGGAAGTCAATTAATGCTTCATCTGCTGGGAATCACGTTTTGTTCTGTCCGAAAAACGAAAACAGACCTGTATTTGTTTACTTGCCTACGAAATTGAATATCATCATTCCACTGCATATAGAAAACGGTTTTATACACTTCAAAATTTTTTTTAACATTAACTTTTTATTATTTCTTGCAGTATTTAGTTCATTTCTGGTTTCGTCCCATATTCAGTAATTTCACATTTCTTTAAGTAGTTGCATCCAAGTTGCCAGAGCAGTGGCGTTTCTTTTACCGTTTCATGAACGAACACTTTGCATTCTAAAGTCTATCATACCGAATTAAATTTACGGATTAAATTGTCGCATAGAAAACATTTTTGTTGAGAGCAGTACTTAAGACGACACCCTAGTATCGTAATCAAAACCAGCGAGCTGTCCCTAGTTGTCAAATGGGTATCATTATTAGCAGCTGTGTCTGCTACAATTTAAAAAGAATCTATGGAATAATTGACTATAGATACTTTTCCAAGACACAAATGAAAGTCAATATCTGGTTGCCAATTTATACATTTGCTAACTCCTACATAAATGTGGTAGCGATAATCCTGTTTCTTTTCTTAATGGATTGCTGTATTAAAACACTATAGTCACTCTAAATCCCGAGAACAAAACACACGCAAATTGTTTTTAAGATATTTTCCATCGCCGCTTTACAAAGAATTCTTCTCAACACCAAGGTTCTAAAGACGCCATGCGCAGTACATGCAGACGTAACAGTAGAATAGAAATAGGTGGTTGTGCACAAGGGGATGGGGGTTCGGAGCTCAGAGGTGTTCATGCACTACCATTTCTGTCCCCCAGGCGGCCATATTGTCTGACGTGTTAGACGTATGTGACATCGACCTTTAACCATGACCCCAGTGACACCTTTAACCATGACACCAAAAATTCCCAAAAAAAAGTGATTTTTTTATATTTAAAAAGTATCTATAAAATGAATTATAAAACACATTTTTTTAAATATCAATTTCCAGAGGATTCCCTCAGCACCACTCACTGGCTTCCATTTCCCACCTCATTACCCATATACCCTGACCTAAATTTATTCTATTGCATGCAGCCATCTTGGTTTTTCTTTTGTTATTTGCTTATACATCGCTAAGGCCGCCATATTAGATTTCATATGTTTACTTCTATTCGCCTAGGTGGAGCTAGTGTATTAATAATCGCTATCACTACAAGTGTCGATTTAGCAACCAGGTGGCAGCCATATTGGTTTTTCTTTTGTTATTTGCTTATAAATCGCTAAGGCCGCCATATTAGATTTCATATGTTTACTTCTATTCGCCTAGGTGGAGCTAATGTATTAATAATCGCTATCACTACAAGTGTCGATTTAGCCACCAGGTGGCAGCCATATTGGTTTTTCTTTTGTTATTTGCTTATACCTCGCTATGGCCGCCATATTAGATTTCATATTTTTACTTCTATTCGCCTAGGTGAGCTAGTGTATTAATATTAGCTATCACTACAAGTGTCGATTTAGCCACCAGGTGGCAGCCATATTGGTTTTTCTTTTGTTATTTGTTATTTTGGGAGTGTATCCAACCACATGTAGCTGCCATTCGCAGCGAAATGCCTCTACAATTTTTCCCTCAAGTTCCTGTCGAACCTCTCAATGATATAAGATTTGAGATTGCTGTATATGGAATAATTTTTTATGTTATATTTCTTTATCAGGGCCTTCAAATTTGCATTGTAGAATTCCTTGCCCTGGTCGGTTAGTAGATTATTCGGTGTACGTCCTTAGCTTAATACATCTGCCATGGCCTTGGTAACATTGTGTGCATTCTTCTACTTGACCGGCCTAGCCCAGTCGAATTTGCTATATTCATCGATAATGATAAACATGTATTTATAACCCTTGTCTATCTGGGCATATGGTATCATCTCGAAGAGGTAGGCTTGAAATAGGACATTTATTCAACATATCATGACCTTGTGGTGGCTGTAGTTGTATCTCGCAAATACATTAAATTTATTGTTTATTCCCATTCGACTCATTCTACATAGCCTTCCGTCTTCATTTGTTCAATGACTGAAATTATCTCGTTTTTCCAACCCTTTACGAATCGAGAAATAGCTGCAGTCTATCGACCAGCTTGTTCGAGCCGCCCCAGAATACATAGCCAGTGTTAATGCTCTCACATATCTTCTTCAGACTTACGCAGCTTTTCAGTGCTAGGTCGCTGAAGAGGTCTGCGAGAATGTTGACTTTTTCGTGATCGTAGCCCTTATAAACACCTGTCTCGGGTTTCTTATCATGTTAAAGAGCATGCATGAGTTCGAGCAATGCCTTTAATCCAGCAACTCGGTTTCTGTAAACTCCTTGGGCTCCTTGCAAAATAGTAGTTCATTTAGCCCGGGGGTTTGATGTGTCTTCTAATTGCCAACTCGAATGATCCCACCTTTTAGAAACTCTATTTCATCAACACCAAGGAACCAATTGTTTTTGTGTATATATAAAACATATGTTGTGTCATTATTAAGATATATGTACGATCGTAGATGCCGGCGAAACAGAACATTGTGTTTGAAGACTCTCTTCTGTACTTTTTTCTGGTGTGGTAAATCCCGATCCAATCCATCGTCCTGATCTGTCTGTAAATGATTATGTTTTCGCTTCTTCATAGGCTCAGCTGTATCATCAATTTCGGTCTTCATGGCTGTGCATGATCCATCACTCTCCCTGAGTACATCGAGATGACGATTAATGTGCTTAAAAAAATCTTCATTTGTACGGTCGCTTGAAATGTTTTCCTCTTGGTGAGCAAGTACTTAGAGCGAATAGACTTTTTTATCCATTTCAGGTCGCCGGCAATGTTCAATATCGTACTCAATAAAATTTCTTACTGTTGCTCTCTTTTATAGGTTTAGTTTTGAGTCTCAACCAGGTGTTTGCTGCATCATCGTCTTTGTGAAGACACAGCTTGAGGAAATTTTACCCGAATTTCGATATTCTGTAACTCATTCTCGATGGTCGACGATGAACTGATCGAATCCCCGTCCGTACCTACCACTATATAGGGGAGAGTCCTTAACGATCGTAAAAAAACCCATATTTCTCTTTTCAGCACAATGCACACAGACTCTTGAAATCGGACAGTGTCATATCTGTATTGATGTGATTGTTGTAAACATGCCACTAATTAGTGTCGTCCATGCGAAACCGCACCAAAATGTTTTTATTGTCGTGGAGCAGCTGTTTGGTTTTGCGCGAATAGGTCTGGCCGAGGTACACACAGTTCATATTCTTGTGGCTTCCCATGCTAAAGTACTCCAGGATGCACTTCTGTTACTCGCAGGCAATGCCTTCAAAGACAAATATTGAGTTTGGCTGTGCTTCACTCGGTGGTACGACAGCTTCGTTTTCACTGCAGGAAAAAAATTCACGCCATCCACAGCCTGCAGTACTTGTGCCAGTCATTGATATTTCGGTTGCTGGATGGATTTTGAACATAGGTACACATTCTCGAATCGAAACTCTTTCTCTTTCTTCCAGCAGACTCAGGCATATTTTCCCGCAGTTCGATGGTCTTGTGATGACGAAGCTCAGTGTATTCGGAAATAGGCTTCCATGTCGCGATTAGTGAGAGATAGCTTTATCTTCTGTATAAATGCATAAGGGTAGCATAACATCTTGCTTGATAATATGTATGTTACCACTACTATGTTGTGGTGCGTACGGTGCCAACTGCGGTGCTAACGGCAGTGCATGAGGTGTTAACTGTGGTGCTATCTGCAGTCCATGCGGTGTTAACTGTGGTGCATGTTGTGCTAACTGTTGTGCTAATTACGGTGCTAACTGCAGTACGTGTGGTGCTAACTGCAGTACAGGTAGTACTAACTGCAGTGCTAATCGCGGTGCGTACAGAGCTAACTGCGGTGCTAACGGCAGTGCATGAGGTGTTAACTGTGGTGCTATCTGCAGTCCATGCGGTGTTAAATGTGGTGCATGCTGTGCTAACTGTTGTGCTAATTATGGTGCTAAATGCAGTGCTTGTGGTGCTAACTGCAGTACAGGCAGTACTAACTGCAGTGCTAATCGCGATGCGTACAGTGCTAACTGCGGTGCTAACGGCAGTGCATGAGGTGTTAACTGTGGTGCTATCTGCAGTCCATGCGGTGTTAACTGTGGTGCATGCTGTGCTGACTGTTGTGCTAATTACGGGGCTAACTGCAGTGCGTGTGGTGCTAACTGCAGTACAGGCAGTACTAACTGCAGTGCTTATCGCGGTGCGTACAGAGCTAACTGCGGTGCTAAATGCCGTGCATGCGGTGTTAATTGCGGTGCTGATTGCAGTTGCAGAGAACCAGTGCTACAAGTTTTAGAATGTCTCTTTAAAATATCACTCCTAATAAAATGCCTCTGGTACATTTTGTATTCAAGAGTCACCTTTAATCTTTTCATGCATCATTAGCATTTTATATCAGTACTCTTCAAGTGTAAAATGAAATTGAAATGACGAAAGTATGAAAGAAGCATATTTATATTTTTCTCTGCCTTGGAGAGGTAGGTCCATAGCTGGAAGCGGGATCGTCGATATCCTGATCAACAATCTACAGTTCGAGCTGCATATTCCCGGATACTGATTCTGTGGGCCGGGAACATGTCACGTTGTGACACGGGCATAAACACCCTGGACGAAGAATGCAAGCAGCGCGACATCGCCTATTCCGAGCACAAGGATCTGCAAGCCAGACACCGGACAGACAAGAAACTTGCATAGATGTCCAATGAGATAAGAGAATCATAAGACACCGGACTCGGTGAAAAAATAGCCTCTTGAGGAATATCATCATGATGAAGGCCAAGGTGAATCTGGGAATGGGGGATACAAGCAACAGAAAGGCGCAGGTTTAAAATGGGAGCAGGTACAGAGATAAAGAGAAATGCACACGTGAAACAAACAATTATGACAAATGGAACATATCCATGCAATCTCAAGAAAATATCTACTGGCAGATATTTTCCATTGCTTTTGCCTGCACTCGGGGCCTTGGGCTCTAATCAGAGCCAAAGTGGTATCGTCCGAGCCATCAACACAACATCAAACGAACAGAAGCAGATGGCCTAGGCACAAGGATACAATGCAAATATATAAGTCATCGTCATGGGTAAAAAAAAGGCCAGGGCTCCTACCTAAGGCCATACCCAGTAAGAGGCCAAGGCCTCTATCTAAGGCCATGCCCAAGTAGGAGGCAGAAGTGTGCAAAGAAGACAGAGCAGGAAGAGGTGTTGGCGAAATCTCTACCGAAGCGACAGTTCACAAACGCGGATTGGGCACTGTTTGCCCGCAAATTGAAAATACCGCATTTCATTATTACCGTATTCATTTCTTTTTCTCCACGTTTTCACTTGGTGCATAATAGCAAAGCAGGTTAAACCATTCAGTCTCTGTGCTTTTAATTTTTGTCGTACTGTAGGAGAAGATAATTTGTTATTAACAGAGCTAACATGAATACAGCAGTGGCTACTGGGATCGGTGTCTTGATTGTATGTTGTCAAGACTGGTAACTAGAGTTAGTGATTTTGACGAAAAAAATGCGAGTACACAGTAGACTTCAATACTATGAGCACCCAACAGCAGTTCGTCTATTGCCATTGGTTGCTGTCTGCTTGAGAATGAGTTTTAATATTCGACTGGGCCACTCAGAATTCGGCAACATCGGCACGGCCCTACGTTATTCGTGTGCAGAAAGCTAACACGTGTCAAAAAGTAATTCAGCCAGTCAAGAGAGATAAAATATTCTACAGAATTTTAAAATATGACTTGACTTGAAAACTTTTCGCGAAATTTCACAACCCTACTGATTTCTTTGCTAAATATATTTATATTCACTAAGTTGTTTATTTTAATAACCATTGACTACAAATAATGCAGTTCGCTGGTAGGAAAACATATCTTAGGACAATATTTTAAAAAGTAATTATAAAAGAATCCATCCACAAAAAATTACTGCTTCGATACTCATCCGAAACTTAAAGTCCTTATAAACAGTAATGCAATTTACAGTCAGTATTAAAACTTCTTTTTATAATAGCATCCGTCAGATATATCCTTAATGCACCATATATAATAGCATCCGTCAGATATATCCTTAATGCACCATATATAATAGCATCCGTCAGATATATCCTTAATGCACCATATATAATGTTAATCTGGTCGAATTACAGTACGTTCTTGAAAGCCGCAGTTCTGTCCTCATATTCATTCATATTTTTGGCAAAATTAATATATTTTTTCCTAGGCTGAGTATTAATCACGGAATATTAAATGCAGGGACGTCATCATGCTCATTCTACAAACATGAAAAAATCTCTATAATTTAAAATAGCTGTGGCTATGCCAATGAAACTAGCAAAATTATTAATTTTTACAGTTCTTACTCAAAATTAGAGATAGGTCTAATAACAATAGTATTACTATGAATAACGTTATTTTGCATCTCCGTATCGGCGAGTCGTTAGAAACATGTAGTAAAAATGGGGTAGAGTGACCATGCTAGCTGCAGAATACCAGTCTCTGTGTTCCAACATAGAATTGCTTGTGTGTCAGTATGACTATCATAGAATTGCTTGTGTGTCAGTATGACTATCATAGAATTGCTTGTGTGTCAGTATGACTATCATAAACGACGGGTACAGGATTTGAGATAAGAACATTGTTTAGTAAACAAGTGCTCTGAGATGTTTGTATATTATTTCCAATCTATTAAATGCAATTAGAATGAACCGAAATTGGTAAAATAATTTTATTCATATAAAAGAACTACACAACCTTTGTTTAAAATTACTAGAAGTATCAAAAGAACAAACTTTGAAATCATGTTTAGCAGTGGCACTGAAATTCGTGAAGCAACTTTGTGGAGATGTGTAGGAGACGATACTAAAGTATACTCTTATTTGCAGCCTGTAGCAAGAACAAAGCTCAGGAAATGTACCATTCAGAAACATTTCCTCAGCAAGCTGCTTTGATGTGCCTGCTACATGTTGAAAGCGTCTTACGACCGGAGATCAGGGACTCGACTCCCTCGCAGCGTCTCCTTATCCTTTTTAATTTACACTCCTCCAGACGTCGTACCTGCGCCCCCCTCCCCCTCACAACACTTTGTAAGTTCGTCCTTCCCCTATTACCCATGGCCCACTGATACTTTCTTTCTTGAGACACTACCCTCTCCCCGGATAGTCCCAAAGTCTTACCTACTCCTCTTCATTCAAACTGGAACTGCCTACACATCACTCAGTTTCCTGTAAGGGGACCGAGTCCCTGCCGCTTGAATCTCGTTGTACAATACATTCGCAGTTACTTACTTTACTGAAGCCCTCCTAAGGCCGTGTCCGAATTCAGGTGTATACTTGCGTACTTGCTTCCTTGCATACTTCACTTACCCTTGGCACCAAACTTCATGAATTCGGACAGGCTGTCTTGTTGGCCTCGGTAACCACTTTTAATGTGCATGTATACCCACTAAGAATTTTATAATTGCCGAAAGTTTTAGGGGTTAAATCAGGTATTACATAACATTTCAATTTTATTTACATTACATTTATTGTATTGCGTTATTGTATGTGAGTACAATTTTGATAGCTTTTTTTATCTTATCTTCTTTTTGTTAGAAACATAGGCCTAATACAAATTTATTGTTTAGACATTTGTTTGTAAGGTGAACCTTGTGATAATTATTTACTCAGATCAAAATTCTAGGTCTACAAAGTAGTAATGTTCCCCTATTAAACTTTAAGTAAAATAATTATGTCGGAAATAAATTGTAATCTTCAAATTGCTTCTCCAAATGGCGGCATATATTCCGCAAGTACGCGAGAAGTATACAACTTCGTTTACTTCATAGATTAAAGATGAGGTAGACCACTTATAGGCTGTTCACGATAAAGTGAGCAATTTTTAAGGCCCTCCCCACAGGCATTAACCATTAATAAATATGTTTTATTGCTTTCTCAGATATTAATTTTTGAAAGTGGTGAAAGTATACACCGTATTTATTAGCTACATGACAATACTGATATTTAAAAGTGGCTTAAACATAAAAAATATCTTGTAAGAAAAATTCGGATGGGCCTTAAAAAGTGCTCACTTTACCGTGAACGGCCTATATTAGTCTTCTACGTGCATACCCAACACTGACCTACCCAAAAGGAACACAACTCTCAAAGTCACATGTTCAACAGTGATGAACGTGTATGTCTTAATTTTTAAATGACAAGCACTATTATATTAATAAAATACTTTTACCAATTTGAATTTAATCAAACTGAATTTAAAATTTGTTATAGGAAGTGTACATTTATTTCAAAGTATTTGTTTACAAATCAGTTTCCTAACCTAAAATTCACACCACCTCATTTCCGCTAGACGTGTTGGCCGAAAAGCAGTTCAATGTTAAGACACGGAGATTGGTTGTGCGCAGCCAGCGAGTTCGGTCGACCTCATCTTTAGTCTATGGTTTACTTGTATACTTGCATACGTGACTTGCAATTCGGACAGCACTTGTGACGTCACTTCCGCTAGACGTGTTGGCAGAAAAGCAGTTCAATGTTAAGACACGGAGATTGGTTGTGCGCAGCCAGCGAGTTCGGTCTACCTCATCTTTAGTCTATGGTTTACTTGTATACTTGCATACGTGACTTGCAATTCGGACAGCACTTGTGACGTCACTTCCGCTAGACGTGTTGGCAGAAAAGCAGTTCAATGTTAAGACACGGAGATTGGTTGTGCGCAGCCAGCGAGTTCGGTCTACCTCATCTTTAGTCTATGGTTTACTTGTATACTTGCATACGTGACTTGCAATTCGGACAGCACTTGTGACGTCACTTCCGGGGACAGGTACGCACAAGTACGTACTTCAGGTGAATTCGGACACAGCCTAAGTTCCACTTTCAGATTGTTCCCCCGCTTCTTGCAAACTAAGTTTAACTAAGTCTAGAACATTAGACCAAAGTGACAACCTACGCATCGCAATAGTGCACATTTATGCTAATAATATTCTGCATAAGAAACTATTTCTAACCAGGTATTACCAACACACTTATATTCTGAATGTCATTCGTATTAATTACAAAAGAAATTTATAATTTACAGCTAAAATATATGCCTAAGTAAATGTTCAATTTAAATAAAAATAATATACTTTAATTTTAACTAAAGCACAAAACTCTTGTGATACATGCAGGCATATTTAGGCAACAACAAAGAATCCCTTCTTACATGGTGTGATTTTTTAAATGTTTGATTCAAAACGTGTGAATAAACTGGGAACAGAGTATACACGTGGTTTAAGTCAAAGGACTAAATAAAATACGCCACTTTGTACAATTATCCTTCCCCAAAAGGAAACTGCACAAGAAATCACTAAATACGCTATTCTTGACGATTTTCTCTTTATTTTTCCGCTTTTAATATGTTTAAAAGGACAATGTAAAAACTGGCGGCTGAACATACCGTTTTTTTTTATCTCGTAGAAAAGCTTTATTCCCAGATCATTAATGTACGTATACACACGTATACACGCCAAAACAGATTATGCAGACAGAAGCTTACTAGAGAATCTTCTTAAGGCGGTGGCTTACCTGGAGCTGTTTGAGGCAGAGAAGTGCGAGGGCTATAGGGGCGACACTTCCACGTGCGTTAAATGCGTCATCGCCATTACGAGCACGGCTCTGAACTGGCGTGCAGTGTCCTTGTCGTGCTTCCACGTGCGTTAAGTGCGTCATCGCCATTACGAGCACGGCTCTGAACTGGCGTGCAGTGTCCTTGTCGTGCTGCGTCTAACTATGAGACTAGGAGCAGAGACCGTATCACATTATTGGTAGAAAGTCTGTGGCAAGGATCAAAGCAGAACCCTAAAGAATATTTGTACCTATCTGATACGTATATTTGAGATGCGGCGCTTTGAAAATCCTGTATTTATAAGTACTCCGAAATGGTGTTTATATTGCGCGTGACATCTTGATAGCGTTTAACAGGCCTTCTCTGAAGTGTGTTATTTTTAGGAAATTAGCACTAAAATGCCTTAAAGATTATCTTAACTCGATAATCCAAGTGGGCCTGATACGTAAATATGGCCATAAAAATAAATTTTTAAAGGCTGTTCACGATAAAGTGAGCACTTTTGAAATGAACCTTAGAAAAATTCCACTGCCCCTGAATACGTATATTTTAATGGGCGCACAGAGTGACATTGGCCCAGTAAAGTTGGTAACTATGGATGGAAAATAGTTCCATATCTTGACGTTGAATAAAAAGTGTTACGTAACCATTTGTGATAACTTAAGTTATTTAATTCGCTTTCTGTTTTTTTTTTTGTAGCACCGAAGTGCAAAAATGAGCAGATTTGTATAATTTTTGCTTTCTTAATAATTTCATAGTTTTACTTGACAGACGCATGAATTAAGTGATGAGGCCCATAAAAATGTTAATTTTACATAAGGTGGAAGAATATACAACGAGCATACATGTAGATATTAAGCAGGGCTTTCAAAAGTGCTCATTTCACCGTGAATAGCCTATATTTTAAAACCATTATTATGCCGATCGAGGCCAGTGGACTGGCATTCGGGAAGACCAGGTTCGAATCCTCTTTCAACCATTTTGTTTTCGGTTGACCAAGTTTTCCCGCGCTGAGCAACTAGTTCCTTCTGTAATGACCTCGCTGTCTACGAGACGTAAAACCTTGTCTACCTCCGTTAGCTCTACATAAGGACACGTTTCTCTTACCTTCCTACAATGAATTTTTCAGTATTGTAGCCGATGTTTCCTGGGCATGTCCTTCACATCCTGAAGTTATTTAGGGACCGATATTTTTTATTTGCTTCTCTCCCGATCGTCGCTTGCTTGTCCGGACAGTTCATCTCCTTTCAAGTGCAGCGATGCGTGCGCCCTCTCGCCTGTGCGGCTGGCGGCAGAACTACCCCCACCCTCGTACAGGGGGCAGCCACCCCAGAGAGCTTCCAGTCAGGTGACTTCGCCGGCCATACTGACTCACAGAGCCTGCACTGCCCTATAACAACCTTCGTCCCTCTACTTTGCCAGGACCGTACTCCGTCTGCACGGGATAACGTTGCCTTCCCGTTACACATAGAGTAATTCGCAGTTATTTCCATCTTTTATAAAGCCCTGTTGAAGTTCTATTTCCACGATATTCCTCCGCCTCATGTAAACAAAGCTTAAGCGAGTATAGAAATTTACATCAAATTGACAAAAATCCTGTAGTCAGCTTAATAATTTTGTGTATGACTCCTATTTCTTACTAGGAATTACCAACACGCAAATTGTGTATATGTTTTTATGCCCATTAAGTTTATGTGAATCTTCATAATTTAAAAATAAATTACAAACAAAAATTAAATTCAACCAAAAGTAAGGTTATCTGTTAACGGAAGAATACGACGCTCACGTTGCGTGATATATTTAGCAAACAACCAAATATGTAATACATGGGGTGATTTTCTGACGTTTCGATTTCTAAAAAAATGTGAAATTATTGCAAATGGACTATATTTGACACTTTTAACACGGGGCCCGTATGCCACACGGACAGCTATTTATTGATATTCCCTCACTTTTAAACATAAGTGGTTTCATATAAGTATTGCTATTCTGAATGTTGGTAAAATAAGACAATATGATGAGAATTCTGTCTCTTGAAAAGTGTCATAGGGCTGAAAAACATTTCTAGACCATAAAACATGCGAATGAGCTTGATCAGCTCTTGAATAGCCATACCGCAAACTCCTGCAGCAGACGCCAGCAAGATGGCGTCACTCAGGACGCAGGTAGTCAGTCAACGCCTGGTAGCCTGCATGCCAACCAGCGGTCCGGCCAATAGCAAACTTTCGCAGCACGCATTAGCCAATCAGACACCGGCGCGCTCCTGGAGCCACATACAGCCAATCAGACTTCCATTCACAACCGCCGTTGATGTTAATAATCTCAATGCCAAAAACGAAAGTTTGGTAATCTCATGGATACGAAATATTTAGTCCCGACGTTCTCCTGAAATTTGAGGTGTTGCCATAATTTGAGGCATGAAATTTAGAACTAATTTCTTTGTAACATTTATGATTTGTGGATGCTCTATTACAAGAAAGACGAAACTATTTCCTTTCTAATGTGTAAATATCTTCAGAAAATCGGGTACTTTTGTTCCCTATTCATTTTTTAAAGTCTGGTAATTGAGAATGGATGTCACGACTCAAGATGGAATTTTACCTGAATAAGATGCAATTTATGGACACCCAAAATTATGTTCCACTTCAACTATGGAACCAAAATCACACACAAATGTAGCTTTAACCATTTATAACTCAAGAGTATAAAACGTTTTTCTTTTATATATATAAAATTTCCATTCGGAAATTTAGGACACATTTTTTTATCTTAACAAATTTTACTTCATTCATGATAATCTTCATTTTAAATTAGGAAAAGATTTTCCGTTTCAATTTAATATAAATTTCCAATTGACATGAATATAGACTTCACTTAATGCCCAAAACATGTTTTTCTTGAATATCTACAATGGCTCAATTTTTAAGGAAGGTGTTTGGTATTCAACGATAATTTAGTATCAAGTTTTTATATATGTCGGGTTAGTTAATTATATGGAGATTTTAAAATATGGCAATCGTTACATTAACAAGTAAATCAAAGTAGTTACATTATAAGTACCCAGTAGGAAATTATCTTAAACAAAAGTTCTGTATGGAAAGTCCATAACGACGTGTGTTAGGGCACGCCACTAGTACAGTTAATTCAAACATATTTCCATCCATGTTCAAGTATACCACCTTTGTTTTACAAGCACCCCTTTAACGAATTCAATTCCGTTTTATTCCCAGATTATTGATTTACTTCGTACTGGTATATTTTATTAGAGAAATTATGGACAGCAAAGGAAATAAATTAGTGATTTGTTAAATTAAAATATTAAATATTTCATATTTAAAGGTTTATAAGAAAATTTATGAGAGCATTATTAAATGGCTAAGTTATTTACTAAAAGTACATCATAATTTATTACTAAACGTACAGTTTATTAAGTTTGAGTTGCCGAGTGCTACTTCATAATATTCATGTTGGAATGTAGCTGAATGTATTACAATGGGCATATAAATATTAACATTATTATAACCAAAATATTTTGGAAACAATTACACAAATATAATGCCGTAGGAAATTTTACTAACATTTTAATAGCGCCTAAATTAAGTGCCTAAAGTTTTTAAATAAAATTTGGTACTTTAATTCCTTGCCATACATTTGAAAGTCATTACTGGAGAACTATTTACAGAATCCTGTATAATTTTCTAATCAAAACTGCCGGTCCTTATGTCATAGTAGCGTTGCTTGTTACAAAAGGACATATAAGGGAATAGTATTTTATCACCTTTAATAATTATCAGTTTTCAACGAAACTACTATAATTACCTGAATGCATTATAGTTATTTAATTTATCCATAATCAAGCATTAATAGTTAGAGAGGTGTGATATAATTATAGGACCAGTAATGGCATTTTAAATTTTTATATTAATTAAAATGATCCTTTATTACAATACCTTAAATATCCATCCAGTCCGATTTATTTCCTTTAATCCTTCTTAAATAAAATAATGCCTCGTTTTAAAAGACCGGCATATTTTGGCGTAGTCGGCCAGGGAATGTTTGTGTTATCATCGATGATATCCAGCTCATCTAGCCTTTCTCTCCGCCACCAATAACTACACCGACTGAGGCTGGCGTGATAAGTTCTTTAAGCAAAACGTCCCAGTTTGATTTACTATCATATGAGGAAGTTAAAAAAAAGTCCGTGTTTCAAAAAATTCTATAAACGCGAAATTCCCGTAATGAAAGGTGTTATGTTGTAAAGCATATCTTAGCGTTTCACTATGTTAGTTCATTGGGCAGCATAGCAATTGGTTAAAACATATCTACTCTGTAATATATTACAGAAAGAATCTGGTTTATATCTCTGAATCAAATGTTAACAAACGTTACATTTTTACATTACCAAATTGAACGAATTTAATTTGTAATGTGACATATAATTGCAAAAACCTCACATTTTCCTCAGCTAATAAATTGCACTAAATCATCTAACGCTTTTTTTAGGAACTTCAAAATCAATAATAGTTTATTCTTTCGAATACTCCTTTTTTTACGTTTGTAAGATAATAGGAGAAACAATTAACGCATGGATATATCCCGAAATTACTCCTTTGTATGACTTAAATATTAGTGTCTCTTCTGTGTCTCTAAGCTGGGATCCCACCAACTGCACTGCTTGGATCTGTTAGTAAAGGAAAGCAATATTGTGTCATACTCCGGGCTTGTAAACGTCATTCTCGAGGGTGTAAAGTGAATATAAAGTGCAATACTTTACAACTGCTGGGAAGTTAGTAAAACTATTTCTGTAGCGCCTTACATTTCTGAGCATCCTTTCATTTGCTCATTTAAACAAGCTAAATACTTCATTACGGAGAAAGGACATTTGTCTTTTTGCTTGCAGTTTTGTTTTTTTTTCTGCCAGACTTGCTGGATAATGCAAAGAGCGGTAAGAGACAATTAGAGGAAACCAATTTGTTTAAACAGTCTTCAGAGTTTCGTGTTATGGAAGTTTCCTTTGAACATAGTTGGTTAATTCTGTTACAAAGCAACAGCCTTCTCGGAAAGGTAGACAACCGAGAAGGTACAGTTTTATATATATATATAAAACTAAATTACGTCTTCTGGTAACCAACTAATTACCTGTTCAACCAATTTATCACTTACGAAAAAAGTGAATTTTTTTTACCTTTCTTATTCTCTGTTATTTTGTGTACGCAAAATTGTAAAAGTGCATAAAAATTAAATTTATTTAAAAACTACTAACGATAAATTTTTTTCCGTCTACAAAATCAGATGTTGTAGATGACACTATTTTATTAACTTTATATTTATATATGCGTGTGTGTGTGTGTGTGTAGTTGTGTGTTTATATATATATATATATATATATATATACACACACACACACACACTCGAGACATGTTTCTCCTGACATTCGTGATTGGTTTTAGAGCACAAGGGAAGCCTACAACTCTTTCAAATAAAATAATACATGCTGGAAGATAAAAAGTATTTCAGCCGAAATATTTAGATTTCTAAAATGTCGGTATATTCATTTATTTCCTTATTTTATTTCATATATTATTTGAGCTGTACCATCTTGCAGAAGGCACCAATATCACATGACTACGAATCAGGTCTAATATTTTAAATTGTACCTAATTATAAATGATAGATTGGTCAGAGATTTAGAATAATTTTTTGGTTTTACGAACTCGTGTGCTGTTTATATAAATTTTTTTTTTTCACATATACATTACCATACTTATATTTAAAACCAAATTGATTATGTTAATTTTCAGTTATGTGTTAAAATTAATGCAGCACTAATATTATAGAATTTACGATAACCTTGCTTCAGTAACAATAACATTACCAAGAACGGTGTATGTTTAATGCTAACTTTAATGACAACCTATATTTGAAATGTAAGTACAATGACTACATCATGTCTTGGACGTTTCTGGCTGAAATCTGTTTTTTTTTTCCCCCTAGTCAAAATGTTTTCAATGTGTTTGAATTTTTAATCGGATACTATAAAAAAGGTTTTCATCTGAAATATTATATTACTTTGAGACGAAAGCCCATGTGATCAAATATATATTTTTTTCAGCGAGAAAGAAACTATTAATGCTGCCATCTTCTACAGTACAAAACTGCTCTGTTCGGTGAAAATGATAAGCTGAAACTATATTAGAGCAGCTAAATTAAAATGATAAGCTGAAACTATATTAGAGCAGCTAAATTAAAATGATAAGCTGAAACTATATTAGAGCAGCTAAATTAAAATTTTACAAAATTATAGATCATGTTTCAGATTGAAAATCAATAAAAATAATAAATATAAGAAAAATTATGAAATTAAAAGAATATGTATTCAAATGAAATATCTTTGATATCTGACATGATTGCAACTACAACGTCAGTGGCTGCAAGATCTCTCGTGTCGGACATGTGCTTACTGACATATTGTCGACAGAGTGGCGTGTGCGGATACACGTGCCTGAAGCAGATGCTCAAGAGCTGCCAACTGTCCATAGAGGCGTGTTTATGGATACACGTGCCTGATGCAGATGCATCAACAGCTGCCAACTGTCGACAGAGCTGCGTGTACCGATACACGTGCATGAAGCAGATGCTCAAGATCTCCCAACTGTCCATAGAGGCGTGTTTATGGATACACGTGCCTGATGCAGATGCTTAAGAGCTGCCCACTGTCGACAGAGGCGCGTGTACAGATACACATGCCTGAAGCAGATGCCTCAACAGCGGCCGAACTGTCGACAGAGGAGCGTTTATGGATACGCGTGCCTGATGCAGACTCATCAAGAGCAGCCAACTGTCGACAGAGGCGTGTGTATGGATACATGTGCCTGAAGCAGATGCTAAAGAGCAGCCAACTGTCGACAGAGGCACATTTATGGGTACACGTGATGGATGCAGATGGATACGCGTGCCTGAAGCAGATGTATCAAGAGCTGCAACTGAAGTCGTTCCATATGTAGGAGTAACTGACTATCTTGTTCTCTGTAAAAATTAGTGCGGATTAAAGTTTTCAGGGAAACTACAAGGTGTCTCACCTTTATCACTAAGTGATCTCCCCGGAGTATATTTGTTGAGTTAACAGTTCATCTTTCTTTCGGTTCTGAATTCGCATGCGAGATTAGTTACAAATTTTTTAATGTGTTATTTGCGGATGTCAATTAAATTAATTTTTAGCTCCATACCATTCCCAGGCATAATGCAGTAGCGTGACTAGAAAACTATGCAAGAATTAAATAATTTTGTTCTCTTTATTATTACCCAATGGAAAGTTATCAGAATGCATTGCATGCTGTAGATCATATTATGTATGTTCTAAATTTTTGGCAGTTATAGAATTTCTATATTTATCAAGTAGGCATAACAAAGTCCTAGGAAAAATGATGCTATGTTTAACGATAAAAGTTGAAGTACTCTTTTAAGTTCGTTCTTTCTTTCGCGATTTTGAAGGAGTTCCGTAAGCATGTGGAAGGTTTAACCTGATAAACCAGTCTCTTTTGCTCTAAAGTCTATGTATTTTTTTTTTTTAATTTCCTCAGATGTAAATACAGTTTGGTCGTCACATCACTGATTAGTGAAGTGTTGTTTAAAATCATTTCACCATCCTAATCACTAATGTATTGTGAAAGTATAAGTACCAACCGTGTATTATATAGCAAGTGGACCAAATAGTAACAAACCCTGAATACGTTACGATGAATTAGAACGAACACTCTAACAGAGTAAAATTGTCGAGTATTATGGCTGTAGATAATGAATTATATGCTTAGTTCTTGCATGTCACTGATGATTTCAACATTGTTCGATGAGAAATTCGTGTAGTTAACAAGAATACTGAAGAACTCGGCATTTTCAAAATGTCAAATGAGAGTTCATAAAAACTATGCATTTGAGACCATTTATTCTCAATTTAATAGCGGGTTCGTCAGCCTTTTCATTCACAAGATTCTAGTTCGAAACTGGAAAGAAAACTGCACAAATGTCAGCCACATAATTTCTAGAAAATGATAAAAGAACGTCAATTTGCACGGTAATTCCGAAAATTTTGATTAAAAGTACCGATCATTTTTAATTGACAATAAGAGGCGAACGCTCAACCCGACAGTCGTTAGAATGATGCAACCAAAAGTAAATATAACTCAGCAGTGACAGTATAGGGCTTCATTATCCTGACAAATATTGAGTTAACTAGCTGACAGGTGTGTTGATAATGCCTTTTCAAACACACCTCAGCTAAGGCTGAAGTACAATAAAGTCTATCGACTGCGGCCATTAGTAATTAAATCATAGTTCATTCCGCAAGGGCACTATCGTTTTGGTGTAGCATCCTCACCTTCAGGCGTAAGTTGACCTTGAATTCGGCAGTGTAACGTTTGTAGAGTAGGTAGAATGATGATTACTAGCTTACTGTCTCATGGCTGATGCCATGTAGCTTTATTGGCTAGGCCGTTTAAAGTCTGACATTTTTTCCCGGTAGGCTAGTAGGACACCTATATAAATAAACATGTCTAAATTTGTTTCTTAAATTTGGCAAACGTAGCCCTATCGTACTGAATATTTGAACCCAAATCCCCAAACTTGGTTAAGTTAGCGATCAATCAACTACGAAACACTTGAGGGATGTAATTATGTACTCATTTCCCAACTCTACGCCCGTACACTGAACTGATTCTGTCTGGCGTAACTTGTAGTAACAAGTCGTCGTATTCATGTTTTTATACATTCTTTGAATGCATTGTAACGGAACAAAGCTATAAGGAAATAAAATGCTGAAATTATGCATTTTAAAATAAAATATGTATACAAAATGGTTTTCGCCGATAAAAAACGTGACCCTTAACACTAGAATCATAATAAATATTCGCATATCTTAGGCTACAAAAGCGTTTGTGATCTGTGTGATTTAATCAGGGATGCAACTAATTAAAAAATAATCAGTTGCCCATGAAAATATTTAATGGACCTCGATTTTGTTTTGATAATTCTATAATTCAGTTATTACACCGATAGTCTGTTTCAAATTCTTGGTGATAATGGTTATGAACTCTAGCTTTCATATCCATTCGGATATAATTGGTAAGAAAATGCCTAATTTTAAATTGTACATATAATTGGGGAAATCAAACTAGAATTATCTTTCCCCCCGCCTAAATATATTGGTCACCCTGGGCGAGTAGGTGAATTGATGTTTGTATCCCTGGGTTAAATATGACTTGTGTAAAAAAATATGAATAATGGAGTACGTAATATATTCGTTCATGTGGTAATGTTATAAAGTACACTATACACTGGTGCAAAGGCTTACCATAGTTAATTTTTTAATTCAAGTGTTCTTGTAGCTTTATTTCGTTTTAAGGAGCATTTTTTGCACCCTACTCGAGAGTTATTTAACAAAACTAAATACGGTAGCTAGGTTATGAAGTTTTCTTAATTAATTTATGCCATAGGTAGAATAGGAAGATTATAATGATCATAAATATAACATTTGCATGGACGCGTTTAATTTAAAACATCGACACTCTCGCTCTATGTATATAAGACGTTTATAAGAGACTCCATTTGATAATTTGGTATGGGAGCACCCAACAGGGTTGCGACGTCTTATAAGAGACTAAATTAAAATAAGTTACTTTTAAAGTTTTAGTTTTTCTAGCCTACTTGCTGGCACCTCTAAGCAGAGTTCTCTTAGTCTTCATTCATGAAACTGCAGATCAATTTCATGAATATGATCTTTCCAGCTTCCTCGCCAGTTATGTGTCTTTGATGATCATCTGCTAGCGAAACTAATGATAATGACTATAATTATTCCGGTTTTTGGAGTCATTAGACATCACTCGAAGTACAATATTTTTTATACAGAATTTCAATAATGAGTGCAAGACTGAAAATATCTGTATGAATAAACCACTGTTTTGAAGCTTGTTTTTCTAAATACAAATAGGTAAATTTTTATGTCAAAATTTATTATTTTTGGAAGTTACAGTTAGATCACGCTAGTGAAATTATTATGCATGGTTCTTAACTTCTTCATTCTCCTCTCTCTCTCTCTCTCTCTCTCTCTCTCTCTCTCTCTCTCTCTCTCTCTCTCTCTCTCTCTATCTGTCTCTCTCTCTTCCATTACATTACACAAACACCGCTTAGTAATTATTATAATTGATACACGATGCACTCATTAATTCGCCTAAAAATTAATGTTTTAAAGCATATAAACTATTGTTGGTTTTCTACTATTCCTTTAAAATACTTGGTTTAATACATTGAATTGTTATAAAACTTAATACAAATTATGGTTGGAGTTTTTGAATTTTTTTGTGTGTAAAATATATTTATGTTGGGTTCTAGTTTTCAATTAGAGCTAATTTGTACTTCATAAAACATGTTTTTCACGGCCAGGAATGTACGAGAATGACGAGCCATGTCTTGTGGGAATGCCACATGTATGCCTCCCTGATATACACAGTTGCGACCAGAAGTAGCAAAGGCAAGTTTTCAACTAAACATCCTTTGGGGGGGGGGGGAGGGGTGGATATTTGTGCGTCCTGTTAAATATCTGTCTCAGTGTGCACATTCCTTAAAACTTTAGAACCCAAGAACAGAATTTCACAAAATTTGCTACTCATTTAGTACTTAGTAAGGGAATTTTACTCTTGTAGTTTTCAACTGTACCATGTGCTACTCATTTAGTACTTAGTAAGGGAATTTTACTCTTGTAGTTTTCAACTGTACCATGTGCTACTCATTTAGTACTTAGTAAGGGAATCTTACTCTTGTAGTTTTCAACTGTACCATGTGCTACTCATTTAGTACTTAGTAAGGGAATCTTACTCTTGTAGTTTTCAACTGTACCATGTGCTACTCATTTAGTACTTAGTAAGGGAATCTTACTCTTGTAGTTTTCAACTGTACCATGTGCTACTCATTTAGTACTTAGTAAGGGAATCTTACTCTTGTAGTTTTCAACTGTACCATGTGCTTATATAGAAATTTCTGACATTTTATAATTTATGGCACAATGACATGTATGCGAGTGCATCATCTAAGCAATGAATTCAGAGAAGAATATTGTTATTGGTCCACCATTTTTGAATACAAAACTACATAAAAAGAAAGCTTTTATGTTATATCTCGGAAAATTCTCAACTGACTGTCACAAAATTTCACATGTAAGTAATATAGTGGTGTAACATGTAAACACGAACAAATTAAGTCGATGAGGCACATATTTTCAAAATGGAGGTTATATAAATATTTCAGTTTTTCCTACTATGTCTACCATGCCATTCGACATTTTTTGGACCAAACTTCGCATACTACAAGTTTCGATTACGAGCATAAAATGTGTCAATACTTAGCATCTTTTGTTCACCATTTAAAATAAAGCTGTGTGCAATCTCGAGATACAAGCGACAGGTTCCTACCAAATTTGGCAGACAATTAGCAGGCCATGTAATATGCTATTTTGTCTATAGGTCAAACACCTATAGACACCTATGTTTTATAAGATTGGTATCAGGTTAGAAAATGGAATATTCATGCCGTATTTCGGGAACCAAATAACTAACTCTTATGCAATTTTGCACTCAAATAATATTATAGTAGACTATGTGAACTCAAATGGACGTTTTTAAAGATTGGTTCCGAAAGTGTGACAGTCAACACATAGCAGAATGGAATGAAGAATCGCTCAGAAAGTAAGCAAAGTAGTATAGGCTATTAACGGTTAAGTGAGCACTTTTGAAAGCCCCCTCATTTGGAATAATAGACAATATATATTTTTTTATTTTAGCCTTAGACGTTAACTTCCGAGTGCGGTGGAATATACACACCGTGCTTATTACTCGCATAGATATTATTTTTAATGTTGGTTAAAGAATTAAAAAATTACTGAAAGGAAAAAGTAACTAGAGTCTCAAAATTTCGCACTTTACCGTGAATAATTTATATGCAGTGATACCAAACAGAAAAAACAATTGTGAGAAACAATAACATAATTATGAAGTGCTGACCATCTCCCCTTCGCATTGCCGTTGTGCTTCAGCCCGGATCGAATCATGTAATGTCTGGTGCATTAACAGATCATACATCACCGTGCATTTCACTTTGTGCAGCTGGGATTATGCAAGTAGGTATAGCTGAGCGTCTCGTTGGCATTAGAGACGATGAAAGTTGCTGAGAGAATATGGCAGAACTCGGCCATGTGGCCTGCAGTGACAAACCAGCCCAGAATTCGCCCTCGCTGACTTCGGGAAAATATGGAAACTTTGTTCGAACCCACGCCCTTACTAATGCCAAAACCAAAGGTTAGGACTGCACTACCTTGCTCGGTGGGGAGGAAACTGGGTAGCCTGGGTGTTGGGGAGGGGGAGTCTCACTTCTAATGTGTTTGTGAACAACAGCTGTCGCGTAGTATCCATGTTAAAATAATTGTTCGTGCATGTTTATTGAGAGTTCATTGTGTCGATAACTTGAGTTATGTTTAACTGTGTCGAGAACTTGAGTTATGTTTAACTGTGGTTTAACAGGTGATACGGATATATCCGTTATTTCAAAAATAATCATATAACTAACAATTTTACGCACAAACAGTAAATAAAATATGAAAATTGCGGACTACTATTGATTTTGTGATGTGTGCTTGAGGCTTCATCGCAGACACTCTTCTGCAAAAATTCTGGAATTCAGATATGAATATTTTATTAATAACAGCAGAGATGACAGCTGGGCATTCAACGCCCCAGCAAGGATTTTTATATGTTAGAAACAAATAGGCTGTCCTTTTTTAACACAACTCAAAATGTATCTTAGGTAAAAATATTTAATGATGGGGTCAGCAGACGCTCAGCCATGTACACATGCATCTACACAAGAATAAAAATGCAAAACTCGATTTACGACATGAATTTCTTTCCCTTGAGTCTCGAGAAACCCAAGTTTCATCTGAAGAAAACATACAAAATAAAACTTTTGTTTTATGATTAGGCTCTTCCCGGGATGGTAAAGTATGTTTTACTCGTCACGTAATGTTAGCAGCAAGAGCAAAGAATTTATTATCATCATGGGCAATAAGCACTCTCTTCCTTAAGTCACGCACTCTAGGTAAAGTATAAGCGGAAGGAAATATTTATTATTTTCCCAGTAAGAAACACTTGAATTATGGGCTCGTTCGTGCATATAAGAAACGTTTTGTCAAGGGAAACACCAGGAGAATATAATTGTTAGAAATTTTAGACGTAGTCCATCGTAATGAATTTGTTCAAATAAAATTAACCGCAGAAGGTAAAATAAAATAATAATTTATTTTCTTAGCTTATAACACGATACTTACGGTTTATGAATTACTCATAATAATTTTATGTTCAATGTTACATTCGTAAATGATTTTTAAATACCACGGAATGTAAAGTGTAGAAACTCAATATTTAGATAAATGGTTTTTATTTCTCTACAAAATAAAAATCGGTTCCATTGCCACCAAACTGATAACTTAAAGTAAACTAATATTCCAATTAAACAATTGAATGCAAAATCTAAATACATGTTTTAATATTTAAGAGGTTCCCCTGAATTTTAAAATTAGTTTTAACTATTTCAAACAGTAGATATTAATACAGTACTAACTACTGAGAATCCAAATAGCCCGCCTTGCAATTATTATCGTAGTTGATAACTTATAGTTTGAAGTATCATAATTAAAACATAAATATCTCTATTATATGCAAACCTACCATTTCACTTAATACTAAACTATTCGTGTAAACGGAAATAACGATGTAGTACACAGCCTCTGAGATTCGAATTCGTGAATGTATTACATCACATGTACGATATTATTGACGGGCATTTTGAGCTCTCTAATGTAAGTACACAATAAGTCACAGAAGTACGTAATATGTTCACCTCTCACTTAACAAACATCAAAAGAATAAGTAAACGCACAGTGTTTGAGTTTACCTATCACTGTTCCATGAACAGATTTTTTGTTATGCAGTACTTCGAAATTTTTTTATTCGCAATATAGATAATTACATTACCCACATTCAAAGTATTTAATAAATGCGCAATGTAACTTGGAAAAAGTGAGCTACTTCAACCATAAACAATGAAAGGGTAAGGAATTGTTATATTTAAAATTTACGTCCTATTATAGTAACTGAGCTAAATAGTAACAACATCGAAGCAATTTGACACTGTACGTGAACTAAACCAAGCACATTATAACTATATTGGTATACTGTACTGGTAAATTGGTATACTGTACTGGTATATTGGTATACTGTACTGGTATATTGGTATACTGTACTGGTATATTGGTATACTGTACTGGTATATTGGTATACTGTACTGGTATATTGGTATACTGTACTGGTATATTGGTATACTGTACTGGTATATTGGTATACTGTACTGGTATATTGGTATACTGTACTGGTATATTGGTATACTGTACTGGTAAATTGGTATACTGTACTGGTATATTGGTATACTGTACTGGTATATTGGTATACTGTACTGGTATATTGGTATACTGTACTGGTATATTGGTATACTGTACTGGTATATTGGTATACTGTACTGGTATATTGGTATACTGTACTGGTAAATATTGCTTCATTCTACGATATTACAGGGACCTGCCTTAAATCTCGCCTACATTTTAGAAAATAAACTTACTCCCTAACAGTATCGGGGCCGTGGTGGTGTACTTATTCTATGTGAACCGGGCTCGATTCCCGGCAGGGTCGCTCCTGGATTTTCACATGTTGAAATCGTACCGGACGATGCCGTTGGTCTGAGGGTCTTCTACTAGGGGATCTCCCATTTACCCTGCCTTTCATTTTGGTACTGCTCCAAACTCACTGGCTCTCAAGACATCGAAATTAAAAGCCACCCAAATCTCTTCACTCACCATAATTGTGTTATTTGATATGCCACCTAACGTACTAGATTGGCTTCAAATAGTGAATTACTTTTTCCTTTGTAAAAGTTAGAAATTCGATCTTACATACATTAAAATTAATAATAAAGGAAAAAACACGTTACAATATTAAATAAGAAATTGTATATTCAAGATAAAAATTGGTAACAAAAGACACATATAATATAAATAATTAAAAATTTTAGCTTATGGAGCCAGTGGGTTTAGGTCTTCAAATATAATTGCACTGACAAACTGCTAAATATAATCCATATATTTGCATGTGCCCCTAAAATAACAGTAGATATTTCTTATAATTAATAAACCATACTAAGGAAAGAAATTCATGTCTCTTGACATGCTGTATATGAGCACTCGTTACATTTGAGAAGTTTATTTTTCGCGATTATAGGTATTCAAAAACTTTTAAAACCCACGGCGAATGTTTCCTTACGTGCTCACGGCGATAATGAAGTAAACAATTTGATAACGTTAGCTTTATACACGCTAGTGCCAAGTCCTGCCTTTGTAAAATCTTGTAGGTGAGCCGCATTGCCAACCATAAATTATACAGAATGAAACCTCTTTAATTATACAGAATGAAACCTCTTTAATTATGAGGAGGTAAATAATTTTTGTCCTTGCTATTCAGTTTGCGATATGTAAGTTTTTCATTTGAGAACCAGCGCGTATTACATTATTAAGATTACAGGCGTATCTCTCAATAGTAATTTAAATAGAAGTGGTTCACTTCAGTTTAAAAACAAGGGATTTTCAATGAAAGAGAAAAATTAATTAGACAAAATAAACTTATTAAATAACTCTGCACCTCGGTGGTTGACTGCAAATAGTCATGTTAGTGCACAACGGAAGGAGTAGGTAATTCTAGTAAATTTAATTTAGGAGCAGACTTATATATATATATATATATATATATATATATATATATATATATATATATATATATATATGTATATATATATATATATATATATATATATATATATAGTTCACGACACCACACCATTGCATCAAGTCTACTACAAAGCTGAAACGTGAGTAAGTCCCCTGCTTACTTCGTCACGTGGTAATATTTCTTAACTTGTATTACTAAATTCATGTGGGAGTGGAAAACATTTTCTTCTGCGCATTCCTTCACACTATTGCAAGTTTCACTAGCCGGCACAAGGAAAGCGCCAAGTTTGGATCTGCAGCGTTAGGGCACAGTAAGGACCGATAATCAGTACTTCAAAGAACATTCATACAAAAATCGTTCAATCGACAATTAATTTTTAATGCGGACGAAAAATTTTAGTTTAAAAACGAATAAATTTGTTAAAGGCCTATGATTTATGTAAACGATTTTGTTCATATACATTACAACAAATCTAAAGATGCTGCTGTTACAGTGAAAGTATAAGAATATTATTATTGTTTCTCTGAGTTGATTAAGATAAACAATGTGAGGCTGCAATTTTTAGAACTGTTTTGCTAAAAAGGCCAAATAAAATATTGTTTTCACTTACATAATGTAGGTTTCAATAAACGTCTATAAAATATAACTATAAAAACATAACAATCCATGTTTCTGTAATATATCTCATAGATATATGTAAAACAAATCTCGTTTTTCATACATTGGTTGTAAAAAAACTACTCTTGGATTCCACAAATAAATGTAAAACAAACCAATGGGTTTCGCCGTATTCAAATTTAAACACTCACCAACAGAAAATAAAACTTTTTTAAATGCATTATTTAGATGTATGAAATGCACTGAAAGTATGGTGATTTTAATGTAGATATTTAGAAAACATTTTTCAAAATAATTTAATGTGCTGGAATAATCAAAATTATAATGTTCTATAATAGTAAGAAATGTGCACCAGTGACATCATGCATAACTTTTCTCTTGATCTTGAATGGAACATAATGTTGTGTGTAGTGAATAATCTAATGTTTTAAAATATTTGGTTGATGTTAGACAAAAATTAGATGTTTTTATATATTATGTGAAGATCATGAGAGATCAGATCTTGCATACAATGCTGACTTGCTTATCGACTCACTTTAATAACTAAACAAGTCTGCAGTCTTGAGTTTCTCAATCCAGATGCTTTTTTTACAAGCTTTTATTTAACTTGCATTGTTTGTATGTACAGTGTCCGTCCGATCTCATACCTCTATGCACTGAGCTGGCATGCAGTCTGCAGTCTGCCTGCAGCGAATTACTGTCTTCCTGGTTGCAGTCCGAAGAGTGGAAGGGGCCATCACTTTTTAACTTCACATTTATAGTCTTTTCAGTCTCACCTTTTTTTCCCAATTATGATTAGAATACATCTAAAAAGATTTTTTCGATATTCACAAATCACCGCGCCGCACCTATTCATTACGCACAATATTATAGAATCAGAATATTTCATGTAAGTTCACGCTAGATTTTCACTTAACTTACAGCATTGCATGGTGAAAACTGATTTGATTGCTACAATTTCTACTAATGTGTCTTGCTGTAAGCTCTGTAACTGAAGTTATATATATATGTACATATACAGAACAATATATTTTCTGGCATAACAGTTTTCTAAATAAAATTATGTTGAGTATCCACAAGGATACAACTAAATGAAGGGTGTGACATAGGAAGTGTAGCCAGTTGGCGTGTTACAAGAAATCCGGATTTCAAAATAATAAAAAAAATTATGAAATGTGTGTTCCTGCAAGTGGGAAATAATTAGGCCTGGAGAGCAGATTGGGGAGTCCTGAATCTTCGGAATAAATCGTCTTGAACCGTGGGATATTAACTCTTCAGGTGCACCATTTCCCAGACGTGATCGAAGGAAAGTCTTGTATCACTGTCGTTGTCGATGGCAATGGAGCTCTTTGTCTGGCGTGGCGAGTAGCCAGAGGGCGGTAGCCATGACCACCTCCGAGGGGAGACGAACCAATGAACGTCGCAGACGGGAAAGCCGAGCTACGTCTTGATTACAGTACGGTGTCCCTCCCTCCTTCCCCCTAAATGCCCTGGCTTCTGCAGCCGCTCATATCGCGGGATTAGTCGACAGTTACAGATTAACAGTTGCGAAACCTCTGCGAATGCGGGTGGGGGTGGTGGGGGTGGGGCGGTAGGAGGTAAGTGGGGGTTAGGGACGTGGCTGTAGGAGCGAAACGAGATCCTCTTCAACCGGAAACAGCTTCCGAGTTGAAGCCTCTCCACCCTCCCTCTCCCAGCTCACGCCCTCATCAGCCGGCGGCTAATGCCCTCCACATTACGTCGCATCGGTTACTCCAGCCACAGATTGCGAGCCACCTCGTTTCTGAAATGACGGTGCGCAGAACGATCGTCACTCAATATCGAGGCAATAACTGAGTGCTGCAGTCTTCAACACTCGGCGAGACAACAATTCTTCTTCGTCCTTCCATCTCAAGACTATTCATTTCACAGTTCGGTTACTCGCATTCCATGCGCATTTCATTCAGGGGTAGGAGCTATAGGCTATTCACAGTAAAGTGAGCAATTTTGAAAACCATTTCATTTCAAATAATAGTAAATCTAAATTTATTAAATTTTAGACTAAGACGTTAACTTCCGAGTATGTTAGAATATACAAATTGTTTTTATTAGTTACATGGCAATATTTATTCAAAAAGGTGGTTAAGGGATAAAAAATGGCTTAAAGATAAAAGTAACTAGGGCGTCAAAAGTGCTCACTTTACAGAGGACAGCCTATACACAAGATATTTCCTGTCCTTGCTGAGGGACGACTTTATTAACGGTTACACTTCACCTACAGACTTTTATTTCATTTTTAGAACAATAATTTTATTTAAAGTGATGTCTTCGCCAAAATAGAAAATTTCGTAAATGTAAATTTAATTCTTTGCCTTCTATGACGTTACACTTTAGGTAAAGGATACGATTCAGTTATTTTCTTAACTATCTTTTGGTTTTCCATAAGATAACTTGAGTACAAAATGTATTTGAATGTGGGGATAATAAATATAAGTTAAATTTTTGGAGGATATTCCCTCGTCGCACTGACTATATTGCTATTATAGTTATTACTACTCACAGTATGGCTAATGTTACTGATACAATCCAGATTACTACTCACAGTATGGCTAATGTTACTGATACAATCCAGATTACTACTCACAGTATGGCTAATGTTACTGATACAATCCAGATTACTACTCACAGTATGGCTAATGTTACTGATACAATCCAGATTACTCTTAGGAAAGACTTAGCGGTAATCAGGTGGTACCCTGGAAAAATGTAATAATACAAGTACAAAATAGGTTTCCTTACTTTGCCATAAACTGCAAAATTTTGTAAAATAAAATAACATGCCGCTTGATATAGCTGTGTTAAATTTAGCTAGTAATCATTTTTATTTAAAAAAGCGAACATACCTTATCGCAATGTCTTCAAAAGTGCCATCAGAAGGACTGAAAATTTTGCTGCATTGTTAAAGAGCGTCATTAGAATAAATTAAGCATTTCCATAGACACACGAAGACAAGAAAAGTTGTTTTTTTAAGATTAGCAAGGCAAGCCTCACGCACAGAGTACGTCAGTATACAGATGTGAAATAACCACTTACTTATGTGACGAGCTCCAGTTGCACACTGGCCAGCAAAATGGCTTCATTATCAGCAAAATTTTGGAACTCTGTTCGCCAATCAGTGCCTTGTAACTTGCTTTCCATTAGTCAGACTAACCAATAGGGAAGCTTTCACAGCGCCTGGTAGCCAATCAGACACAAGGCCAGAGCCTCGCTCACCCAAACACTGAACGCGTACGCCCACATCAAAGTTATCTACTCTGTGCCTCATGTAGAACCAGTGGCTCCATAATTACACTTCTCCTTCCCTCTACGACAAGTATTAACACATTCTGATCGCTAAATGTGGCTTTCCAGGCTACGGCAATGTTACTAAAATATAATGAGACGTTAAACATCAAGCACATACTCTATAAACAGTAATCTTGTTTGGGAAGAAAGTGGAATGACTATACACACACACACACACATAAACACACAGAATTCACAATCATATAAACCTATATATAATATATATGTATATATATAATTACTACCATCTAGTTATTTCTAATGCAGTTTTACAGTACATGTATGACGTTGGATAAAGACATCAGAAACGCAAATATGAAATGTGAAATTTACTGGCAAAGCGTCCAGCGCAAATGAAGCTGGGAGAACGAGGGTATAGTACATGCAGCCCGCATGATGTATCTCAAACCTGAAGCCCTGAAGTGCTGTGCTGAAAAAAGAGAGAGCAGTAGCGACAGCTGGTGGTCCATACTCACTTCACAAGGAAGCTGTGTCTCGCTCTGAGATGACGTACATACTGTCGCCACACTGGAGGATTGGCTTCACTGGTGATGTGTCGTGTGAAACTACGACAGTGGGAATGTAGTTCCTTCATGGCATACACTCTCGTGTTTGTTAACATGGTAGTGCACGCACTTGACTAAACACTGCAGCTCGCAGTGAATTGAGCTCTCTTGAACGCCGCGGTCAACATGCTCTATCACTCAGTCCACCATCGTAAACTTGTTGCACATGAATTATATTTATGACCAGTATTGTACATAGCCTAGTTTTCTTAGTAGTCAATATGGGTTTTGTAATTCTCTAAGCCTCTTCGACATCAATGGTTAGTAGCAATGCCCTCAAGAGCGCAGCACTTTGTTAAATAGTTTAGATCAAATTTGAACTCGCAATAATTGTAAGTTAAACCATCGCCCTATGTGAACAAAGAGGAATATTTCAAAGACATTGCCAGCTATAATTTTAAAAAAATTTTCAGCTGAAACCAAACTTTGTATTAAGTATTTCTTTGGAATTTGTACAAATAAAATCTTTAAATTAGTCGTTTTAATTTCGGCAAAAAAAAAACACACTTTTATTTCTGGAATCATTTCATATTTTCATAAAGTTAATCTTTTCATAACGTCACAAAACCATAAAATATATTCTAAGTATTTAAATAATTACATTTTGACTCTTTCTGATGGATCTCTGCATTGAAAATAAATAAGAGTATAGCCAATTTCGAATATTAAAAAATTATATCAAATATAAAAGTATTATAATTAGAATTATTTTACCCTGTCTCTGCGAAAACGCCAACATGGAAGGGGGTTTTATAGAGTAGCATAGATTTACCAAAATAAATTCTCTATCGGGTATCTCATTTATTAAATTAATTAATATTTTACTAACGTCTAAGTTTTCAGTGACTTGTTTGACGCTTGACAATTCAAATAGCACAAATGAAATAATAATATATAAACTTACAATTAAATATAATGCACACATGAACAGGTTTTCAAGATAGATTATGGTTGAGCATGTAAGCTTCAAAATAAATCCGAACAAAGCAATGAATGCTGAACCATGTTTACCTCAGGCAACACAGTTACAGATGTTCCGATCATTCATATCAACCTTTCACTCGGTAATGACGATATTTTACGACCGTGTCAAGATGTGTCAGATATGAACTAAGCCATATGGAAGTGTCACATATAGGTGTAAACCTTTCAGGAGAAATCGGACACGCTCAGTGTAAATTTCATTACATAAAATGTTTCAAAATTTACATATTTTCCAACATAGTCACATAGTAACAGAATTTAAATAAATGAACTGGGAAAAGATTCCTTGAGATACCTATATTCTTATTTGTTGGTTTTAGATTTTCTATTATACTGTGGCAATGGAAACAAACATTTTATAACATTAAAAAATACCACCACAGAAGGGAAATTTTGTTCCCGGAATCAGTTAAAAATGCGATACTCCTTTACAGGACGAAGTCACAAAAGAATAGAAGATATGGTGACACCACTAAGACAATCACGAAGTCTTACATTCAAAGAGGAAACAATTCAAATGCGTTAAAAGGAAAATAAACAGAAAAAGTTGTCAAAAATCTGAAACTTGAAAACATGACGGCTTCTTGTATATGAACATTTAAATTGCGGTACCTGATATTAAGTGCTACTTATGAGGAACAAGTGTTTAATAAAGAGATGCCTTTAATTTCTGGGATTTATTTCCGAACAAGTTAGAATTCATTATATGCTACGTTTGTGTTACTATTGAAAAGGGCTCACTCGTTGTCTGACAACTCCTGGATAATCCTCAGCCAATCATAAAAACCTGAAGAAATGCAGAACCAATCATCTCCTTTTGCTATGACAACTAGCTACCAACGAGACGTCGATACAACCTTATTTCTACAAAAAACTGTAAAGTCCAGCCCAGAGTTCATCAGACTCGCGAATAACACGTCTCTGTCAATAAATATTCTTATGAAATATCCATGATACTAAAAGTGGGAACATTCCCCAAACGGTACACTAAAAAAAGCAATACGAAATTTCCAGAATGGCTAAGGAAATAATTTCTTTGAGGCTACTTTGTTTAAAGCGACGAAATATTTCTTTGATTTCAAAAGAAGGTTACAGAAACATAACTTTGCTGTTAATATATATTACCTTTATAAATTTTAGTTTTAGGTCAATATTACCATCCTTAATACATCCATAATAGAAAGGAAATAAACGTTCTTCACGCGCCTTTTGTTCAGAGTGAATAAATATTACTCCGTGCCTGAGGTAACGGTTTGGCAATATTGAAGGTTTACTGTCATTCGGTGTAGTTTTCAGTATGTGTCTGTTGCCCCGACGCAAACATACTTAAAGCAATACATTCTGCAGTTACAAAATTGCAACTGAATAAATGTCAATCCTTGCAGCAGACGTTTAATGTCACTCCGAATTGCAGATACTCTGCGAATCACTCGGATCAATTCTTCCCAAGAGGTGACATATTCTGACTCATGATACAACCTCACATAATCGATCTATTAAAAGTAATCTCAACGTAATAAATAAAATGTGTCATTTGGTGAAGGGAGGTAGGCTACTAGCACAGGGGCTGCGCGTTCGAATCTTTGAGCTATCTTAATTAATTATTTAGTGATTATAGTTTTTAAAGGTTTTTACCTATCTCATATATACTAATCACCGTTGTTTTTCAGAGTACAAATTGTCTTCGCAGTGTGACTGATATTACCACAAAGACATCTGCTAAACGATTGTAACAAGGCAATGTTCTATGTGTCATGACTATATAGATGAAACAAATGTTTGTGGGAAGCATACTTTGCTGTGGTTATTATTTAAACAAATTTTTCTATGCGGCAACAAGTCATTGTGTAGCAGCAAAGAAAGTGATTTTATAGTGGAAGGGGACAATTTATAATGAAGGACTGTAAATCCATTCCGAACCCGTGCAGCGCTTCTAGTTGCTGGGAGTGGGCCAAGAGAAAGCGCGTAGAGGCGAGAGTAGCGTGGAATGGCGAAGAGGTGGAAGAGGGGAGAGGGCACACACCGAGTAAACCAATCTGACTAATAACCCGCAGAGTTTCAGGCAACTGTCCCCTACCCCTCCACCATCCCCCCCCCCACCGTGCAGCACTTACCACTGGACCAGAAACTCCCCTACCCCTCCACCATCCCCCCTCACCTTGCAGCACTTACCGCTGGACCAGAAACCTCAGTGATAAATAGCTGGCGATCAGTCACGGCTATCCCCGTCACAAACTCCCTCTACCCCCCTCCCACCCCAAATGTACAGAGGGTGCGACTGGCACGCATTTGTCTCCTAGCGGCCATGCTACAACTATTGTTGAGTCGTAGGGAGGGGAGGGAGTGTGTGTACTGCTGAAGAAACAAGCCGTGCTAGCGACCTGTCATTTCTTTCTGCGCCAAGTGTAATTCATTCCATGTCATTTTCAAGATAAATGTTTGTTTTTAGTCAATTTACGGTAACTTCCATCTTTTCTGAAGCCATCCTGAAGTTCTACTTTCAGTATATTCCTCCACCTCATTCGTGCGCACTCAGTTCAATAATATTTTGCAGAAGAACTATTTCGTACTATGCGTTGCAAGCACGCCTAAGTTATCTCTGTTTTTATCCGTGTTAATTATTAATTAAATATTACGATTTATAGGTAAAATTATAAGTAAAAGTTCAGTTATCCAAAAATATTGTACCTCCGTTTATTTTTGCATACATATAAAACCCTTCTGAATAATGCTATGTTTATGAAACACGCGAGTACGTTGTGGATGGGTTGATTTTTGGAATATTTGATTCAAAAAGTTTGAAGTAACTGCGAGTAAACTGTAGAGAAGTTACGACGCATTTATTATAAATGCACGTATTAATATGACGTAAATATTCCTGGCTCTAACACACATGTCTGTTACTAGCCTACTTTCCTTACAAATTCAGGCTTTGCAATCATACGGATGTCCATAGGGGATGTACGCCCCCCCCCCCCCCCCCCTTTTACAAAAATTTCATTAGATGGATCATATAAATATTTTAGGTTACTGTGGTCTTTTTATCATACTGTTTGGCCAATCGTGTCCAAACTTGGTGAACCGAAGGTATCCGCTACAATAATATAACATGCTAGTACATTGCCTCTTATGGCCCACATTATGTGAGATACCGCCACATGCATTAAATAAAGTTCTCGTGTCATATTTCGGGAAACAATAAACAGATTCCTACTTAATTTGGCTAACAAGGGAAACTATAGTGCTACGTGATTAGATAAAGAAGGAAGCAAAGTGAAATTATGGTGTGTATGAATTATATGTATAGGCTGTTCACGGTAAAGTGAGCACTTTTGAAAGCCCTGCTTAAGATCTACCTATATGCATGTTGTGTGTTCTTCCGCCTTATGTAAATTTAACAGTGTTATGTGTACCATCAATTTATTCATGCGTCGGTCAAATGAAACTGTGAAGTTATTAATAAAATTAATACTTTACAAATCTGCTTATTTTTGCACTTCGATGCGTTAAAAAATATCAGAAAGTCAAGGAAATAAATGGTTACGTATCAGTCTTTGCTCACCGTCAATATATGGAACTATTTTCCATTTATTAGTTACCAATTTTACTGAGCATATGTTAAAATATATGATCCAGGGGCAGTGAATTTATTCTAACATTCATTTAAAAAATGCTAACTTTATCGTGAAAGCCTTCAGTAATGTTTAATACTGTGTTGTTTAGCCAGTATTTCGAGACGATATATTTACTCTTTTTTGGCGTGCTCGCGACAAAGTATGTAATGAGAGTATTCACGAGTAATATTAAAGTATGTTCATTTCTTAGAGCTCTACCTCAACAAGCCCTTATTCTGTACACATGTACCCTGATTAGGGGCCGTGGTGGTGCAGTGGTCAGAACACTCGCCTCCCACGTAGATGAACCGTGTTCGATTACCGGCGAGGTTTCTACCGTATTTTTGCATGTGACTATCATGTCAGGCGATGCCGCTGATCAGCGGGTTTTCTCGAGGATCTCCCGTTTTCCCCGGCTTTGCATTCCGGCGCAGCTCCATACTCACCTCACTTGACCCCTATTGGCTCTCAATGCCTCGGTGTTTACAGCCGCCCAAATCTCTCCACTCTACCTTTATTAGTTCACGTACCATACCGCCGTATGAAATTAAAACATTAAAACGCCGAAAAACATATTTGATAAACAGTTTAGGTCTCAGATGGCTGCGATGTTCAATACAATTCGACTGTGTTAGGAGGTAGTCGTACAAGAAAAAGTTTATCATAGACAGCGTTTTTGATTGTAGCCGGATCAGAATCATCTATGTTTACTAATTTTTTGTTAAATTGAATGTTTACTTTGCCTACAAATTATATTTCTTATATTAAGACATCGAATATAAGAAAATTTGCGTGTTGATACTATTTAGTACAAAATAGTTTTTATGCATATATTATTACAGCGCGAGTGCACGAATGCAGTACGTTGTCCCTTTGGTATACTTTTCTAGACTTGGTTGAGTTTTGTTTGCATGTGGTGGAGGAATATCCTGAAAGTAAAACTTTATCGGGGCTTTAGGAAAATGTGAAGTAACCGCGAGTTGTCTACACTTTATACAGAATGTTCGGGATCTCCGCTCCCAAACTGCAGACTTAGTTTCTCTAAACCAAATGTAATACAAAAGCGCTGTACACGTATACCAGGAAAAGTATTTTTATGTATTACAACTGTATTGAAATTAGCGGCCTACAGCGCCTGTGGATCAAGGTGTTGCGTTCACGTCTGTTAGACAGGTTGCAGATGTCGTAGGCGTGTGACACTAAGTTATTACGTACTAAGCGTCGTGCGCCTGCTTCCTGCGCATATCTTCCTCCACGCATGATGGCAGCCCTTTGTTCTCCAGGAGTGATACACCACTACTTTCAACACAAGTTAATTATATAAAAATACTTTTCCGAATGTAAGTGTGTAGGGATTTTGTAACGCAATTGGTCCTAAGCAACCATAGGCGTATTTTCACGGTTGAATTGGCCACAAAGAAGTCCACATCACGAAAATGCTTATTGTAAACATAAATGCGAACCTCACTTAGAGGGAACTCGAAACTGCGCAATTGCTGTAATTGAGTCAGAAATACACATGGAATGTATGGATGTGTTAATGTATTTGGATGTGGAGACTAACACGTACTTCTCGCTTGAAAATAATATCATTCGCATGTGAGAAATGCAGCTCGAGTAATAACAAAGATAAGTATCTATTAAAACTTCACTAAGACTCCTAATATTGTAACTGAACCGAAGTTACGTTATCTACAGACTGAGGTTGTTCACATCTGCAATACTCGCCTCCGGCCCATTTTGACAAATCCCACTTTCCTCTCGAAACACGGCACTACCTTTATTTCGAACTATCACATATTCGTCCATTATTATTAATATTAAAAGGCAAGCATTTTGCAAATGCAATTAAAGAAACCCTGATTTCAAAACGATGAGTAACTACCATCAACATCCGGTTAACAGTTATTTTATAAACGTTCTCCTGATTCGGTTGGCCAAAAATGGTGAACGCTGGTTACCCGGTCACCGTGCGTTCACAACAAAGTGGTGAACAGGAGCGTGGATCCACATCGTTGTTACCATTTCAACCACGAGAATACGTCTCCTGTCGGGAGTCTGGGTTCGTTAGACAGCAATACAGAGTAAGTACGCAGAGACTAAATTATATGGCTGTTCATTTTATGTGGGCGTACCATCCATATAATAAGCAGACGGTCTCTGTTTGTCTGCCCGCCCACACGTTTTTAATACTTCTAAGTCCCTTGAAACTCATCAAAAGTTCTTCAAATTTTTCAGAGCGAATCCTCACGGTCTAATACAGGTTATGTGGGAATTTCAGCAAGATCAGATTACGCAATAATTACTTTTTGCCCTATAAACTCATTTTTAATTACTTTTTTACTATGAAAGTTTTGTATTAATGCATAGAGATTATTGCATAGAGATATGAGGGTAATGGAATATCATTTTTGTTTACTCTAAATGTCTCGCTTTAATGTTGAGTTAATTAAGTGGGGCCACAATGGTGGGTTTGCCATAATATCTGGACTCCAATCCGGGACATTTTTGGAAGGGGTTGTTTTTCAATAAATAACATAAAAATAACTTTCTTTTCCGGCCTACGTCCAGCAACTAACTGACAATTCACCACGTAACAGATACAACTAAAGTTTTATTCTTAAAACGAACGAAGTAAATAACGGCTTGTCGACGAGAGCTTGCCAATGTCGACTGTCCGACTGTCTTCTGCTTCGTTTCGACGGTCTAGCTGAGCATCGCTACATGAAATGTTGCCAACCGCTAAATCAAAACAGAGCTAACTTTCCCGGTTTTTCACTCAGATATCCGAAAATCCCGGACATTCGTTAAAAATGGACACTTCCCCGGACACATTCTTGAATTCTGGATTGTCCGGGCTAATCCCGGACATATGGCAAGCTCACACAGTGGCCAAGTGGCTAGAGCGATTCCAAGAGGGGCCGTAGTGGCTCAGTGGATAGAGCGATTCCTAGTAGGGTCGCAGTGGTCCAGTGAATAGAGAAATATTTAATATGTTTTTTCTTCAGTCTTTGTATGATACTAATTTTTTTAAACATTGTTAATACTCCAGGTACGTGACCTAATTGGAAACACGGTCACGGACTAACCCCTAGTTATTTTATATTGGCAAGGCCTCATGAACGTACCCTTGTGTTATGCCTGAAGGCTGATGACTAGAGACTCCCGAATGTCGCGAAAATATTTCACGATCAGATGTATTTCATAACACTTTAGCTCAGATCCACGCTCTTGATTGGGTGGTTTAGCGGTTACGCGTCTTAGGAGTCTGCCAGCGAATCACAGACTGACAGTATCGGAGTTACCTTATTATGATTGGTATGTCGAGTAAGAAAACTTCTTCTCACAGAGACACGCCGTCAATAAGCAAAAGGAAACTGCTAATACGCTCGTAAGATATTGGAATCTAGCACTTGCGGAAATATTTTCGAGAAGTTCGGGTGACCCGACTTATGACATAACCCAAACTAGCACCCATGCCTCACCTAGGATTCGAATAGTTGACTCGTGGGTGTACCCATTTACTGATTCGTAGAGACGTGCAGCATTTGCGTTAATATTTAGGGACACATTAAACATCAAACACATGTACCTTTGCAATAGGTTGGTCATTGGACCATACATTACTTGACACACCCTCAGTAACTCTGAGCCAATAAATATTCGCCTCGGAAATGTGTAGACTAACCACGTGTAATACAGTCAGAAAGGGCGTGACTTCTCATATATGCAGCAGCCAGTGTTGACTAACCACGTGTAATACAGTCAGAAAGGGCGTGACCTCTCATATATGCAGCAGCCAGTGTTGAAACTACACTGGGTCGAGTATAGACTGCATTGTGAAGTTCGTCATGATACCAAATAATAACGCTAATTTTTCTGATCTCTACTGATTGGCTTCGCGAAGATCTGGGAACGGCCCATGTGTCTGATTGGCTACCGCGTTCCGCGAATGGTTCCCATTTGTTCGGGCTACCGGAAGGAACGTAAGTTTACCAGGTACTGTTCCGCAATGTTCCTGGTCAGTGAAGCCGTATTGCTGACGAGTACAGCTGGAGGTCGTGGAGTAAAAACTATTTCACTTCTGTATATTTGAGCACTTACTTAAGAGTCCTATGTACTGAAACGTTTTCTGTGAAATCGTTGTTTGCGCGTAAACGCGTATCCAGATAAATAAAAGTTCTGGAAATATGACTTTTTGTCTGAAACGGTAAAACACTATTATCTGTGGCACAATTTTTTTTACTTTTGCCATATTAAGTGTATTCTTGGAGAAAAAATTCGTGAAAATGGTAAAAATATAGCATTATTAAAACTTTCTTATGCAGTTTCCTTAAGCGGCAAGAGAAATGTACAAAGATTTATTCTGTGGGCTTTCATCGCGTGCAATAAAACTCCTCTGCTACAGATCTAATTTGCACAGTACAGCGTTACGACGGAAACACTGCACGCCTTGCGCGTAGGAGCGATGAGGCGCTAAGCGAGCGTGTAATTGTCGCCCATATCGCTCCCTCGCTTCTTGACCTTGGGCGCGCATCTACACGGTCCCCTTAACGTCTCGTCGACAGCGAGGTCAATAGAGAAGGAAGAAGCTGATCAGGGAAGCAGGAACCGGGAGGGAATAGGATAGGTCATGGCCTGTGCTGAGTAACCATCCCAGCATTCGCCTGGAGTGATTTCGGGAAACAATGGGAAACTGGAGTCGGGATGACAAGGACGCGAGTTCGAAACCAAGTACTCCCGAATGCGATTCCAGCATTCGCCTGGAGTGATTTCGGGAAACAATGGGAAACTGGAGTCGGGATGACAAGGACGAGTGTTCGAAACCAAGTATTTCCGAATGCGATTCCAGCATTCGCCTGGAGTGATTTCGGGAAACAATGGGAAACTGGAGTCGGGATGACAAGGACGAGTGTTCGAAACCAAGTATTTCCGAATGCGATTCCAGCATTCGCCTGGAGTGATTTCGGGAAACAATGGGAAATTGGAGTCGGGATGACAAGGACGAGTGTTCGAAACCAAGTACTCCCGAATGCGATTCCAGCATTCGCCTGGAGTGATTTCGGGAAACAATGGGAAACTGGAGTCGGGATGACAAGGACGAGTGTTCAAAACCAAGTATTCCCGAATGCGATTCCAGGTGTTTATAGGCTGTTCACGGTAAAATGAGCACTTCCGAAAGCCCTGATTATGATATACTTGTATGCATGGCGTGTATTCCTCCGGCTTATGTAAATTAACATTTTCATATACATCATCACCTTGTTTATGCGTAGGTCAGGCGGAACTGCAGAATTATTAGAAATGTCAATATGTTACAAATCTTGTAATTTTTAGGCTTCGGTGCAATAAAAGAAAACAAAAAGCGAAAGAAATATATTAATTTATCACAGAAGCTCACCTAACACATTTTATTCGGAATTAAGATATGGAACTACTTTCCACCCATTATTACCAACTTTACTGGGTGCATGTCACTTATTGCGCCAGTTAAAATATGTGCTGACAGGGGCAGTGACTCTTTTCTAAGGTTAATTTCAAAAGGGTTTACTTTATAGTGAACAGCCTTTAGCACTGTACCACGTCGCGTGGTCATAGTTAAATACAAGTTCATTTATTTCCGCACTGTTACTACACTGTGAATACAGATTCAGTATGGAATCCATTTCAACCGCTAATTATTAGCCAACATTTTTTGTTTGCCAAGAAAAGTTAAGGAAAAACTTGTGTAGTTTGCCAGGGACTTGGAATTTAAATGCTTGCGATTCAAACATGGGGATATAAACATACGTTTTTCTGGATGTTGACTTTACAACCGATGAACGCAATCAGAGAAAAGAAGGGTTATTTGCCATTCACAAAGCGTACTGGCTGACATCAGGCACGGTGATATCTCAGAAACAATGCGAGATCGATGTAATTTCCACAAGAGGAAGCAATCACGTATCGCTTAAACTAAAATAAACATTTTGTTGCTACTTATTTGTTCCGGTGTGTCGACGATCCATTTGTAACACGAGCCAGTAGTCACAATGACCGGAGAGAGACACAACAGGAAAATTATTTATAATCTCGGTTGAACAAACGCTATCACTGTGGTGATGCGATACGTTGAACCTAGCTGTGTTTACAGTTTTCTGTTGGCATGCCATGAATCCCCCGAATGTTTCTCGATATGGTTTATCTTGCGCGTTAACAATACCAGGTCGATCTCTCATTACGCCTCTTACTTTCATTTACTCTACTACACGCCAATAATGCCGCACAGTGATGCACCAATGTGTGTTTTTTCTCCTCCATCCGTATTCTTGTTTGTTCCTTGTTCATTCAATGCGTCCCCCCTCCTCCCTGAAAAAGCTAGAGCTTCTGCAACTCGAAAATTTTCACGAAGAATGTTCTCGACCACAGCCTAAACCGCTTATCATGTGCCAAATACAAGGAAAGTGTCCTAAGTAACGATATCGTAACAAGAAATTATTTTTCTTCTTGTCAACGGAACGATGTGAAACATAATCATATAGATAAATTAACTCACCCGATTAGTTAATAACAGAATTTTAGGATTGGCCATAGTATCATCACAATGAAACGTATACAAAAAGCGCATACCATCTTATCTAGTAGAGTTGAATAGCTACTGCTGAATAAATAAACTCACGTGAAAATATAATGGGTATTGTAGTTTACGGAATTAACAGCAGAAAGCGGAAATACAAACTGCAGGAGTTTAATTAAATTGCACATACGGAAACATTTATAACGAGTTATTTTCCACCCTTCCTTCAAAAGTCCGTTTGACAAATATAAGCCACGTGATGCCTAATAGTACCCATGCCATACCGCCAACTTGGGTAATATTGTAAGTAGAAATAAAAGTAGAGTTCTGGACCACTAGTCTTGACGATTCGCAATTCCAGTAAAAATGGCCGCAAATGTGCTAAATTACATTACATATAAATACAGTTCATTAATATAATTTTAAAAGCTTACAAATATTAACATAAATTAACTTAAAAATTATAATCAAATACGAGAAATAATACAAATTTCTATAACTATTGCAAATAACTGAAATTTTTAAATTTGTCATACGTTATAGTAATTATTATGGAGTCTGTAATGTTTTCTATGAAATAAAAATATCTAAGATATCTTTGAGTTATTAAAGCAGCACTGCAGTACGCCACTTTTGCAAATATCGTAATTTATTTTTACATTCATGTAATATTTTACTCTTGTAGTTTTCATATATTAATTATATATTACATATATTTTTTGTAACAAGGCATGAATATTCGCCTAATTAGTTTCACCTTCATGATTTTTTGTATGTTAGAAATTTAGTTAGCTTTCCAATAGGCAATATTTATCTCTTATTTCGAATTTAAAACGAAAAATTCTTAACTGTATACTTTTTATAACGAAATCAAGTATACAAATACTACTTGAAGAGATATTTCTAAAATTTAAAAGAGAATTGGTTTTACATTGTAATTGCCAATCATTAGAGATGACGGTTTATCGCGGGAAAAAATTGACCGTTTACTAGGATTCAATAGGATTCAACGTACTGTACACATATCCGTCAGTTTTATTTTATTATTGGCTGTCATGCATGTATGAAGCTACTACCTCATTTCACTGGCCCAATGAGGACTTCTATACCGTAAAGCAGAACGTACGTGATTGGTCTGCAAACAACTTAGCCGAGTCAATACTTTGTTCATCCAATTCTGAAAGAACATACTGGTTGGAGTAAAGGATAAGTTGGCAGAAACATTTTTCTCGATTTTCCATCATCTCTACCAATCATATAAGCATCAAATAATCATACAAAGTGATAAAAACTTTCATTTCTGTTAGTTTTTACAACATAATAAGGCACGTGATATAGAATATTGTAAAGGTTACATTTTATATCGAAATTATAAACAGTTGACTGCATACTAACTTTTTGTACAAACTCCCACTAACTAATATTTACAGCAATCTGACAAAGTCTATGTATTTTTTCTTTCTCTAAGATAATTATACGACTTATTAGTTTTACTCCCGATAAAAAGCCACATAATTTATAAATGCTGGATAATAAATATATTTTTGTCAGAGTAATATATGTGAATTGAACATCCTAAATTATTTACTTTATAGACATATAAACATTTATAATCTTATGGATTTATATATTAACTAAAATAGTTTTATTAAGTTTTGTCAAAGTGAAAGAATTCAGCTCGATGTTATTATTGAAACCACTTATTTCTGGATAACATTTATACTGATGGTGACTTTAGTTAAGAAATCGTTATTATAGATTTTATTCATGTGTTATCTACTACATCTGTTCGCATACATGTTTTTAAATTTCTCCTCTATAAAAATAACTGCAAGAAATTAGAACACTCATCTATTTTAGCGACTGAAGGGAAATTTTTAATTCGATGTACTTTAGTGAGACTAAACTACTTTTAAAGATGGGAGAAATACCGACTATTCTAACACAGATTATTACCTTCTCGCATCGGCCTGGGCAGGCATCGTGGCCACTTACGTGAGAAACAAGAAGTTACCCTGGAGTCCGGCGCCTTAAGGTCGCCGTGTGACTTTGCTGTTCACATGAAGTCTGCATCTTATGGCGGTCTTGTGAGCGCGCAGGCCACCACACCCCCACTTATAAAGACTGGTCACGTGAGCTACGTCGCCGTGTGACTTTGCTGTTCTCATGAAGTCTGCATCTTATGGCGGTCTTGTGAGCGCGCAGGCCACCACACCCCCACTTATAAAGACTGGTCACGTGAGCTACGTCGCCGTGTGACTTTGCTGTTCACATGAAGTCTGCATCTTATGGCGGTCTTGTGAGCGCGCCGGCCACCACACCCCCACCTATAAAGAGTCGTCACGTGAGCTACGTCGCCGTGTGACTTTGCTGTTCACATGAAGTCTGCATCTTATGGCGGTCTTGTGAGCGCGCAGGCCACCACACCCCCACCTATAAAGACTGGTCACGTGAGCTACGTCGCCGTGTGACTTTGCTGTTCACATGAAGTCTGCATCTTATGGCGGTCTTGTGAGCGCGCAGGCCACCACACCCCCCTCCTATAAAGAGTCGTCACGTGAGCTACGTCGCCGTGTGACTTTGCTGTTCACATGAAGTCTGCATCTTATGGCGGTCATGTGAGCGCGCCGGCCACCACACCCCCACCTATAAAGAGTCGTCACGTGGGCTACATCGCCGTGTGACTTTGCTGTTCACATGAAGTCTGCATCTTATGGCGGTCTTGTGAGCGCGCAGGCCACCACACCCCCTACTATAAAGACTGGTCACGTGAGCTACGTCGCCGTGTGACTTTGCTGTTCACATGAAGTCTGCATCTTATGGCGGTCTTGTGAGCGCGCAGGCCACCACACCCCCAACTATAAAGACTGGTCACGTGAGCTACGTCGCCGTGTGACTTTGCTGTTCACATGAAGTCTGCATCTTATGGCGGTCTTGTGAGCGCGCAGGCCACCACACCCCCACCTATAAAGACTGGTCACGTGGGCTACGTCGCCGTGTGACTTTGCTGTTCACATGAAGTCTGCATCTTATGGCGGTCTTGTGAGCGCGCAGGCCACCACACCCCCACCTATAAAGACTGGTTACGTGGGCTACGTCGCCGTGTGACTTTGCTGTTCACATGAAGTCTGCATCTTATGGCGGTCTTGTGAGCGCGCAGGCCACCACACGCCCACCTATAAAGACTGGTCACGTGGGCTACGTCGCCGTGTGACTTTGCTGTTCACATGAGGTCTGCATCTTATGGCGGTCTTGTGAGTGCGCAGGCCACCACGCCCCCACCTATAAAGAGTCGTCACGTGGGCTATGTCGCCGTGTGACTTTGCTGTTCACATGAAGTCTGCATCTTATGGCGGTCTTGTGAGCGCGCAGGCCACCACACCCCCACCTATAAAGACTGGTCACGTGGGCTACGTCGCCGTGTGACTTTGCTGTTCACATGAAGTCTGCATCTTATGGCGGTCTTGTGAGCGCGCAGGCCACCACACCCCCACCTATAAAGACTGGTCACGTGGGCTACGTCGCCGTGTGACTTTGCTGTTCACATGAAGTCTGCATCTTTTGGCGGTCTTGTGAGCGCGCAGGCCACCACACCCCCACCTTTAAAGAGTCGTCACGTGAGCTACGTCGACGTGTTACGTCATTGCAACTCTTCAAAATGTATTGGGTGAAGTATTACTGCGGCTTCTAGGAGGTTCCTTCGCGCCAGAGGCTATAACGGCAGTTTACAGATTCGACTATACACGGTGAGTGTGAATTCGAGAGAAAAACTTAGTGAGGAGAGCCCTTATGCAAATTTAAGTAGGGTCTACATTTAAGAATGTATCCGAAAGTGAAAATTAAGGGAGGTACGAGCACATGGAAACGGATTTTGAGAATGGATTGAATTAGAATTATCTGAAACTGCTTGCGATAAAAATACAACTTTCTGGATATACGATTTGATAGATAGAAGACCTCATACTCGACCATGTTAGGTTCGCATTAATCATCCACATTACATGTATTTTTGTAACCAGGCATGAATATTAGGCTGATTCGTTTCACCTTCATGATTTTTTGTATGTTAAAAATTTAGTTTATTTTCCAGTAGGCAATATTTATCTCTTATTTCGAATTTAAAACTAAAAATTCTAAACCTTGTACTTTTATAACAAAATCGAGTATACAAATAATTCTTGAAGAGATATTTCTAGTGTTTAAAACAGAGTTGGTTTTACATTACAATTACCAATCATTAGAGATAGCGGTTTATCGTGGGAAACAAATTCATCAAGAAATTCTGGTTGCCATATTCTGGTCGTATGTAATTTCATAACCATGAGGTTGTATCGTAGTTTGGTGATTGTTTATGCAAGTGCATGTGTAAATCAACAAAATAGGTTGCCTCAGTAACCCACCCTCCGGCCAACCGTTCTCCCACAATAAGAGACCTTTGCCCAACGCCTGTGCGGGTATGCAACACGTCAGGCACCATCGTACACATGCACAAGAGGTGAGGCGCGGTTAGTGAAAAACACTTACAACACTATGCTTGGCGATGTTGGACGTTTCCCACAATCCATGGCGCATGCGTCGTTGCCAAGTATGTGTACAGCATGGGGGAGGTCGCATACAGACGTTCCTTTAAGTGTATGTAAGTGTGTAAATAAAATATAAGGGCACACACGTCGTGTACGTTTTTCACTGAACCCTCCCTACTTACCCGGCATGTGTAGGGACGTGTTGCATACCTCCTCAGGCGTTGGGCAAAGATACTCCACTCACTACGATACTTCGGTCGCTGTTTATAGGAGAACGGATGGCCTGAGGATGTGTTACTAAGGCAACCATGTTGTAGATTTGCACATGCTCTTTCATAAGCAATCATCGAACTACGATACAATTTACGGTTCCGAAATTCCTTGCGATTGGAGTCTAGCAACACCAATTTCTAGATGAAGGGCGATGGTAATTACCACCATAACGTGGTGGTGTTTGAGGTCTTCTGTTGACCAAACGGGTTCAATAAGGTTGCTGATTTATCTCGAACGGTTTCTGATATTTTCAATCAAATCCATTTTCAAAATCCATTTTCATGTTCTCGTACCTCCCATACTTATGCATCTTCGGACACATTCTTAAATGTAAACCCTACTTAACTCTGCAGAAGGAATCTCCCCACTAAGTTTGTCTGTCGAATTCGCTCTCGCTCAGTTTAACGCTTCTCCAACACGAAGATGGCGGACTGACTTAGGAGGCCATAAGTGGCCTCGTCTATAAGGAAAGCTGTAATGGGCATTTTAACTAGGGGAAAATAATAATTGTACTTCTGTAATGGAAGATATCAAGTTAGGATTTTTATTTGCACTAAAAGTTAAGTACTTATTTCTGCATTAACTTCTCGTAACTTATTGAAAGCATTCCCTATGCTCATTATGATGAGGTTTTATAAAACATTTTAATATGACATGGAACTAAGAGGGAAACTAGTAGCTTTTATTGTAGGAGTTATTGCCACCTTTGTTTTTGACGTTACTAAAATAATGGTTCACTATGATTATTCTTTTATATTAATATTAGAATGATTGATTGTTTAAATACACTCTTTAATATTTGTGATATAGTTCGATTTTGAATATATATATATATATATATATATATATATATATATATGTGTGTGTGCGTGTGTGTGTGTGTGTGTGTGTGTGTATGGTGGCGCGTTAAAAAAAGTGCCAGTAAAAATTCAATTGAAACGCAATAGTTAATTTTTATGTTAGGTTCAGTCCCTTAAGTGTCCCAATCATATTATTCTTTTTATATCTCCCTATTTAAATATGAGTGACATGATTGTGTAATTGGGGCATGTTTTATGCATATGACAGAGTTATCTTGTACATCCAAGAAAACCCCAGGACTCTGTTCCGTGTGCACTTTGTCGTAATCTCAGCCACATACGCGAAGCTTCTTGCGAGGTTTGCGCAGCTGTCTTTCTCGGCCTCGTCTAGCATCACCAAACAACGTGGAATGACTGAACTCTCGAGAGTATCACGTGACACAAGACGCTCCTAATTAGCAGGCTGCGTGCTCGAGTATCAGCTGCTTGCTGCTGCCTTCCTCAGTTGTCAGGTTAACCCTAACCCAACCCCCGTCAACCCTCCGTGTGGAAAGAAGAGAGCGTTGTATCTGCGGCCGGGAGAGAGACAGACATACATGAAAAAACCTCTCGACACTCAAGTGAGACACTTTGGCTAAGTGCTCCTCGCAATTCGATTGATTTCCAACCGCTGGTTCCTCCAGGTGTGCGTTCACTTAACCCTCTTCACTTACCTGGCCCATCCTAGGTTTTTGACTCGTGAGCACGCAGGATGTTTCAGAGGAAACTCAGTAATGCCGGAATCGCATAGTCCCGACCAACACAGCACGACACGACCAAAAACGCAACCACGACACATTTCAATGGGACTACTTGTATTTACAGCACGACAGACACCACACTCTCGGCATTTAACCTAACTATTTAGAAGGCGCTGATAGGCTACGTTAGTTTTAAAGACAGTGAACAATAGAGGAATTTGTAATACATAATGGTGGTGACAAAGGGGTACCTTTAATGCATCCAAAGGTAAAATTATTATTTTTAAGAGTTAGATACAGTAATTTTCAATTTATTTTTCTTTTAACCTCCGTATTTACCATTGCAGGGAAAGCTTGCAATACAATTTCATTTTACAATGTTGTACATTCTGTGCGTCATGCCGCACAACACGACGAAGAATAGAAATAATTTCTAATCCAAAACTGCTGGTCGGACTACAGAATCAGTTGGGCTTTCGACGATCTATCTTGAATTTCATTGGCTGTTAACCGTGGTGTCGTGCGCGTCAGGGCTATGTGGTTCCGGCATAACTTTGGGGAATCGAGTGCTCAGCAGTAATAATGTCGCTGGGGACGAAATGCGGAAGATTGATTAGGAACGCTCTTCGGATTGCTGCAGTGGATAGCAGAACCTCAGGATTATAAATAGACAGTAGAGTCAAAGACATCATTTTTCTGTAGATTATTCGCAGTTTCTCCACACTTTTTGAATCAACCGTTAGAATAAACCTCTTGTGTATGAAATTTCGGGTCGTTCCCTAAATATGTCGCATGCCACAAGCTATTTATACTTTTGTTACCATAAAAGTACCCTATTTTTGGTAAAATTGAACTTTACTTATATTCTATCCATTAAAATTAGTTTTTCGTTTGTAGTTAATATGAATAAAAGCCGAGAGAAAATGGTGTGTGTTGGTAACGCATAGTAATAAATAGTTTTTATGCAACATATTATTTAACTGAGTGCGCACTGACACGGAGCATTGGCCCTCTGATGTTATTTCCTAAGCTTTGTTTGCATGAGGCGCAGGAATACCCTGGAAGTAGAACTACATCAGGGCTTTAGAAAAGTTGGAAATTATGGTGATTGGAGTATATACAGTACTAATCCGTACGCGTGACAGACAGCATTGATTAGGGTCTACATTAAATAAAAGCCACAGACTATTAAAAAAATAACTCTTTATTATTTGTAGTATCTCACCCCCCCCCCCCCAAATTTTTCAACAAGTGTGTACATAAAAAAAAGTGGGAGGATTTGAATAAGCTTATATACAGTGGTGTATGTAACTCAGTGCTAACATCAGTCCACGCGTATCGCTAGACAGGATTTATTGCTGGCACAGAATTCCTTGTACCTTAAAAAGTCTTGCAACAATTTACGTCATTGTTTTAAGGCGTATGAATTTTCGGACATTGCATGTCTTTATCAAGGTAGAGATCTGCCACCTTCCTGAACGACTAGTGGTGGTTAACTTTTTATTCCCACTAGAAAGTTGGTCAACTTTCAGTAATCATTATGATTTTTAAATATTTCCAGCATTCTTCAGTACTTTAAAATATACTTATTGTCGTGTCCGTTATATAGTGCCGCATTCTCCAGTTATTTAATCTTATGTAAAAGTGTGGTTGTGCATTCATCGCGAGAATCAGATTTTCCCGTCAGACGAAAATACGAGTGTTGTATATTTTCCTGCAATTTATTCCGAAATGGCGCGTGATTTCGAAACCTTTGAAGACTGTCTGCAGTGCAAGCGTGGCCCATTTCGTGAAAGGATGCACTCACAAAAATCGTTTTGTGGCGATCAATATAGACATCAAGATTTCATGGTAAATTTTTTTTTCTCATTGCAGTATTTAGTGGAAACCACAAGATGTGGTTTGTCGTCACCAATAAATTCAGTGTGCTTGTAGGCTATGAGGTGTTCGTTAGTCCCCGCGAAAATTGTACGAATATATCAGCAATACTGGTTAGTGAGGTTCACAAAGGTGGTTTTTGTAGGTAGATATGGTCTAACATCAACTAAACACTAAGTTCGAATCTGTCACAAGGGTAATGGAAACGTGGACCCCTTAATTGCAAACTCAGTGTGTTGCCATAACGCCACCTTGCTCGACATTAAAGCGTTGTCTTTAACATATACAAGATGTTTCTCAATTAGACCGACAAACGTCGTGAGGTGATTCCTTATATAAAATAAGTACCGCATATACATGGCACATACTACCTAAACTGAATATTAAGGGAGATATAAGACATTGAAAAGTGAGATTTTGAAATGTATTTTTGCAATATATCGGAAACAAAATAAAATGAAAGTACAATTTTCCGATCATTGTTCTATGTTAATGGGATCTTCAAGTTAAGCGCACACACATATTACTTATTACATTTCCCCTACAGGAAATAATAGGGGTGGCCACCCAATTTTTCCTGGCAACTCTTTTACAGTTAGGAATTTCTAACTTTTGATGAAGAAATATTAAGCAGCATGGCCCAAGAAACAGCATTGGTCCTCTTGTCGCAACGCCTACTACATACCGTTTACAAAACGCACACAAAGATTCGTCGCTGCGATTCAGTGCCTAGCACATACGCAAAACTATCTGCATCTGCGTACAAAAAGTCACGTGTCTACTGCACAGACGATGGCCTATTTGTTTCTGGCGACAGTTTGTATGGATTCATTGTATTGTATACGTGAGTAGTATTTTTACAGATCACAAAAGAAGTGAAATGAAATTACAATTCTTCGATTTATGTGTTATGTTACTGGGAACTGCAAACCCGTATTAATGCACCTCCACCTCCCCCCTTGTAAGGGAGATAACAGGGGTGGCCACGTTTTAGGCACCATCGCTGATACTGACGATATGTGTTCCTACCCTCCCTGGCGTCGGTACCTTTGTACAAGTACCTGCCTCATGTGCTGCCTACCTAGCAGGCATTATTACGCACCCTATCACTTTTACCTTGTGATATCTTGAAAACGGTGGGTCCTATGTTGCTGCAACAAGAGGAATATTTCTGTTACGTAGGCCTTACTGCTTAATAAACAACCATCACACGTTTATAACCCCAGACGGGGAAAACGTTGTATGCAACAAGAGGGTGTTATCTTTATTACAGGGAGGGAGGGGGCATTAATAGGGGTTTGCTCTTAGGTCGACGTTCCCAGTAACATAACACATCAATCGAAGAGTGGTAATTTCATTTCACTTCTTTTACGATCTGTAAAAATACTACTCACGTATACAATACAACGAATCCATACAAACTGTCGCCAGAAATAAATACTACTCACGTATACAATACAAGAGTCAATCCCTGTTATTTCCTGTACGGGGCAATGTATTACGTAATATGAGTGTGTTCTTAAATTGAAGAGCCCATTAAAATAGAACAATGATCGGAAAATTGTAATTTCATTTCACTTTGTTTCCGATACGTTGCAAAAATAAATTTCAAAATCTCACTTTTCAAAGGCTTATGTCTCCCATGATATTCAGTTTAGGTAGTATGTGCCCAATATATTTTCTACTTACAATTACATAAGGAATCGCCTCACGAAGTTTGTTCGTCTAATTGAAAAACTTTCTGTGTATAACAGAAATCTAATAAGTGACACATACGAAAAGGCTTTCACACTTCACCTCTTGGAAAGATCATTTTCTGGAATCTTTGAGGTTTAACATTTACTTACTTGGAATAGAGGAATGTTATAATCCATTCATAAGTACTTGATAATATCCCACATGAATTAGTCCGAAACCTAATGCAAAGAACTGAACACATGCAAGTATGACTTCATGGTCAGACAGAAGGTGGCCTCTTCGAATACGATACAGCGCATGCGCAGAATGTAACTTATGTAGTTTTGCAGTTTGCAGCAAAATGTCTTAATGTGGATAACATTAATACTGTTGCTGCCAACTAAATACTTCATGGCAGCCAATATATTTTTTTCAATAAACTAATATTTTAGTGAGCAGTACACAGCTTTACTACTATAGTCCATTCACACTTTCTTCGGCCTTTTGGAATCGAACATTTAAAAAATCACCCTAGGCGATTTATTTCGTATTAAATATGAATTAACAACAGCGAGAGCAGCGACGTGTTGGCAATGGCCGGTAAGAAATAGTTCACAGTTACAATACTTTTTAACCTCATTTTATATATACTATTTGTAAGTTAAACATTGCCAATCGATATATTTGTATTGTAAGGTAGCACTGATGGAAACACATTTCATTGCTGCAGTTAAAATATACGCGCAAATTCCCGTGTGTAGACTGGTGTTTTTTTTTTCCGTCCGGAATAAAGGTTCACTAAGCGAAGCAGAGCGTGTCGCTCTCTCTCGTCCTCTCTGTCTCTCTTCTCTCTCTCAGGAATATCGTACCACCTGTGTAGGAAAGGTATACATTTTTAATTTCAGCACGTCTCACACTAATTACAGTAACAGTAATGATGTCTGAGATTGTAATTTACAACTGAAACGAGATATTATTGTTTAAATACCTATTATATGTTATTTAGATGCAACGACATATTTTAGATGCGATGGCGCGACACGGCTCGTTGCGCCACACTTACAAATCCAGCAGGTTGGCAAACGTGGTGTGGAAAGCGTTCCCAATATGGCGGCGGCGGGCGAGATACAATGACACGGCGTGTTTCTTAATGAAGCGTCAAGTTCGTAATCGTGTTTTTGAAACATCCTACGGAAGTTACAACGTTGTGATTAATATGTGTTTCCACGGCAGAGTGAAATGTGTTGTAATCGCTGCGTATGAAGGGGCGTGGTGGCTGCGTTGTAATCGTTACGCAGGCCGGGTGTGTGTGTTGATTTCAAATATGTGCAAAGTTTATACGTTTTAACCATGAACTGATGTTATGACGAAGTTAATTATTTATATTTACGTATGTTAATCACAACGTTGTACCTTCGTGCTAGGTTTTGAAAAACATTTGTGTAATGAGTTTACATTTCTGTGATTTGAATGTCTGCAACAATCCCAGCGAATAACTAAGCCCGCCCAGATAAAATAAAATAAATAATAAAACAAAGCTACAAACTAGTAAGTATACCAATGCATGTAAATATTAGCAGAATAAATGTTGCGGTAGGCCTGTGTGCGTGCATGTTCACCACTCTTTGACGTTTGTTGAGGTACATTAAATACGTGACACGAGTTGCGTGCTTGAATTTACTGCGTTGTGTCGTTGGACTGGTTGTCCCTTCATCTTAATTTTTATTCCAAACACATATTAATAATAACAGGTTAAATACTACTGTTGTTTACGCCACAGTTTTAACAAACACTGTCGTGGCAAAATATTTATGTTTATTATGTCTAACGTGCTATATTGTGTGTAACAAATATTTATGACATAATTCTTTGAACAGCTGTAAACAGCAACCAATATATTTGACAGTTATAAAAGTAGAAGTCACATGGCAGTGTTTATGTTTACGTGTAGCGGAAGGATACGTAATCAGTATCCAAAAGTAGAAATTTGGCAGGGCTTGAGAAAAGGCCGAAATTATCAAGAATCAACTACAGTCACTCTTCGTGTTATTGGCCACCACAATCTGCTGTTCATCAACAACAAATTTTCGCCTTGGAAAGCATCAACCTAACCGTTTTTGTAGCCACTGTAACGGCTGCGTTTTGCACTGTCACTATGCAAATGAGACGTTAAATAATCACATGCAAAACCGGAAACTTTTTATTCATATACATGATAATTTAATACTGTTGATATTTAATTTTTCATTTGTTGTTATGACATGCCAATTTCTATTCGGCTCAAAATAATTACTTTTCTTTATTTTTGCAGTAAGAATATTGTGCTTTAATGTTTTCTATGTATTATGAGTTTCAATTGTTTATTGTTATGTGGTATTTGGTTGACAGCCATAATTGTTGGAGAATGAGGCCCGTTGCCAGGGCAACGCGATTTGTTTATTGCACGAGGAAGCAGCCGCCTCGTGATTGGTCGTTACATAGCGTCACTTTTAACCTACGTTATTGCCAGAGAGGAGAAGAGGGAGTTCAACTGCGATGTAAGGCGGGACGTAACGAGTGTTACGGCTCCGATAGGATTTTAAATGTAGATATTAGGACAGTCCACGAGTGATTTTGTATATTTTTCGAGACCAAGAGAAGATTGTCGGGGTGCCGGGAAGAGAAGAAGATAGTCTCAGGAGCTAATAGTGCTCTATTTAATTTAGTTTAGATAACATTCCGCGTCATTCCGAGTGGTACCATATTGGACTGTAACTCGCTGTACCATAGCCCGTTGGCTACAATATTAGGGAAGGATATTATTCCGGAAGAGAATCACCGTATCCCATGACTGTACCTGATCTGCATGACGCAGATTTGTCATGTGAGACATGCCGATCTACACGTATAAAGTCAGTAAGTAATTAAAATAAGATGGTCGCCGATTTTAGTTTTGGAAAGTAGCTTAAGGCAGACGCCATTTTACCTGCCATGAGATGCCGGTGTTTGAACTATATTTTACAAACCAATACTAGATATTACTAGACCTGCTCCTAGTTTACTTAGTGTGAGCTTAAATTAATAGATATTATTTAAAGAAGATTCTATGTATTTGTTTTTTAAGAAAAGGGCTAAGAACTTATTAAATAATGTTTCGTGCTAACTCACAGGGTGTCTTGCTTGTGTTACGGCCACTTAAGATACACGCATGCCACCAGAAGGTTATTACTAATACTGCTATCGAGTTTAACTATTTTTAAACAACTGAATGTCTAATATTGTCCAGATCAAAGCAGTTTTTATTATTCTAATCTCCTTCTGGACTCCTTCCTTGTCGTTAGTTACTCCCAAATCTTCCCATGCTAAGCTATTGAGTTTGACTAATGTGCTATGTACGTATGGTATTGTAGCCTTCTACTGAGTTGGTGTACGACTATCGTCCTGGTAAAAATTTGGTAATTAGCATCCAAGTTGTGGTTTATGCTCACTGGTGCAACTATTTCTGGATGGAGTAATCTTGAAATCATCTACTCTATGTTAGCTTGACTCATGTATGTTAGTGTGTGGAAGACAGATTGAACACAATACACCACCATTATAATAATGTTACTTAAATAATAATTTAAATATGTTCACACCCCAGTTCACACACTGCACCACTAACAAATTTTTTTAATCGTGGAAGTCTTACGTAAATCAATAATTTTAACACAATCTTTTAATGTATTAAATATTTTCGGTTATAACATCCACAGTTTAATACAATTATTTGTATTACAGTCTTGCCTGTAAATGTAATAAATAATTTCCGTGACATACAATCACAAGACATACTCCAACGCTGTCATGTAATTCTAACGTTCTGACGGCTATTCTTGGTAAACTGAGCAATTTTGAAAGCCCTGATTAAGATTTGCTTTTTACGTACGTTTTGTATCCTTCCGCCCTATTTAAAATTAAGAATGCCATGTCCCTTACTACAGTATTCATGAGTTGGTCGAGTGAAACTTTTAAAATTTTTATAATTATTAGAAAAGTAAAAATCTTACAAGGTCACTAATTCTTACTCTTATATTCATTAAAAATAGAAAGCAAAAGAAGTGATTTGATTAGTCACAATTGCTTACCTAAAATTTTTAATTCGACGTTACTACGTTGAATTACTTCCCCGCCACCATTACCAACTTTACAGGGCTCATGTCACTCAATGCGCACGTTCAAACATATGCAGGTAAGAACAGTGACATTTGTCTAAGGTTGGTATCAAAAGTGGTCACTTTATCGTGAACAGCAATTATCAGTCTCAACCCAGCAATTCTGGGCTCTTTGCCCTAGGTCAGGAGACTACACGTGGTTGTCATAGGGAACAAGTGAAATGCGGCCAACGTTCTGTGTGTTCTACAAACGTAACAAATGTGCATGACGTAGCTATTCTCCGGCTACGCACGTGCAAGAGGAAATGGAACAATCTGCCAATTCGATCAAATTTTAATATTATATTTCTGAACAGCTAATCTCGGCCCTAAAGTTGAGCTAATCTAAACTAACAAATTATCTCACATACGAGTATTTAGATGTATAATAAGAGTAATTTGAAACCATGATATTACACCAGGTCTAGAAAATTTCGTATTCAAGAAGAGACGCAAGAATCCTTATAATACTACTTTCTTAATTAAGTGATTTTGTAATGCCTGGTTCTACTGTTTTCCAATCCATTTATTTTTTGATATATTAGTTTGCGTAAGTTAAGATAAAAATACATTTTTACAAAGTAATTCCCAATAGATTATTTTTATAAATGCGGTTATGCTTTTTTTCATAATCTTTTAAGGAGCATACACGAGTTATATATTGTCACCCTTGGCCTGAGTGTAAAACAGGCAAATCATCGCTGGTCCAGGAGCACCACGACTACACTCCACAGTCACCTCAAGCTCACGTGTGTTTGTCTCTGCGCTGCCAATAATCTGCGAACACACAGCAACACCAGTCAGGTACAGTCAGCCACAACACAGTCAAGGAAACTCTCCCCGGCGAGGTAGACGCTGTGTTTTATATGCAATAATCATGTACAGAATATTCAACATACCGTTAGAAATGTTCGTAATATTCGAGGAATTTCTTACGTAAATGTGAAGTTAATATACGGGAAAGAGTGCCGTGGTTGCAAGGAACGCAGCTGAGTTCTCGTGCACAAAATTACGGATGCGCTTTATGCATTTTAGAGCTTCATTTGTATGTGCTATATCGAGGTTACACTTGAATTTATACACGCTACAACTAGAACAATCATGGTTCCTGACGTAGTAACATTATCCATGCCACTAACAAATGTACTTTAAAAAACATCACGAAGACAGCGGAAGCCCGCTGTAACAGAAAAACCTCGAACACACTCACATATTACTACGTCAGTATATTCAATCATATGTTTAAAATTCATTTTTCGGGTGAAAAGTTTCGAAAGTAGTACAAATAAGGTGTTATGTTTTATTTCCCCCCCCTTTATACTTATTGTGTATTTTCCCCTCATATTTATTGTGCATTTGTTGTAAACTAATAATATTTTTTCTTGATTTTTTTTTGTTTTGCTAATGTGATCCGCCGTACATCCTACTAGTATTGTGATATTTGTTTTTACTTACTTTTATTGTAAGGTTTTTCCACATGTTTCTTAGAGTATCAAGCTAAAGGATGTACATATTTTCATATCCCACAAATTACATTTATTTTCTACGTGTTTTAAAATTTATGTTTATTACTATGACTTAAATTTTAATCCTTTCTGTGTTAATGTGTACGCACAGGAATATACAACATCGTTTAAACTTATATTTAATGGTTTGAAGCGTAACTTTCTATATATTTATTTAATGAATGTTTATGTGTTTTTAGGATAGATAACCTAGTTAAAGTTTCATGTATGTTTCACATTGATGTAGGCTGTGTGGTTAAGTGGGAGAGACGGCGAAAGCCTTGACTTCGCCAACAGTAAAAAGCAATAATTATAATATTGTATCACTACCACGGCAACATGTTATTACTCTCTGATGGTGCAAAGTCCTGGAAGGCGAGCGGTATATCAGGCGTGGTGATCTATGGCGAAGGACATTGACCTAGTAAGTCGGGTGGTACAGTTGCCAGTCTCTCAGCCGTGTTAGTTACATAACTGTCGACCACCCTGGTGTATCGGCTTACAGCGCAGGGGTTCTGGGTTCAAATCCCGCGTGGGACATATGGGTGTATGTTTGTGTACGTCCCCCTGAGTACGTAATTCTGTGTACGTAATTCAACAAATATTGCAAATATCAAATTAATCAGTTAATAAAGTAAAATAAAAAACTGTCTCAGCTGGCGAATTCAACACATTTTTATTCATCTTGAAATTCCGCTATAAAACAAAACGTTTTAATGTTTTTTGTTCACCGTTGTATATCAGCTCGATGGGAAAAAAACTATTGTAACATCTCTTTATAAACAGGAAGAATGCCGACGTAATAAAAAGAAAATGTTACAAGATCATTGCGACAAATTTCTAGGGTGTTCGGCAATGTAATGAGGAACAACTTGTGTCAGAGAACGGATGTCTGGAGACGCTTCGTTTGGACGCAAGATTCTTTAACAACCCCGTTATAACGCCTGGCAGGTTGGCAATTAGCGTAGCACACTACAGACACCAGCTGCCTACCTTCGAGGAAACAGTGGTACGGTACTTGTAGTCCTGTAGGATTGGTGGTAATAATAAGTAGGTAGACGGTTGTAGGTTGCAGTGCTTTATTGACATTTACAAACGATCACCTAGAGCATGGGATCAAAAAGGCGGCGCTCCGTTTCATTACAAACGTTGCAAAGCCGATGAATTCCTTGGCGCATCCGCTCCGGGATGCCAGGAGTTGAGTGCACCGCTTTGCATGTCGCCCGTATACGTTCTACGAGAACATCGTGGTCCTCCGCAGGCGAAGAGTACACACTAATCTTCATTTGGATCGACATGAAGAAATCGAACTGCGCGAGTGCCGTAGCCAGAAATTTCTCTTAGCTCAAGGCAGAGGAATTTACATTTATTGAAGTGAAATGAGGGAGGTTATGCCTGATTTAACAGGGCTAAGTCCCCCTTCCTAGGCTAAGTCCCTTGCGTTAACAGTACTACAAATTACAACAATACTCAGGTATTATAGAAAGAAGTGTACATAAACAAAGGCCACATTTGAGCGACTTATAATTATCTCAACTAACTTTCTGCATGTTACCGTCAGCGATTCTTGCTCAAGTGACCTCAATGTTCAAGTGTACGAACTCCAGGAGACACATGCAGTCGATGCGCGAGTCTGGCGCACTGGTGTGGCTGCTGCGAGGAATCGGAACAACTCCCATGCGCGTATTGCGTATGTCACAGGTAACGGAATCCGACCCTAGTATACTTCTAGTCGCGTGAATAAACTGTGCCGTAGGCGAGAAACAGGACAATGTTTGCAAACAGATAATATGTATTCGCACAAAAAGGTTACATTAGAGTTTTGTAATGGGTTTCAGTCATTCCGTAAATTGTCTGGTATAGTTTATTCGCAGTGTTCTCGCCCTTTTTGGATACAACTTTAGACAAATCACATTATGTGTCACGTATTTGGCTATATTGTCTTGTATGGCATGCGCTTTATACTTCTTTTAACATAAAAGTATCTTATTTTAGGCTAAATTATAATTTCTACCTTAAATTATATTAAATTTATTATATACATATACATGTTAACCGAGAAAAAATAGTTTTGCTGGAAACGCGAAGTAATAAATCGTTCCCATGCAAAACATTATAAAAGTGGGTACGCAGAAATGCTGTGCCTTCTCCGTTTGAATTAATTTTATAGACTGTGTCAAGCTTTGTTTGCTTGAAGCAGAGAAATACAAAGGAAGTAGAACTTAAGCAGGTCCTCAGAAAAGTTGGCAATAACCATGAATGGATGATACAACGCGTAATTAGCTTGTACATTTTCAGGTAGAGCTATTGCACAATGATTATATAGATAATTGAAATCTGTACAATTGTTTTTATTTCATGTTATCATAACATTAATTTCCTCCCCTTTGCGGCAGCCGGACAAACGTTACGGACAGACTACCATCCCCATATACTCCATTAATCAAACGATTTACTCCACACGTTTGGAATATCTCCGTTGATCGGTAAAAAAAAAAAAAAAACTAATTTTGTAGTTTTTTGTTCAAGAGTAGCAAACTAGAATCACCCAAACCGTTTGGATTCTGTAGAATATCTATATTGTAGTAGCAGAATCATTTCGAACTCACTCTGTTGCAAGGATCAGCAACCATCAGTAATATATATATATATAAATTAGAATATTTTGCAATGCAATTGCTTTCTCTGCCCTGATGTGTTTATGTGTAGCTACTCATGAGTTTTCCTTCAGGGTGTTTATACCATTCGACACCCTAGAATATTAACTAGTTATTTTGTTCTTTGATCATTATATTTATAGAAAAGTACAACTTTTTATCGGAGGCAAACCGCCGTCCACATTCAAAACTTTTGACCTGAGAAAAGACAACAGCAAGTTAAATACCCGTCTCTGAATATCAGTTACTGCGCTGTTGTCGACTAGCTTAATAGTCCAGCTAACTGGGAGCCAGTATTCCCAAGTATTACAATTCACTGGGAATCAGTATAAATAATTATTTTATCAGCGACATTCAGTTATAAATGTGTCGGTAAACTGCCAACTGATTTACAATTGTGCACTTTCCACTTGTGCCACCAAAGTGAAACAATTTCAACTATTTCGGGTTAAAATAGTGGCTCGTTCACTGCTATGCGTTGTAAGGGGTAAGCTTCCCCTGCACGCTAGGCAGACCCGCCCTCGCGTCCCCGTCGCCCGGCTGCAAGGAGGATGATTGACAGTTTACCTTGCTGGCGTCACTTCCCCTGCCGTAGAAGCCGTCAACTTGGGAAGATGCGCAAGAATATTCTGGGAACTATTTCCTTCCGCATATAACGGTATTTAGAGTAGTGTCTGGGCTAAGGCTAAAATTTTTATGACTGACATGCGGGAAATATATTTATTTTATAATACAGCAACGCATACAGTTAAGGATCCTTATCGCATTAATTGTGTGCCAAAATGAGCAGAAACCGGTCTAGCATTTGCTGAGTTGAGGCAATAGATTTATTTAATGTTACACTAGCATCACAAATAACGAAACAATCAGAAAATTTGTTTCGGAATTTAATTCTGACAGCCAGGTCCATAAAAATATAAAATAAGTTTTAAATATATTTAACGGTTCCTGATATGTGGTATTTTATCCCAAATCTTAGATCTTTCACTATGTCCAAAAGAAGCCACCTAGTTATTTGAAAAGTATATATATACAATTTGGGCTTTGTTTTATACGGTACAATTAAAGAGACTTCTTTGAAAATCGGTGCTTTTTTCAAAACGTTTAGGGGTGGTGACGCACGCACACCAAAAAAACGTTGTCACACAGACATACGATAAGCAATATGATCTCATAAGCGTGATTTCTCAAGGAAAAGAATAAGTGCACTCATAAATATAGCATTTTATAGTAAATCATTTGTGTTTAGTTTAAACGTTTTTTTTCAACAGTTCCTGATATAAATATGCACACATCCAATGTATAAGCGAAAAGCGAATTAATAATAATCATTTTCCTGCAGAACGCGATAATCTATAAGTTGCTAGTTAATTTTAGGCACACAATACTGTACGTCAAACGTGAAATCTTTGCACTTTCATGATTATCTTTAAAGTAGATGAATAATGCGGGAGCCAGCGCAGCGCACTTTTTCCGGCAATTTCCACCAAAGTACAAGAAAGAACTGACATAACTATTTCCCGTTATTTTTAACAAGAATACAAGAAAAATAACAAACTCAAGATCTAAAATTCAGTGAAAAATAAAAACTATCAAAATCAAGAAAATTTAAGCTAAAATCAAGCAAATTCGTCGTTTTCAAGTTACTTTTTTATATTTCTAGAAATTACAATTTTCAATTTAAAAAAAAAAAGGAACTTTTCATAGAAAATCAAGCAGTTTAAGCCCAAAATCAACAATTTTCCAATATTTCACAAAAAGGTCGTGCAGGATTTTTCATACTATAAAAACAAGCTATTTTAATCGAACATCAAACAATTTTACCTCAAAATCAAGTAAATTTACAGTTTTCCCAAAATACGCATATGGATTTTTCATTCACATAAACAAGCAAATTTAAGCATAGATTCCAGCAAAAGAAGCTAAAATCAAAGGAAATATTAAAAAATATAAGTGGTAGACTAAAAATAATATAATATTTACATTTTTAAGAGAATTCTAAATCATTCATAGTTTTCCAAGTTTCCATTACTTTTAAACATTTATATGTTATAAAAACTTGTTTCTCATTATTTAATTTTAAAGCATATTTATCAAACATATTTACATAACGATCTGGTAAAGTAATTTCATATTTACCGCTTAGAATACAGCTAATTTTACTCGTATTTAGATTTGTATAGTTGAAATTCGTTAGCAGCATCATTTTTATTTTTTTTTAGGTTATGTAGTTAAGTCAATTCAAATGAATAGTTCAACTTGTTGAGCAGCGCTTCCATTTTTGTGTGCATTTAATGGGAATAAAATTTTAATTAAAAAAAATTGTTTCAATTTTAATTGTAATTCTTATATTATATTTAATATATATTAATAATATAATTTTATTATTAACATTATTTTTCAATTTTTTTAAATTATGTTTTATTTATATTTTAAATTTAAATTTAAATCTTAATAATTTAATTTTATTATTATTTTATTAATTATATTTTAATATTTATTTAATTATCTTTATTCAATTATTTATTTATTTTTATTAAAATAAATCATTTTATTATAAAATTATTTATCGTTTTAAATTGATAACAAAAATGGAATCGTTGCTCTACAATTAAATTGACAATTCTACCATTTCTAAGCGATGTGAAAAGTGTGGAGAAGTATTAAACATAGCAAATTTTTACTACCATAAAACAAATAATCATATACTTTATAATAACCTGAAAAAATTTGTCATTGAAAATGTCAAAAATAAATTTATATTAAAAGGAGAGAAAGTATTGTATGAATGTGGAAAATATACTTTTGTTGCACCTCTCAAAGAGCAGAAAAATTCAATCACACAATGTGTTAATATATATTATAAATTATATATCAATAATTACCCAACAAAAACAAGTAGAGTATGCAAGGAGAATAAATATATAAAATTATTTTCAGTTCATACAAGAAATAAAGAAAAACTTGGAACAATCTGTAACAATTGTATCAGTGAATATAATAAGAATTATCGTCTTAACAAGAAATTTACTGAACTGAATGACAAGGGACACCTTTAAACAGACAACCAAATGTACGTTACACAGTTAAAGTGATTTCCCTTATTAAAAATAATTTAGACATTTTATAGATTTCATTTTCCAATATATTTACTATTTTTATAGCTCTTCATTGTCTATGTAGAATTTCAAAGGTTCATATATTCTTCTTTATAAATAAACAATCAAAAATGTCAGTGAACAATCTTGCAGTTGAGTTCGGTAAGACAAGAATGAGAGAATTATGAATTATAGGCAGATATTTAAATATTCAATATTAATAAAATCTAGGGAAAGCTGATTTAATTACACTATGCCATTTAATATAAACGAGCAAAGAAAAAGAAACTTTGCAAATTTACCATTTTCATATGTCAATATCAAACCACTATATTCAAAAGATAGAATTGAATTTTTAAAAAATTTTCTATTCTCTAATAATTTATTTGTACAACATAGAAATAAAAGTAAGCGGATAACAGAACGAATAACAAAAAATAATTTTACAAATTGAACTTTATAAAATGCCAATATCAATTAATTATATAAGCAAGATAGAAAATAATTAAAATAAAAATTCCCCTACTCTACTACATTTTCATAAGCAAACGAAATAGACGAACCAATAAAAATTACTTAGTTAATAAAGCTTTTAAAAGTAGGATATAAACATATAACATTGAGAATTCCTTTAATTTAGTGCAGCCTAATCAATTTTTAACTTCAATAAAAATTTGGTTTCTGAGATAATACGTGATCATTTTAGAACATTTATAGGGCTCAAAGATAGCATTAAATTATATACAAATTGTCATAAGCAAGTTAATAATCAAGTAGAATTATTTACATTTCAGTCATTTAATTATAGGATACTAAATGAAGGTGAATTTATAAATATTTATAAAATTATAAAACAATAAATAATTATGTAATTATCTGAATCTCAAAAAATTGGTTCAGGATGGGCTTTAGATAAAATAATTGGAATACACCTAGCAATATATAAGTATAATACTTTAAATGGAGCATCAAAAATTGATCTGCCAGAATTTATTAAGAAGAAACACACAAATATTAATGTAAAAAATAATGATCCAAAATGTTTTCTTTGGTGAATAAAATCAGCATTGCATCCAGCAGAAAAAGATCCACAAAGAGTTATTAAGTATATAAATACTTAATAATGATAAAGTAATTAATAAATATGAATATCCTCACAATGGATGATATGCCAAAAATTGGAAATCAATTTGATACATCTATAAATGTATACTCGATTGAAGATAAATCCACAGTATATCCACTTAATATCACCACAAATAAAAAGGATAAGCACATATATTTACTACAATTCAACGATGATAAAACCCACATTACTGTTGGACAAAAGATTTATCTAGATTATTTTCAGTACAAAAAATATTCATAAAAGTCAAATATATATTTGTGATATGTGCCCTCAATTTTTTTACTCTCAAGAGAAATTAAATAAACATACAGAAGACTGCTCTAAAAATGAATCCGTAAGAATCACTTTACCTTCGAAAGAAGAAGCAAATATCTTTCAAATATTATAAACATACAATGATGGTTCCTTGCAAGATATATGCCGATTTTGAATCAATTCTAAAGAAAATATCAACAACTTAGCCAACCCCATGAGCATTTAGTAAATTTTACCTTATCAAAAATATTAATTTTTAACTAAAGATGATAATAATAATGGTCTTTGTAAGGAGGTACTTAAAGAAAGATATAACTTTTCTGATGATCAATTAAATATAATTAATTTAAAGTTAAACTATGAATTATCAATTACACAAAGCATCTGGTTTTTATTATATTCTATCTAGTTATGGAGATTATAAGCCTCCAGTAGTTTATCGAGGTCCAAATGCTTATAAGACGTTTATACAATCAATAAAAAGGGAAGTAGAAGAAATTGGAGAAATATATTCACAAATTCAACCAATGCATCCACTTACAAACTAAGATAAAATATTACATAGTAAATAAAATTAATGCATTGTATGTGAATGTGAATATACGAAGGACAGTAAAAAGTGCATAATCACGATCATAGAAATGGAAAATTCATTAATCCCGTATGTAATAATTGTTATCTACAATTAAAATTTCCTAATTTTGTTCCAATTGATTTCCATAACTTAGCTGGTTATAATGCTCATTTATTTATTAAAGAGTTAATATATGATAACAAAAATATACACTTAATTTAAATAATGAAGAAAAGTTCATAACTTTTGGGAAACAAACAGAAAACATACAAATGAAATTTATAGACACATTTAAATTTATGGCAAGTAGTTTAGAAAATTATTGTCTAATTTAACTAAAGAACAAATTAAACACTTCCAAAAGCATTTTCTAAAGGATCAAGTCGATTTAGTTATAACAGAGGGTGTTTTTCATATGATTGTATGGATAGTTTGAAGAAATGTGAATAAACAGAACTTCCACTAATAATTGAATTTTACAACAAATTAAATGAATCTATCATAAGTGACAATGATTACAAACATGGAGATAGTATGTGGGATCAATTTAATATTAAAAATCTTGAATATCAAGACTTATACTTTAAAAGCAAGGTATTATTGTTAGCAAGATATATTCGAAAAATTTTAGAAATACGTGTTTAAATGCATATGAATTATATCCTGCATGGCATTTTACTGCATCGGGATTATCGTGGGAAGCAATGTTATAAATGTCATTAGATTTATTGCATAATTATGAAAAGAGTATTAGGGGTGATATATCGCAATGTTATAAACAATATATTAAAGCCAATAACAAATATTTAGAATATATTAACTTAAATTAAGAGTCTAATTATTTTGCATATCTCGATAAGCTTTGTTTTTGGCGAATGTCTTAATATTTACCATATGTTGGTTTCGAATAGGTGGTTTATCAATAATTATATTAGATTTTTGGCAAAATTATATGTTAAATGTTAAGGACTATTCACATCATGGTTATATTTTACAAGTAGATTTAGAGAATCAACAAGATCTACATAAATTACACGAAGATCTTCCGTTTTATCCATAAAATAAGGAAGTTCCAGGAAAAAATTCTGTCTAAATTATTGACAATTTTAGATAATAAACAAAAGAATGTAATTCACTATCGTAATATAAAACAGTGCCTAAATAATGAATCAAAGTAGACTAAACTACACAGAATATTGAAGTATAATCAGTCGGATTGATGAAGAAATATATAGACATAAATACAACAATGAGAACTAATGCCAAAAACAAATTTGAAAATGGTTTTTATAAGCTGATGAATAATTCTGTGTTCGGTAAAACTTTGGAAAATATTAGGAATAGAGTATATATAAGACTGATATCAAATGGAAAAGTCTGTGAAAAAATAGTAGCAAAAGCAAGTTTCAAGAAAAGTGCTATATTTAATGAGAATTTTGCAGACATACATATGAATAAAACAAGTGTAAAATCTAATAAGCCTATTTATGTCGGTATGTTAGTTTGACATCTTTCAAAAGTACTAATGTATGTTTTTCATTATAAAGTAATGAGACCAAGATATGGCGATAAAATAGAAATTTCCTATTAAGATACAGATTCATACATTTATAATATAAAAACAAGCTTTTTATGCAGACATGAAAGCAATGATAGAAAAATTTGGTGCAAGTGATTATTTAAATGACAATATCCATAACATGACAAATAAATAAGAATGTTATAGGTAACTTGAAATACGAATGTAATTGAACAATAATACATGAATTTGCTAGGTTAAGAGCAATAATGTATACATATAGAGTTAATGATAAAGAAAATAAAATATTACAAGGTCTAAAGAAGTGTGTTGTTAACAAGAGAATTACATTTGAGGACTACAGAAATTTTTTGTCTAAAGAGAAAATAGAATATAGAACAATGGAAATAATAAACATCAAAAAGCATGAAAAATATACATTAGAAGTTAATAACATTGCATTTAGCACTTATGATAACAGAAGGATTATACTAGAAAATAAAATATTTACATGACCATATGTGTATTAGAATATATAATTTTTAGTTAATTTCTATATGATTATATTTCTATATTATATTTTAAACATATTTAATTTCCAAAATAATATCTATATCGGAACCATCCAAATCAATCAGTTTACCATTTTCTTCACTAATTTCTATAACAATGTGATTAAACCACTCATTATTTATTCTACAAAAGATTTATATTTTGGTTTATAACTAGCATAATCTCTGAAGCCAAACAAGGTTTTTTGGTGGAAAACTAGCATTTATATCAGTTACTAAATGATAAGATTTGTCATATTTTATAAACATTCGATAGGATAAATTACAATGAACATTTATTGTTTTAAATAAATTAAAATTAGGTAGCTTAGTACTTACTAAATTTGTCTTTTTCAATAAACATATTTTTCTCAAAACCAAGCATATCAGATAATCGATCGTCAAGTTTAATATCAAATTTAGATTTAGCCACCACTCTATTTTCCTCACTGTATGATGTCAGTTCAATGTTATTTTTTGAAAATGGTTCATTCGACTTAATAGTTTCCTTTAATGATTCAATTTCGTATTGTCCTTTAGGAATAGTGAAAACTTCATTTTTGTCAACTACAGCACATATTTTTTCAATTGTCATTGTAATATTGTTGTCTAATTAGGAGCTTAAATTTTTGCATCAAAACTAATTAAAGCAATCGATTTTTCACTATGGATAATATAATGAAAATTTTTATATTCATAACAGGACTATTATTTGTTAATTTAAATACTTTATTATCTATTTATATAAAAATTATTATAAAATGAAAAATGTTAATTGTAGTGTTGGTGGTTTAATTTCCAAAGAAAATTCTAAAAATAAAAATAATGGTGAATTACTGCCTGATAACATAACAGGCTTAACTGTTGTGTCTAGTAGTGGTGAAAAAAAACTGGATGATTAATTTTATTTATAAGTCAAAATGGCAAAATTTTAACAAATTGAATATTTACTCAAAAAGTTTAAACCAACATAAATATATTGAGCTACCAAAATACTAAGATGTAATATCGAAAGAGTTTAATGAAAATATGGCTTATTTTTAAAATAGCAATAATGAAATGACTCAACTAGATCAGTGTGAAAATGAGTTGCTAGTTATATTTGACAATATTATTTTAGAAAACCGGAATTTCATCCGCAAATTTTTTACTATGGGAAGAAATAAAAATGTTGATGTATTTAATTTGGCACAAATATATTCGAGTGTGCCACAGCGACTGGTGAGAGACAATATAAACTTTCTATGTATATTTAGACAAGATGACACTAATTTAAAACACATATATAGCGATTTTGTTGGTGGCGATATGTCTTATGAGAAATTTAAAGAGATGTACAAACTGTTGGATTAAAGACTATGGTTTTATCACAATAGATTTGAGCAGAAAAATGAACAGCGGTAAGTATAGAGATCAAATTCAACATTTTATGATGTAACTTTGTCTAGTTTCTCTTGTACACGAGAATTCTTTATCTACATCCCCAAGAGGCACTTCAGTGCACTCTTGCAACAACAGGAAGACGTTTATCGCTACATTGCTGTTATTTATTTGCGATCTAGTTAACAGTCGTGGTGCAACTCGTGAGATTAAGCTATCTACTCGTTGTGAGAATAACTCATCACATGATGACTTTTTATCATCGCCTCGCTTGTGTTTCATTTCAAATGCGAAGGTCGTGGGTTCGACTCCCTGTGTGAGCAGATAATTTATTAATGTGAATATGAGGCACCTGTATTTACACTATTGGATTATCTCCAAATCATTCAAAATTTGAGCCAAGAATCCTTACTTTTGCTCACATATTCAATACATGAGTATTGATGAAAATAAATGGTACTACTTAATCCCCAACCCAAACATACGCTCTGTGCTATACTGTAGTATACCAGATGTATAGGGTGGAGTGATTAATATAGTGGAAGGCGCCCCACTATATAAATCAGGAATACCATAAAACGAAAAAAAGATAAAAAAATAAAAAATCCCCCACCTCTCCACTAAAAAAAAAATGTAGGCTAGCCAGTGGAGAGGTAAGGGGTTTCTACAAATTGCATTTTGTAGGTGCTTTATATAGTTGGAAAAAATGGGTAACTGACATGATAGAAATATCTCTAAACCCTTTAAAAATGTTCCCTGGCATGATAGAATTATCAGTAAATATTTTTTAAATTTTAAATAAATTAAAGCTCACTATAGGTGAAATGTACCTTGAACGAATGTTGAACAAATGTTGAATGTGTTTTTGAATGTAAGATTGAAACTTTTTATGAACATAACACCTTATGAGATTCATCGGGATAGTAGCCGTGCACGATAATGACTCTGCACAATGAATGATCCTGCAAGATTTATGATCCTGTACGATTAATGATCCTGCATGACTGTGATCCTTACAGAAAAATATGTAGAATCACAAAATATATATTTTAATAATCTAAGAGTTATGCGGGGTTATCAAAACCCAACCATTTAACATAAATTTTATCACCTCTAGTTTTTAAAACTTTTTCAACCAAATATTCATTCGGATAGTTGGTTTTCATAATTTCATGTTCATAGAAACTATTCTTTATTTATTCTCCTTTGCCATCTTTCAGATTGTTAGTTGACACATCATTATTAAAACCTAACAAATGGTAAATAATTATGTTCTCCTACTAGATGTATAACACTTTTCGAAGACTCATTTACTCTTGCTTACATGGAAAATACAGCCCATTTTGTATTTTGGTTTTGTAATCTACCAAATTTGATCGCGTTTGAATTTTTTTCGATGGTCTTATTAACTTCAATTGGTTTCACACCAATGGTTCTATGTTTGGTATTGTTGTATTCTTGAACTTATTCATCTAATATGTTTACGCATTTGTAATTGCCATTTGAAGCAAATTTCTTCCACATTTTGTTCTTAATTGTACGATTATATCTTTCTACAACACTGGCTTTAAGTTCACTGAATGTAGAATTTTAATTATTATATTTTTGCATAAGTTCATTAAAAGTTTTCTTATAAAATCTGAACCATTATGTTTTTGAAATTTATTTGGTTTTCTTTTAGTTAATATAGATTCTAGGCCATTTACTACTTGTTTAGCTGTTCTATCTTTTATAGGTATACCAAAAGCATTTTTTGAAAAAACTTCAAAAATTTTGATAGTATATTTTTATCCATTATTTATATGTGATATGCCTTTCAAATTACCAGTATCCATCTCAACAAGATCGATTTGCCATAAATCATCAATACGATATGAAATTACGTTTCTTCTTGGAAAATTTTTTCGTGCAAGTTTATATATATTTCATTGATTATTCCTTGTCTTATATTGGGCAAGTATTATTATTATTATTTTTTAGATATGTTGATTTTTTAGAATTTCATTTCGAGCATATACTTTTCTGAACTAATCGCCTGTTTTTAGTATTTTTAATTTCTATATTATTATTTTAATATGTTTTTTTACACTTCAAGCGACAAGTATTATCCATTTAATAAGAACAAAAAAATAATCTTTTCATTTCACGAATATTGCTTTTATAGTTGCCACGCCATCATTATGAATATATATTTTATTGTTTTTGATTTTAACAGATAAAATATTGCCTCTGTAAACATGAAAAAGGCTTTCTGTAATCTACTTTTGCAGGTCCTTTAGTAAAAGTTAGAGTATCATCAGGTAAATTGAAATTATCAGTAGTTATTTTATAAACAGTACAATCCATCGAAAAAGTAGAGAGAACTTTATTATTATCTAAGTGAAAAATGTTATTACTTATATTCCATTTTGCAGGTAAAATAAACATATGACATTTATCTATTTTCGAGTTAACATGTGTGTCACTATAATTAAAAAAATGGTTGGTTTAAATTTTGCCATTTAACATCTATTTCTTTATCGAAATATCTTTTATTGCCTGCGTCTTTTCCATCTATCGGATAAGCCTTATAATTAATTCTACGATTATGAATAGAAACATAATCTTTTGTGTAAACAAAAACTTTGCTAAGTTTATTTTGTAAAGTGGTAACAGTGATATTGTATTTTGAATCTATGTATGTTTTTAAAGCATAATCAGAAACAATAGTTTTATATTTTTAATCTTCTTCTTTTTTCGTGCCTGCCGTGCATTATTGATTCGTTTTATATAATCAGAAAAAGTATTACTGAATTGTAAAAGTATATCTACTTTTGAAGCATAATCAGCTATTTGTTTACTAAAAAATCTTTTATTGAATTCATCTTTATCGTATCTAGTATCATCAGTAGTAACAATTCTGTTCCTTAAAAAAGAAACATAATATTTCGTATAATCAAAGCAAGTGCTAAGTTTACTTTGTGAATCAGAAACACACTAATTGCAATGTGATTCTACATATGTTTTAAAAGTGTAACCAGAAGTAATAGTTTTGTATTTTAAAATAGCATCTTGTTTTAAAGCATAAGCACTAGTGTCAAAAGTTTTATTTAAAGATCTGATTAATGGTTTTCCAAATATATCTGTAATTTAATAACAAAGAAATTAAACCATTAAACTTAAAACCTTTCGTTAAAAAGATATAAAACAATTAATGATAGATGTCCACATATAACTGAATTAAAATTCTGAATTCGATCATAATTGTAATAAACAATTCTATTTTTAAAATAATTAGTTAAATAAGTATGAATATTACCTCCTAATGAATCAAAATAGTGAACATAATTATTTTATTTAATATAACGAACCCAATGAATCCCAGGATTTGTTGAAATGTCAAAATTAACCACAGCACATTCATTTTTGAGCATTATTTTTGGTAATTCATCAATCATATAAACATTTTTGAAATTTTTTGTGTTCAATATTTTTACATATGTTTCAATATTGATATTAGATAATGGGGACATATTCGAATTTGTTTGGCCTTCCCTTCTTTATTATAACTAAACCATTTCCTGATCTATTTTACTTTGCAAAATTGTGTCTGTTCTTCTTCTACTACTACTAATTATGTTTTATTTTCTCTAGTTTGTTCAACACAATTATAAATTGCAGTAGCTCTTCCAGCTAAAGCACCAATTGCACCTAAAATTGGAAATATAAATGGTATAATTCCTCTGTGATGTAATCCATTTCCAGTTTTTTTAAATAAATTTTTTGGAGTATTGGAAGTGTCAATGTTAACAAGAAACCTTTACCTTCTTTAAATTTTTAAGTTTTTTTCTCAAGTTGATTCTTTGTTAAATCTATACTAAAATATCTTTATTGATCAATAGGTATATCGAAAGTTAAACGTTTTATCTTCATTTATAAGTGAATATATGTATATATAATTTAATAAAACATTTTATTTCCCCATCCTAATATTCTTTTTGTAAACATAGTTGAAGCAACAGCAGCTGATGCCATTTTTGCTCCAATTGGAGCATTTTTATCTTACATAAATTCCGTTGCTTCCTGTAAAATTTTATCAGCATTATGCCTCAATTCTAAATCTTTAAGATCTATATAAGCCATATCGTGATATTTGCATGCTTCATCTAATTTATTTATTCCCGTGTATCCTCTTTGTTATCTCTTGCTGAATTTTGTAAATGGTCCTCAACAATTATAACCTGACAAGTGCATTTCAGGCAAATTTAAACTGTTTAATGCTCATTTTATAATGCCTTTAACATGATATGGGTAATTCCAAAATGTATGTGAAATTACATTTAAAACTCTTATAAGATATGGAATTCCTTTTGGATTATTAGTAACAATATCAGAAAACTTACTGTTCAACATATTCATTATGCTTAATTTTTCATTGTAATTATTGTTATTTTCAACATTTTCTTCACCATGTATAACTAATAATCTATCAATTAATTTTCTAACATCATTCATCCAAATATGTTCTGTAGGCAAATAGTTGGATTTTTTTATATCTTCTCCTGATCTACAAGTTCTTGGAGAAATCATTCTTTCTGGTATGGTTGGTGCTGTTCTTGAATGTGATTCTTCTATATAGTGATGATAAATTGGTTTTAATTAAATTTTTGTATTTCCAACTTCAATTCGAGTTAATTTTCTTTCTCGGATTATATTCTTGAAATGCAGCATTGGTATCTAGAACAATTTTCGTGTTGTTTTCATTGTCATTATCAGTAAAATTATCCTCAAGTTCTTCTTTTTCTTTTGTAAACAAATTAGAAAGTACTTCTGTTAATACATATTCTTTATTTTTAACATATATTTTATCATCATCTATCTTTACTTGTGTATTACCTATGTAGAAATTTTGTCCTTCTGCACATAATCAATTTTGAGATCAACAACATTTATTCTTTTTGAAATTTCTTTTCCGAGATTTGTAGTAGAATCAGTTCCGGTACGCGTAGAATAAAATTCGTTCTGCGTCAATTTTGTTATGGGCAAATGTCCATTTGCTGTTCCAAATAAGGAATAATCTGAATTGTTTACTGCTAATGAAACTAATGCTATTTCATTTTTGTTATGGGCAAATGTCCATTTGCTCTTCCAAATAAGGAATAATCTGAATTGTTTACTGCTAATGAAACTAATGCTATTTCATTTTTGTTATGGGCAAATGTCCATTTGCTGTTCCAAATAAGGAATAATCTGAATTGTTTACTGCTAATGAAACTAATGCTATTTCATTTTTGTTATGGGCAAATGTCCATTTGCTCTTCCAAATAAGGAATAATCTGAATTGTTTACTGCTAATGAAACTAATGCTATTTCATTTTTGTTATGGGCAAATGTCCATTTGCTGTTCCAAATAAGGAATAATCGGAATTCTTTACTGCTAATGAAACTAATGCTATTTCATTTTTTTTATGGGCAAATGTACATTTGCTGTTCCAAATAAGGAATAATCTGAATTGTTTACTGCTAATGAAACTAATGCTATTTCATTTTTGTTTTCTTCACTTACTTTTTCTACTTTTTTACCCGTTATTCGTCGATTAATGGTTCCTCTTGCTTCCTATTTTTTCACATACTTTGTCTTGATGCTTTTTATATTTTTCGGTGAGTAATTTAACTCGAGAAACTCCCTTTAATTCAGTCATTTTATATGCATTTCTTTACATATATATTATTATTTTTCCTTATAAACGAGTTATAAGAATATTGAGAGACAACTTTTCCTCCTACTGATTAAGCTAAGGGGGATTTAAATGTTTTCAAAAGTAGGATTGAATTTTATATTACCATAGGTGATGGGTTTCCTTTTACAAATGATGTGTATGCTTATGTTTATGAGAAATTTAGTTTACTAAACTTTACAGTTTTCTAGAGTAGAAATTTTCAAACATGGAAGTATTATTGAAGCTGTTGATAAACCAGGTATGACATCAATGATGATGAATTCTTTATTAAGATCACCAAGTGAACAAAATTATTTAGAATTTACTGGTGTTGATAACCTATATCGAGATAAATCTGTTTCTAGTAATATAACAAAAGAGGTTTAAACTGTTTTTAGGGATAAAAAAATGAAACAATATATTTGCTCAGATATTTGTTTGTATTTATTCGTGATAACAATGAGGTTTATTCGTGATAACAATGAGATTTATTCGTCATAGCAATGAGATTTATTGAAAAGGTAGTTATAAAAGTACTTTCTTTCGTAATTCATCTGATATTAGCTGTTTATTTCTTTATGAAACTTTATATAAAGATGATAAAGTTACGAAACATCGTCCTCATCCTGGTAAAACATTTATTAAAAAATTAGAAATTATGTGGCCTATTGTAGAATCTGAATCTAACACAGTCATTGGAACCAAAGAAAAATATACAAAGATCCAAAAACACCTATTAGTTTTGATTACTGGCAATTTTCAGAAAAAGAAGTTCCTGGTGGATCAAATGTTTTTAACACTGTTATAAAATATCAGTTTAATAATTTCAAATCTGATATGCCTGATTTTGTAATTGTAGGTTTTCAACTTAATATAAAAAAAATCATGCTGAACAGCAGAAACACGCTACTATGTTTGATCATTGTAATGTGAGACACATTTATGTTAAAAATGGTAGAAATGAAATTTTTCCTATAGAAAACTGGAATCTAAACATTGAAATAACATTGTTTGTCTTAAACAATTTCTTGCTTATAACGATTTCAAAATTCAAAAACCAAAATAGATACCGACTATATAAATAATGAACTTTATTATAAACCAACTGTAAACTTTGATGATGATATAAATTACTATTCATTTTGGGGGCGAAGACCGTTATATGTTATAGATTATTTATATAGAAAAACTACTGTAGTTAAAGAAAAAACATATATAAAGTTAGTGTTGATTTTAATAAAGCTGTTGAGGCAGGTACCATTTGTAATGTTTTAATTAGGAAAATAAATCTTACCTGTGATTATTTAAAAGAAAGAATTGCTGAAGATATATAAATTTTTTAAATTAATAAATGGAAGAATCAACAACAAAATATTTCGATATTTTAATACAATATTTTAGACTTATAGTTGAGCGGTTACATTTAAAAGTTTAACAAATTTTTAGAAATATACATTAATTATTTGACCAATTAAAAAATTGTTTTCATACTTGTAATAAAAAAATTTCATACGACCACTTTTTACAAAACATAAAAAACTTTAAATATTATAAATGGATCAAATTATACAACTTTTAGAAGATTGGGCTATTGGATATGAAATTATAAAAACAGTACCTTCCATTGATAAAGAATTAACATTGTTTATTTCATAATTGCTTTAAAAATTAAAACAAAATGATTTAATATCTGATAAATTTTGTATTTCTAAAGGAGAGGTTTGTGCTTGGGACTGTTGTGGTGGCTGGGATTATGTATTCAGTAATAGTTTTGGTTCTTTATTTTTATACTTTAAAAAGTCTTATTGGTGTTTTACTTGTGTTGAATAAAATTTATATATTCAATTAATTATCTTTTAAATGTTTCCTTTAATATTAGCTTATTTTGCTTGATTTAAGCTTAAATTTGCTTGTTTTTGAGAATGAAGAATCTCGAACTCATATTTTGGGAAAGTGGTAAATTTGTTCGATTTTGGGGTAAAAATTGTTTAATTCTCGATTAAAATTGCTTGTTTTTATAGTATGAAGAATCCTACACGGCCATTTTGTGAAATATTGGAACATTTTTTTGATTTTAAGCTTAAATTACTTCATTTTCGATGAATATTGCTGTTTTTAGAATTGAAAATTGTGGTTTCTAGAAACATGAAATAGTAGCTTCTAAACGAAAAATTTGCTTGTTTTTTAGCTAAAATTTGGTTCATTTTGATTTTTTTTAAATCGAATTTCAGATTTTGAGTTTTTAATTTTTATTGTACTTTCGTTTAAAATAACGGGAAATAGTTATGTTAGTTTTTTATTGTACTTTTGGTGGAAATTGCCGAAAAAAGTGCGCTCCTCTGACTCCTCATTATACATCTACTCTTTAAACAGAGAATTTGTAAACACTTATCATATTTTTACAAACTACATATTAAATATTTTCAACTTGATTAAAAATAGCATTACAATAAATAATATAAACCAGGAGTAACACATAGATATACACTTCAAATTGGCAAATGCGTATCCTAGTTGTAAGATAAGTGTGCACCGCTTGTTTCAATAAATGTCAAAAGTTTTTAAAAAACGGTCGCGAGCAGTAGTTTTTTTTTCAATTGCCTCTTCCCGAAAAGACCGGCATTATAGGGATAAAAACGACTGGGAAATGGTATGGGAAAGTAATTTGTTCGAGACACAGTAGCTGGGGTCCTCGAGGCAGAATAATGGCATCGAAGTAAACCCCCTCCCCTTCACATTGAGACTTTGAAAGTGATTTACCGCAGCTGGGCCAGGCCGCACCCTCTCTCCTGCTCCGTGATTGGCGGCGTGGCTGGTCTGTGGGGGGTGAAGGGGGTTGGCGAGGTATAAATCTCGGCGTGGTAGGTGTCGGGTTTCTGTGATGTATGTGGTGATGACCTGCCACCCTCTCTAACACTACGCCTCTCGACCTGCTATAGGGGTGACTATGCCAACAGCCCTACCTAGTTAACCTTATTGCTACTACACGTTGGGGAGATCAATGTTAAAAGTGTGGCAAACAATAATTTTCGCCTCTAAGTAAGCGCTGGTGTCCCAAATGTATAGGCCGTTCACGGTAAAGTGAGCATTTTTAAGGCTCTTCCCAATTTTTATTTTAATCCACTTTTTATATTTAAGACATTTTTTTAGTGCCGGCATTGTCACGTGACTAATAAATACAGAGTATACTTTCACAACTCTCGAAAGTTAATGTCAGATTTTCTCTAATTTCAACTTTAAAAATAATAATTGCAATAATCATGAATCAATAATTGCAATAATCATGAATCACATATAAAATAACTTCGTAACTAAGTAGAAGCTTTCTCTTTAATTACTCTCATAGCTTAACATTGAAATTATAAGCGAACACTTTCTAACACTGCGCACTTAGAAGTGGAAATTATAAGCGAACACTTTCTAACACTGCGCACTTAGAAGTGGAAATTATAAGCGAACACTTTCTAACACTGCGCACTTAGAAGTGGAAATTATAAGCGAACACTTTCTAACACTGCGCACTTAGAAGAGGAAATTATAAGCGAACACTTTCTAACACTGCGCACTTAGAAGAGGAAATTTTCCCCACACCCAAATTTCCCATAAGAAATCTCAATTAGTTACTAACCTGAGTCTAGCGCCACCGAGACAGAGAAATATTTGGAGCACTTTGTAACAGTGTTACTCACGTCTTCATATATGCCTATATTTACTGGTGTCTTTATCTCATTCTGGAATCCATTACGGAACGAAATGAGAAAGCCAGATTTTGGCGATTATTCTTATTTGTGTGGGATTTGTTTTACTACTTAATATGTTTTAATTCGACCCTTTCCTACTTTTGTCCAGTTATTAATATTTCATTAACCCTGACACTATCATAAGGACGTCCCTCGAGTACGAATGAACCTGTGTTATTCATAGCTTGTGGCCTACAAGGGTAGGCTAGAAGATCTCGATTGTGCAGGCTTAGCAGCCTATCGCATAATGAATTCGCAATGAGTCGCTTTGCTATACAGTATCATGTTCTAGCGCGTGAGGCGAGGAATGGCTTTGATTTTATTTGAATTAAAGGAATTTTGATCTCGCCTGCTACAATTATCTTATCGTAGAAACACGCTTTCCCAAACAAGAATTTTGGGCACACATTGGTATTTTAAAAATAGTATACATTTCGCGTTTCCAGACATATTAATTAATGGCTTAAGGCATAAACATTGACGAATCCAGGGGCCGCAGTGGTATAGTGGCTTGACTATTCGCCTTCCATTCAGCTGAACCGGGTTCGATTCCCGGCGGGGCCACTCCCGCACTTTCGCATGCAGGAATCATGTCGGACGCTACCTCTGGTCGGCGGGCCCTCTCGGGGATCTCCAGCCTCCTCCACCGCCCCACCCCGGCGCCGATCCATACTCACGCCGCCCCACCCTCATCGGCTCCTAGGACCTCGATGTTAAGAGCCACCTAAATCTCTTCACTAACTCATTTACGAATCCAAGTGTTAAAGATTGCCTTTTTAAATTATATACTATTGGTATTTGAGGAAATAGAGATGATGACGATTTCCTAATAATTTTATAAATGCGAAAATTTGTACGTTTGTTTGTTACTCAATCACGTCGTAACGGCTCGGCGTATTTGGATGAAATTTGGTACAGCGGTAGATTGTATTCTGGATTAGCAGATAGGGTACTTATCATCCCGGAAAAACCAACAGTTTCTCAGGGAATATATAAAAAAGGCCACCATCCATGAAGATAGATCACTCAGTAATTATAATTAAGGTTTGAGTTTTCTACGCAGGTGAAGTCGCGGGTAACAGCTAGTGGTATATAAACAAAAAAAAGTTGTCCCATATTTCTTAGAAATTTTGAATCTTTTGTTCTGTATTGTAAAGGGCTTTCTAACGTCCCCTGGGTTTATGCTTTATAGCTTGGCAGGGGACTCCTTACAGACCAACTTATAACCTAACTTAAATTAACACATATGTCTTAGCTGGGATTCGAAACCAGAGCCTCCAGCACTCCAGGTCGGTGGCGCAACAACCGACTGAGCCACGGTAGGTCAGCTAAACCTAATGTCCGCGCCAAACTTCTTACAGTGACAGATCCGAGAAAAAAAATCCCCTACAAGAACTTGACAGCAGTTTGAAGTTGCTAATTGTGTCCTAGGTGATGCAGCTTACTGCGTGGTTACGAGCATAACAAAATATGTCACAATATTCCCACCTACACAACTGCAGAGTCGTCTTTTTAGAACTCTCAAACACATTTAATAATTATGATGTCAGAACAAGTAGCATCATTGCAAAGAGAATCCCGAAGCAGAAGAAAACGATGAACTACTTTCTCAACGATGATTGAAACGCCCGGAGAATTATTTTCCATAACCCAAAGCGCTACAGATTAAGCTCCTTAAGATTTACACTCTAAACCCGTTTCACTTGTTTCACAGTTAGTTGAGACTAGAAACGAATAAAGTCTGAAACAACTACTCAATACAAAGAACTAACCTGAGAAGTGATCCAAGTTCACTGTAAGTATATACAACATCACTCAAACTGTGAAAAAAATTTTTGGTTGGTGGTTTGGTATATTTTACTCTTGCCAAGATATTTCCTCAGTAATTTAAAAATGTTTCCTACTGGAATTAGTAGACCTACTGTTGGGAATGAAATTCACACGAAGGTACGCAACTACATGATGTATTTCGTGTTCCTTACGACAGTTGTTTATCCAGCTCGGCCTCCAGCCAACTTCTGTTACGCCATTTCACTCTTCTATTGTGATATCATGTGTGATATTTTTAAATTTCGGACTCTGTACGAGATGTCTTCAGCCGCTACGAGGAGTCCACAGTGACATTTTCTGTGAAATAGTTATTTGCGAGTATTCGCGTATCTCGGTAAATACATGTTCTGGAAACGCGACATTTTTCCAGGAAAGTTAAAAAAGTAGTTATCCGTGCCTCTCTGGTTTTACTTTTATCGTATAAGTTCATTCAAAGAAATAAAATTCGTGGAAATGTTCAAATATCGCATTTTTAAAGCTCTACTAAGCTGATTCCTCAAGCGGCAAGAGAGAAGTACAAATATACGGGCGTAGTTTAATTTGCGTGCTTCATGGCTTGTAATGAAGTCCCACGGATATGGATCTAATTCGCACAGTACAGCGTTACGACGGAAACACTGCATGCCTTGCGCGTAGGAGCGATGAAGCACTAGGCGTGCTTGTTAATGTCGCCAGTATTGCTCTGTGATTGGGCATTGAAGGTCATCGTATTACTTACAAAACATCGTGTTCATGATTGCCACTTTATAAGTTCGCTGTAGCATTTAAACCAACATTTTTATCGAAATTTAAAACTTGTAATATTTCTCTTGTGGTGCCTCACGGAAATATTTCGGTTACTAAACAATATTTTGCTTTGCGGTATATATTTTTATTACTCTGTATGCTATCCCTGAAGTTATCACTCTGTATGCTATCCCTGAAGTTATCACTCTGTTTGCTATCCCTGAAGTTATCACTCTGTATGCTATCCCTGAAGTTATCACTCTGTATGCTATCCCTGAAGTTATCACTCCGTATGCTATCCCTGAAGTTATCACTCTGTATGCTATCCCTGAAGTTATCACTCTGTATGCTATCCCTGAAGTTATCACTCCGTATGCTATCCCTGAAGTTATCACTCTGTATGCTATCCCTGAAGTTATCACTCTGTATGCTATCCCTGAAGTTATCACTCAGTATGCTATCCCTGAAGTTATCACTCTGTATGCTATCCCTGAAGTTATCACTCTGTATGCTATCCCTGAAGTTATCACTCAGTATGCTATCCCTGAAGTTATCACTCTGTATGATATCCCTGAAGTTATCACTCAGTATGCTATCCCTGAAGTTATCACTCTGTATGCTATCCCTGAAGTTATCACTCTGTATGCTATCCCTGAAGTTATCACTCCCAACATCGCAAACGATAGGGAATGGCTAAATCATGACCTTGTATTTCATGTAGGCCTACTTACCTTGCTTTGAATTTATTAATTAGCAGTCTCATCCTAATGAAAGTTTCCTTATACTAGAAAACTAATACAATATTACCACAACTTACTTTTGGATTTATTTCTACAAACGACAACTAGATAACAAATTTCTAATACTTTTCAACGTACTATTCAAATAATAAAAAACAACTCATAATATTTTACATTTTATATTAAGTAAAATTTTTAATTTAATATTTTTAATACGCATAATTTGGTATCTGGTTAAAAATTGTAACTAACCATCTGAATGACTGGAAATCTCTTAAATGGTGACTAACCTAACGCCATAAATGGTGACTAACCTAACGCCATAAATAGTTCAGTGAAGGTTTGCGACAGCACAAAAAAATTTCTGCAATTGCCAAAAAAACTACTCGTGCTTACTGAAACAATTAACGTGGATTTAAATGAAATAACCTGTGGATTTCCTACGCACAGTTATATATATATATATATATATATATATATATATATATATATATATATATATATTTATATATATATATATTTATTTATTTATTTATTTAAACTGGAGATGACAGGTTAAACATGCGCCTAATGTTAGGCTACCTCCTTCACCATTGACCGTCGTTTACGGGTCAAAACTGAGTAGTTGCGTCTGTTTAGGGCTTAGCGCTGCGCTAGATTCCTCCCTCCCCCCCCCCAAAAAAGGCTTTTGTTGATTAATTCGCTACTGCCAGGATATAGTAAAGAATTTTATATGGTTTAAACGTCTACTAATTTTACTCATTGACTGTTGCACATTTGCTATAGTCCCTTCACAGTCTTTCAATAGAACCTTTGAAAAATCACACCATGTATGACGAGATTAGCCATTTATTAAATATGCCGTGTATCGCAAGTGATTTATTCTTCTGTTAAGATTTTAGTATCTTACTGTGAAAAATTAAATTGAATGTTCGCCTATATTATATATTTACAGAATATTATAATTTATTTGTAATAGGTGTGTCAGTAGTGCCTAGTAAGAAACAGTTCTTATGAAATCTATCAATTCCATTCGGGTATTTTTCTAGACTTGCTTAATAAGCTTTATTAACATGAAGTTGAAGTAGATGTTTAGCTGGGCTTCAGAAAAATTGGACGTAACTTTATATTACTTATGTATATAATGTCGTGGTTATTTAGTAGTCGTGTTAACTCGCTTTGCGATCCACATTATTTTACTCTCTGCGATATAAAACTGTTCCAGTGCTTAAAAGATACATAAATACATTGAAACTATTATTTTACACATATACTATTGAACAGTGTCTTGTGTAGCAAAATATTCTCTCGCTAAGCTAGGAAGAACTGAAAAAATATGCCATTTGATAAAACAAGCAAGCGAACATGAAAATGTAACAATTTTTCTGCGGATTTTCCAGGGGATGTTTTTTATCCGCTTGTTAGAAGAAGAGCCTTTGTAGCGCCATCGCTCGCACAATTTGTCTGCGGCGATGAGACGGATCCGCTGTAGCAGACGGATGTAAGGACAACGAAACTAGTTCCCGAGTTGTCAGAACAGCAGCACCATGTACTGTACGGTGAGTGAAGACGCTTCATAAACAGACATCTTTCTTCTAGAACCGGGGCACCCCCCCCCCCCCCCCCCCCCAATACCCCGGCCACGCCAACACCTGTCACGGAAACTAGTTCCCGAGTTGTCAGAACAGCAGCACCATGTACTGTACGGAGAGTGAAGACGCTTCATAAACAGACATCTTTCTTCTAGAACCGGGACCCCCCCCCCCCCCCCCCCCCACAATTCCCCGGCCACGCCAACACCTGTCACGGAAGAGCACTTTTATTAGGACACATGTTCCTCTGCAGCAATATATTTTTTTATTTACGTGCCGCTGCGTATTTTTAGGATAATTCTCGACATTTCCTTGCAGCCACTTTATTTTACATAACTAGTAGATAAGTATTCCGGATAGCAGACAACTCTACTGGAAAAGTATAATCGTAAATTAATACTAGATGTTTTAATTAAATATGTTGTAATTATATGTCGGCACTTTAGTATTCATATCCGTATTGCAATTATATATGATTAAATTAAGGACTAGAAAAATTATTGTTTTAACTACGACATAAAAATGTCCCATTCGCAAAATGAAAATGAAAAACCAAATTCTAACCTAGTGGGTAAAACCTTCTCTTAAAACTATAAACAACTTAAGAAATGGAATATATATAAAGGAGTTTATTTTATGTCAGTTTGTTGCATACCAAAAAAAAAATCTCATTTTGAAGTATTTTCTTTTTGAAGGTTGGCGAAAGTACGTGGTCTCAGTTTAAAATATAAATATTCAAAACCAAAATCATAGCCTTTAAAAATTCAGTATATTATATGAACAAAATATAACTTTAGTAATGCATAATGTTATACTTTTCGAAACAGGAAGAGATTTCAAAAAGTTTTAATTTTACAGTTTGCGATAATTAGTGTGTAGTAATTATTACAATTTACGTGTACAAACGTTGGAGATGTGGAAGTCGCGAAGTATCAGAATGGTGCAGCAGGCTGTGTGTGTGTGTGCGTGTGTGGCGACCTTGACACGGCGGCGTCTAGGAAGGACTCTGAAAGACGGCGGCAGATCCTTGTAGCTCGCTCCTTATCCTTCTACCCTCTGCGCCTCGGCTGAGAGAGAGAGAGAGAGAGGAGGACGGTGTGTTTATTGATCGCCACGTGGTCGGGGTGAGTTGAGCCACTCCGAAGTGACGCACTCTAACGCACTCACTGAACAACGACCCGCACATAAACCCAGCCACACATACGCTGTTCACAGTCAAGTGAGCACTTTTGAAAGCCCTGCTTAGTTTATACTCGTACGCACATTACGTTTTCTTCCGCCATATGTAAAATTAACATTACCATCGGCCCGATCACTTTCTTCGTGCGTCGGCAACTGTAGAATTTTTTAAACGTTAATATTTTACCAATTTTTTTTATTCCTACATCTATACGAATTTTAAAAAAAAAAGTAAAATGAAATATTTCATTATTCACAAATGTTTACTTAACTCTTGTAATTTAACGTTAAAAGTGGGATGGAGATGCACGTCCAAGGTCAAGGAGCGATACGGGCGACACTAACACGCACGCCTAGTGCCTCATCGCTCCTATGCGCAAGGCGTGCAGTGTTTCCGTCGTAGCGCTGTACTGTGCAAGTTATATCTGTGACTGTGGGGTTTTGTTACACGTGAGTTTAACTACTCCCGTATATTTGTACTTTTGTTTTACTACTTATGGAAACTGCGTGGGTAAGCTTTAAAAATGCGACATTTGACCATTTGCACGAATTTTTTATTAAAAAAAAAAGGGGGGGGGGCATGGGTAACTTTATTTTTTTTTTTTACGACAAAAAGTCGTATCTGAAGAACATTTATTTACCGAGATACGCGTATTTGCGCAAACAACTATTCCACAGAAAATGTTTCAGTCCATCCTACTCTTAACACACAGACCTACTTCTCTCTCCATCGTTGCCAAATTTACTGGGCGCGTGACAGTCAGTGAGCCCGGTAAAATATACGCAAGAAGGAGTAGTGACAGTTTTCAAAGGTTGATTTAAAAAGTGCTCACTTTACCGTGAAGTCTTTACTTCTCTGCCTTCGTTGAGCCCCCACCCCCCTAAACCCATTCTTCTTATTATATTCCTAACTACTCGAGGACCTACTTGTCTTCTACCTCACCCGCCCACTAAACCACACATTACAATAATATAACTGACTGCTAGAGAAGTGCGAAATTCGCGTTATTATTTCAGGTCAAGTTAAACTTCAAACACGTGTACCTTTGCAATCAATTTATTACTGGACCAAGTTTTACTTTTACGCGTCTGAGAAAATCAGCGATTTAAGTAAACACCTCAGGATCGTCTATCCAATCACGTGAAGTCCAGTCAGAAAGGCCGTGACTTTACGTATATGCAGCAGCCAATGAAGTGTGTATACAACTGTAAAATTTAGCCAGGTGCTAAATAACTACGGGAATTTCGCAGCTCTTCTGAACGTTATTAAGAAATGAATACAATAGTCTTACTAAATTAAAGTGAAATGTAGCAATTATGCAATGGAGGTACAGCAGCGAATATCAGCACCGAATTTTAAAAACATTTCAACTTATTATGATGGTTGTGCAGCAACGGAGTTGAAATATGAACCAATGTGGAATAAATTCCTTCTCGATTCTTTAGTGTTAAAAATTTTCTTTTCCAGAAACAAATATTCAACGAAACTTTCTCAGAAAATATAGTCACGTTAAGATTTTAGAATTAAATATATTAGTAAAGAAATACATTATACAGGTATGCATTTTTAAAAACAATTTCAGTGATAATTTAAAAACGTATTAATTAGAATACAAATTTGGCAATATTTCTTTACGTGTTATTATATTTCTTAAGGAATGTCACATAGGATTCTTATTGTTTGAAATGGCTATTTTTAAAACTGATGAACTGATGACTAAATTCAGTAAAAATTACCAATAATTCAATATTGCACATTTGCACGAAATACTTGTCAGCTTGTAGATGTCAGTCACTTGTAACAACACTTTCCTCCAATTAAATTTTTGGTTCGCACATATTAAATATTTCTACTATAGCAACTGATCAAAATTAGAATTTATATTGAAATAACAAACTATAAGCTACTTCAATGGGGTATTTAAAATCAAGCTATGCGATATTTTTGCAATTTTTAAAAACTTCTTAGAATAAGATATATTTGCAATTTTATTTCGTTGCAGTCTATGGTCCCTATTTTATTAAGCATTGCTAACAATGAATTGGGACATGAACTCTCACTCATTATTGTACAATTTCCTGTAAATGTTCTGTTTCTACATCCCAAAAACCACAAAAATTGTTATTTTAGCGCGCCATATTGCAGGAACAAATTGACATAAAAGTTTGTTTTGCGAGAATACAGTCATTCCATGTAATGTCTACACATTGAGTAGTATTTCGTACAAATATAAAATTACGCATGCTTGTTTTGTTTTTTATTTGTTTATGGGGGAGGGAAATTATAAATACCCTTTATTAGTTGGGGAAATTTCGTGTGAGGACTCATTGGCCATGTAGACAGTGACCTAGAGCTGCATATTTCTTAGCAAATTAAACATATATTACGTAAGCAACTGAAGTAAACCAAACTCCTTAAATAAAAAATTTTGTCTCGAAATATTTATTTGAATTATCCATCCAGTGATTACTCAGTTCTGATTATCTAACTGAAATTGTCGTCCTCATGCACTATTGAGCATCTCTATTTGTCTGAATTTGTATTCTTTGCTTTCGGCAAGTTGTTCGTTGTTGAATGCATTAATTTATTCCTGTGGTCTGAATTAGTTAATATCTGTTTACTTTTAATGCGTGGGTCTGTGGGAAGATTACGTACCGCTGACTTAACTGCGCCTCCTAAATTAAGTGAAATACAGTAAATACCATCTATAGGAACTTCCACATGGCCAGTTCCGCGCCTATGTTTTTCAATACTTTGTGTATCATTTCTGAGCAATACGGTCTTGTCCACGACAGCAAGAGTTGCTTTGGATTTCTCTATTGAGTCAGTACGCTCCTGGTTACCTCGTCTCTAGTCTCTGAATATGCGAATGTTTTGCTGTCATGTTGCTTGTTAGTTAAATCGCTATGCTCACTGCTGCAGATCATACTCGATATTAGGGGATATTTTGCTTTCTTATGTCTTGTTTTTTGTGCCTGAATCAATTCCGCAATGCAAGAGATAGCTAAACCCGGAAAAATATACTCTCCGAAAAATCTACCATTTAATTTACGACATGTACTTAGCTACGTGCCCTGTTTTGTTAAATTTTGTGATTTATACCAAAAAAGATTGAAATAGAAATGTAGTGCCAGTTTTATTATTATTATTTTAGAATTCAATGTCATCGTCTGGTTAGTGTTTCACATGTAATCGAAAAAGGAAGTAATATGCAAGAAATGGGAAAAAAAAATTTAAGTTTCTTAAACGCCTTCGGCGTGCTAATTGAAAAGTTTCGTTAAGATTCCGTGTTTTATTTTGTAAGTAATTTAATACTATATAAATCAACAATGTATCTATCATTTGTACATATATTTCTGAAATTTCACTCTACCTCTTACATGGCATACAGACATTGGTGATGAAGTTCATAGTAGCGGACATTTTATAATGTCATGGGACAGTTACAGTGGGTGGAAATACGACACTAAACAAATCTCTCAAGTTAAGTAAACAGTGAGAGCCAGTGTCCTTGAGAACCATTACTTAAGTTCCCTCAGTGACACTGGGAGCTTGAACAATTCAATACGAGTCACTGGCAATGGTTCGTATCAGTTATGATTTATAATGTCATGGGACAGTTGCAGTGGGTGGAAATACGAGACTTGACAAGGCTTTCAAGTTAAGTAAACAGTGAGAGCCAGTGTCCTTGAGAACCACTACTTTAGTTCCCTCAGTGAAACTGGGATCTTGAACACTTCATTACGAATCACTGGCAATGGTTCGTATCAGTTATGATTTATAATGTCATGGGACAGTTACAGTGGGTGGAAATACGAGACATGACAAGGCTTTCAAGTTAAGTAAACAGTGAGAGAAAGTGTCCATGAGAACCACTACTTTAGTTCTCTCAGTGGCTCTGGGAGATTGAACACTTCATTACGAGTCACTGGCAATGGTTCGTAACAGTTATGATTTATAATGTCATGGGACAGTTGCAGTGGGTGGAAATACGAGACTTAACAAAGCTTTCAAGTTAAGTAAACAGTGAGAGCCAGTGTCCTTGAGAACCACTAGTTTAGTTCCCTCAGTGAAACTGGGATCTTGAACACTTCATTACGAGTCACTGGCAATGGTTCATATCAGTTATGATTCATAATGTCATGGGACAGTTGCAGTGGGTGGAAATACGAGACATAACAAAGCTTTCAAGTTAAGTAAACTGTGAGAGCCAGTGTCCGTGAGAACCATTTCTTTAGTTCCCTCAGTGACACTGGGAGCGTGAACACATCATTACGAGTCACTGGCAATGGTTCGTATCAGTTATGATATATAATGTCATGGGACAGTTGCAGTGGGTGGAAACACGAGACATAACAAAGCTTTCAAGTTAAGTAAACAGTGAGAGCCAGTGCCCGTGAGAACCACTACTTTAGTTCTCTCAGTGACACTGGGAGCTTGAACACTTCATTACGAGTCACTGGCAATGGTTCGTATCAGTTATGATTTATAATGTCATAGGACAGTTGCAGTGGGTGGAAATACGAGACTTGACAAAGCTTTCAAGTTAAGTAAACAGTGAGAGCCAGTGTCCGTGAGAACCATTACTTTAGTTCCCTCAGTGACACTGGGATCTTGAACACTTCATCACGAGTCACTGGCACTGGTTCGTATCAGTTATGTTTTATGATGTCATGGAAGAGTTGCAGTGGGTGGAAATACGAGTCTAAACAAATCTTTCAAGTTAAGTAAACAGTGAGAGCCGGTGTCCGTGATAACCATTACTTTAGTTCCCTCAGTGACACTGGGAGCTTGAACAATTCAATACGAATCACTGGCAATGGTTCGTATCAGTTATGATTTATAATGTCATGGGACAGTTGCAGTGGGTGGAAATACGAGACTAAACAAAGCGTTCAAGGTAAGTAAACAGAGAGAGCCAGTGTCCAAGAGAACCATTACTTTAGTTCCCTCAGTGACACTGGGAGCTTGAACACTTCATTAAGAGTCACTGGCACTGGTTCGTATCAGTTATGTTTTATGATGTCATGGAAGAGTTGCAGTGGGTGGAAATACGAGTCTAAACAAATCTTTCATTTTAAGTAAACAGTGAGAGCCAGTGTCCGTGAGAACCATACTTTAGTTCCCTCAGTGACACTGGAGCGTGAACACTTCATTACGAGTCACTGGCAATTGTTCGAATCAGTTATGATTTATAATGTCATGGGACAGTTGCAGTGGGTGGAAATATGAGACTAAACAAAGCGTCAAGTTAAGTAAACAGTGAGAGCCAGTGCCGTGAACCACTACTTTAGTTCTCTCAGTGACACTAGAGCTTGAACACTTCATTACGAGTCACTGACAATGGTTCGTATCAGTTATGATTATAATGTCATAGGACAGTTTTAGTGGGTGAAATGCGAGACTTGACAAAGCTTTCAAGTTAAGTAAACAGTTAGAGCCAGTGTCCGTGAGAACCATTACTTTAGTTCCCTCAGTGACACTGGAGCTTGAACAATTCAATACGAGTCACTAGCAATGGTTCGTATCAGTTATGATTTATAATGTCATGGGACAGTTGCAGTGGGTGGAAATACGAGACTTGACAAAGCTTTCAAGTTAAGTAAACAGTGAGAGCCAGTGTCCGTGAGAACCATTACTTTAGTTCCTCAGTGACACTGGGAGCTTGAACACTTCATCACGAGTCACTGGCACTGGTTCGTTTCAGTTATGTTTTATGATGTCATGGAAGAGTTGCAGTGGGTGGAAATACGAGTCTAAACAAATCTTTCATTTAAGTAAACAGTGAGAGCCAGTGTCCGTGAGAACCATTACTTTAGTTCCTCATGACACTGGAGCGTGAACACTTCATTACGAGTCACTGGCAATTGTTCGAATCAGTTATGATTTATAATGTCATGGGACAGTTGCAGTGGGTGGAAATATGAGACTAAACAAAGCGTTCAAGTTAAGTAAACAGTGAGAGCCAGTGCCCGTGAGAACCACTACTTTAGTTCTCTCAGTGACACTAGGAGCGTGAACACTTCATTACGAGTCACTGGCAATTGTTCGAATCAGTTATGATTTATAATGTCATGGGACAGTTGCAGTGGGTGGAAATATGAGACTAAACAAAGCGTTCAAGTTAAGTAAACAGTGAGAGCCAGTGCCGTGAGAACCACTACTTTAGTTCTCTCAGTGACACTAGGAGCTTGAACACTTCATTACGAGTCACTGACAATGGTTCGTATCAGTTATGATTTATAATGTCATGGGACAGTTGCAGTGGGTGGAAATACGAGACTTAACAAAGCTTTCAAGTTAAGTAAACAGTGAGAGCCAGTGTCCTTGAGAACCACTAGTTTAGTTCCCTCAGTGAAACTGGGATCTTGAACATTTCATTACGAGTCACTGGCAATGGTTCATATCAGTTATGATTCATAATGTCATGGGACAGTTGCAGTGGGTGGAAATACGAGACATAACAAAGCTTTCAAGTTAAGTAAACTGTGAGAGCCAGTGTCCGTGAGAACCATTTCTTTAGTTCCCTCAGTGACACTGGGAGCGTGAACACATCATTACGAGTCACTGGCAATGGTTCGTATCAGTTATGATTTATAATGTCATAGGACAGTTGCAGTGGGTGGAAATACGAGACTTGACACAAGCGTTCAAGGTAAGTAAACAGAGAGAGCCAGTGTCCAAGAGAACCATTACTTTAGTTCCCTCAGTGACACTGGGAGCTTGAACACTTCATTAAGAGTCACTGGCACTGGTTCGTATCAGTTATGTTTTATGATGTCATGGAAGAGTTGCAGTGGGTGGAAATACGAGTCTAAACAAATCTTTCATTTTAAGTAAACAGTGAGAGCCAGTGTCCGTGAGAACCATTACTTTAGTTCCCTCAGTGACACTGGGAGCGTGAACACTTCATTACGAGTCACTGGCAATTGTTCGAATCAGTTATGATTTATAATGTCATGGGACAGTTGCAGTGGGTGGAAATATGAGACTAAACAAAGCGTTCAAGTTAAGTAAACAGTGAGAGCCAGTGCCCGTGAGAACCACTACTTTAGTTCTCTCAGTGACACTAGGAGCTTGAACACTTCATTACGAGTCACTGACAATGGTTCGTATCAGTTATGATTTATAATGTCATAGGACAGTTTTAGTGGGTGGAAATGCGAGACTTGACAAAGCTTTCAAGTTAAGTAAACAGTTAGAGCCAGTGTCCGTGAGAACCATTACTTTAGTTCCCTCAGTGACACTGGGAGCTTGAACAATTCAATACGAGTCACTGGCAATGGTTCGTATCAGTTATGATTTATAATGTCATGGGACAGTTGCAGTGGGTGGAAATACGAGACTTGACAAAGCTTTCAAGTTAAGTAAACAGTGAGAGCCAGTGTCCGTGAGAACCATTACTTTAGTTCCCTCAGTGACACTGGGAGCTTGAACACTTCATCACGAGTCACTGGCACTGGTTCGTTTCAGTTATGTTTTATGATGTCATGGAAGAGTTGCAGTGGGTGGAAATACGAGTCTAAACAAATCTTTCATTTTAAGTAAACAGTGAGAGCCAGTGTCCGTGAGAACCATTACTTTAGTTCCCTCAGTGACACTGGGAGCTTGAACATTTCATTACGAGTAACTGGCAATGGTTCGTATCAGTTATGATTTATAATGTCATGGGAGAGTTGCAGTGGGTGGAAATACGAGTCTAAACAAATCTTTCAATTTAAGTAAACAGTGAGAGCCAGTGTCCGTGAGAACCATTACTTTAGTTCCCTCAGTGACACTGGGAGCTTGAACAATTCAATACGAGTCACTGGCAATGGTTCAAATCAGTTATTATTTTAACCCCTAAAATTAGTTGCAATGTATACCAATGTAAGTTATTTGCAAAGCTTTATCTTCCAGCTGACACTATTATTTTTAAGGATTTCTTATTTCAGCATTATGTGACGAAATATTTTCACAATATAATAGTTCTATTTACGACAGTACCAAACATTCTCTGAGCCAGTCGCCGAAGTATTACTTCAGTGTTATGAGAAAACTGACAATGTAATGATTTCTAATATATAACTTTATTATCTCACCATATTTCGAGTGGTTGTGACACGGCCTATTTATCTTTGAGTACAGTCAAGGACTGAGGAAAATGTATGCTACAAAGACGAGCACCCACTACCGCAACTGGGATTCGTACGTGATGGGAATTGATAAGTATGTTGCCCCACTCTAGTCATGTTGCGAGAATTTGACACTCTGCTCACATAAGTTGGCGAGGCGGATGATTCTGCGGGGAATAATGACTTCTTTCCGCATTGTCACTAAGGATGCCAAAGACCACTACAGCACCGAATCCTGAACATTAATAGGAAATTTTAACGCCTGAAAATTCTCCTACCCCATTAGTGCCAGTCAATAGCATTGAAAATTGCGTCTCTATCACTTGTGAATAATGCAACACCAAGAAGGAAAATTGTGATTGAAATGAACTTTATACCACAGATTAGGTACATGACAATACAGAATTGATCAGGATTATAGTGCTGTACATTATCTCTGTCCCCACTGAATCCCTCTGGGTGAGGGAAGGGTCTCCTACTCACTAGGGCATGCTATTGTTAACCCTGTACCCTTCGCTTGCAATTTAACCGGAAACAGTGGGTCCTAGAGAGTTGCAATAAGGATGGCTTATTTGCTACTTATGTCTTCCTTCTTCATTCCATGGTATCCACAATCAATTTAACCTCACTGTGTAAGTGTTGCATGCAGTGAAAGGGTGTCAACCCCTATTATTTACACGATGGTGGTGTGTACGACAGACCATACCTACCGTGTATCCAAGATCTTGGTTTATTTGCTCCGTACACTAATTTTTGTCCTAACGCAAGTACTTTGCCTAATATCTCACACAATGTCCTTGTCGCCCACCGCATTTAGGGGCTGCTACAATCCTTATTATTTGAGATAGACCATGCGCGTCCTATATCAGTATTCCTCTTTTCCGGTCACAAATCATGTGCTCGAGTTTGTACACATGTCTCCTATACACACTGTATATACGTATAAATAAGTGTGTGTGTATATATATATATATATATATACACACACACTCACACAGCCGTGTCTGAGCTTCTTAACAACTTTTGTTCGTCATGAACGTAAAATATTACAATCGTAAGTAGAATTATACGATAATGTTGCCTTTATACAGGTAATAGTAATGTTCTAGAAAACGTTTTTAACAAAACACCGTAAAAAAAATTGGAAAAAATTTTTTTTTCGAATGGAAAATAAATATTAATAATTATGTGTGTGTAGCCAAAAACAATGAACCAGATATTGGAAACATTTAAACGGAGAATAATTTTTATACATCATACATTTTGGGCATGCCTTTTTTTAAATAGCTCGGTGTCTTTTCTGAGGAGAAAACGAGCAGATTCTACACATATGATTTTGGGGCCCCTATGGTAGAGCGGTTAGTCTGCTCGCCTCCCACAAAGGCGAACCGGATTAAATCCCCGGCGGGGTCACTCCCGGATTTTCGCGTGTGAGAATCATGCCGGACGATGCCGCTGGTCGGGGGTTTTCTCGGGGATCTCCCTTCCCCCCTCTCTTACATTCCAGCGTTGCTCCATACTCACTTAATTTCACCCTCATCGCTCTCTAGGCCTCATTGTTAAGGGCCACCCAAATCTCTTCACTCTTCACTCCCATATTAATATACGTTATAAATATGTATAAAACCATATATATTGTTGTGATAATACATGGAATGCGTGTGTTTATCTAATAGTGCGACTTTAACGTACCTTGAAGATCGCCCTGGCGGCTGCTGTGGGAGGGCTGCGGGCTCAGCCCTCCAAATAAAATCTCAGAATGCAGACCTCTACTTATCGGCTACTCAGCAAATATTACTGCGTACGAATACGGAGGTTATTTTACAGCTAATGTCTTTGAGATGGAGGAGACTCTTGCCACGAGAGAAATATTTTTGGAATTGTCAAGTGGTGGGGTGGCAGATTCTTCGCCCCGAAGTGGGTGGAGCGAGTAGCGTAGAGAGAGATGTCCGTAACAGTGGCATGGGGATGCTGTGGGAGGGTGGGAAGACGTCAGGGGCTCGGCACTTTCAGCCAATCACATGCTGTAAATCAGAAAGCGCAGTGCGCGCCGCTGCGCTCACACAAAAATGGTTTACTGGAACTTGACAAGGCTACCAAAACTGGAACTTGACAAGGCTACCAATACTGGAACTTGACAAGGCTACCAAAACTGGAACTTGACAAGGCTACCAATTCTGGAACTTGACAAGGCTACCAATACTGGAACTTGACAAGGCTACCAAAACTGGAACTTCGATGTTTCGAAAGCATACTTTTGAGCTCCGCTCTTTTTCAGTTGTTAGAACACTTTTCTTAACAATGCTTGTATTTATTTAGAATAGTTTTTATTTATAGTTATCCTTAAAACTCATTTGAGTTTCAAATATAGTGTGGAATATTCTGAATAAGTTTGTTTTTAATGACGAGCCATTATCATCGGTCAGAAGCAGGGTTGAATTGTTGTTAATGTCTGTTGTGTAAACTTGTAAATAATTGATAATTTGGTGAGTAACATTTTAAGCCATATTACGACAGAGATTTAAAATTACGATTATAAGCTATAGCTTAAGAATTTGGGACCCGCATCCACAGTTAAATACAAATCAACAGGAAAGCCAATGTGGTTAACACAGTGGTTCGTATGCACGAAAATTCAATGTAAGTACATACAATATCGCGGACTAACTATGCGGGAGTGAAGTTAGAAATGCTTGGTTTTGTTTCATTTGTTTGCTTGTTAAACCTAACGATCTGGTGGAGACAAAGTTAAAAGACATAACTGACATTCACAGCATATTAAAATATGCCATAAAATTTAGTAATGTGAATATTCATTACCAGTTAGATAGCGCGTACAGGTTAAAGAATTGATAATGTTTACAAATAAATTATTTCAGAAATGCCACTTTAATTCTCTATTTTAAATTTGACATGCATTTCGTATGTTCTGTATGTAAATTATGGGTTAAAAAAAACTATGTTTTAGTATATTTAAGTTATTATCATCATTAGTGTGGTAGAATTGGTATAATTATGTTATCTCTCGTCATCTCGTATAATGTACGACACCATGTAAGTACTTGTTGGAAGGCATATAACCTAAGCAAACTTAAAATAAATACATACCTGTGGTAGTGATTAGATCTGAACCAGCGGCCACAGTATGTTGACCATCACAAATCGGGCGATGATACATTTTCCTTCAAACAACCACACTATTTAGCTACACTTACAGAAGCCTGTCGTGCGCAATTTATTTATCACTATGCCTATTTAAAAAACTCTATTTGTAATTATCTGAGTTAGGATCGCTACAGCTCTCCCAGTTTCAAAAGTCACGAGCCACCATTGACTCGGTAGCGTGCTCTGCGGCAATGATGGAGTGCCGTTACGAAACTGCGCCAAATTTCATTTCTGCATTTCGATTGCCGATAATGAGCAGCGAGAAATTTTTGTGAGGAGGGTTGCCCGTCTCTCTGGGAATGGGAAGGCACCGATGGAGCGAAGGGGGAGGGGAAGAAAGGGGAAGAAGTCGTTGCCGCCTCTTTTTGAACGGGCGTGAATCTCATTTTCTCCCGCGTGGGTAGTAGAAGAAGAAGAAGAAAGAAGAAGATGAAAGTGAGTGGTCTCTGGATGACGTGGGAGGGGGGAGGTGGGTGCCATGCGGTTACGATAGTATCGCGTGATTGGAGGCTCGCACGCTAGATGTCTCTCGCATCAGCTTGATTGCTGCGTGACAGTCGTTAAGGGGTTTACACTATAAAAAAACTCAGTAAGGAGTAGAATATTTTACAGCGCATTGGCTCAAATCTAGTCCGACACAACGCAGTTGCTACTGTTTACTGCAGTTGAAATATTTTGGAACTTTTGATCTGTTTAGCCAATCAACAAAAAGCATAACTTTAAAAAGACATATTTTAGAAGTTTTATTCCTAATTATACCCTACAGTATTGAAAAGAGTTCACATCAAGCATACTTGCTTAGATACTTGACAAGGTTAACACATGTCACTCGTAGGTTAACTATACTTCAGTCATTAGGCTAGGGCACGTTACGTACTTAACAGAAATTAACAATTTTTTTGGAAATTGCGAAAAGAAATCACGAAATTATAAAAAAAAAAAAACATTTCGAAATTTTGGCAAAAGAAACACAGCTGGCAACACATGTTCCGACCACAGCTGGTAGCTTTGTAACTAGCAGTGCGCTAAAGGCACTAATTAGACAATCAGAAAATGGGATTTGTGTGTGCATAGTAGGTGGGGAACCTGGTACAGCTGGGTCATCATCTTCACATTCCACCCACCACACCCACCCCGCCATCCATCTTTACTGCTCACACATTTCACCTAACCCCATCCCTACCACAACTTACAAAAGTTAGGCAATGTTTAATACAACTATAAAATATTACATATTTTGTATCAGACGCGCTAAAAATGTTGTGACCTATGTTTGAATCATAGTTGTTACAGGCATTTTGCATCTCTATAAGGAATATTAAGAAAATAAATATATGTCCTAGTACGATATAGGCAATGTCATAAAATAACTTGTCACAAAACGTTATGCTCAGGCATAACGGCGTTTCATGACATTTAAAATTAAAATCACTTATGATAAATGGCGAAGCACGTATTCGCTAAATACATTTATTCGAAGTTACGAAAAGAATATATTTCACTTTTACCACTTCAAAAACATTGCGAATGCTGAGAAAATAACTACAGAATAGATATACGTATGGTCTAAGACCACGCTGCTGAAGCAAATTTTAATTTCATATTTACGTATATGTCACACATACACATTTTAACTTATCTATTATTACATAATAATTATGGAATGCGAGATTCTTTGTTTATATGCAACGGTTAATCTCACAAACTACGGGGCTGATTCTTATAATTCTTTCACTGTTAGTTCGCTACATTCTTCCAGATGGACAAAGGCTATGTTTAATATTTAAAAAACAACTAGAAATTTCAAAATTTGTAAACCATGTCGGAGAAAAATAAGCTACTTGTCTGCTTTCTAAGCATTATCTATACTAATATTATAAAGAGGTAATGTGAGTTTGCTTGTTAATATGTAACGGCTAATCTCGTAAACTACAAAGCTGATTCTTATCATTCTTTTGCTGTTAAGAAGCTACATTCTTCCAGATGGAAATAGGCTGTATTTAATTAAAACAAATCCTTCAGAAATTTCAAAATTTGTAAACCAAGTCGGAAAAAATGGAACTACTTGGCAGTTTCTGCGAATGCGCTAACATTATTAAAGACTTGGTGGCCAGTCCTGACCTTTTTTTTAGTATTTTCACGTGCCTAGAATAGTTACCATGTTACAAATTTTGGTTATCATACAAAGATTGAAAAAAAAAAAAAAAACATTTTGCATAGATATATTAAGGTAATAATGAAATGATGTGAAATTAACTGAACATTAAAGCGACTGCGGCCCATTTGATATTTCTCTATCCACTGAGCCAATGTGGCCCCACTTAATTAACTCAACATTGAAGCGAGACATTTAAAGTAATCAGGAATGATATTCCATTACCTTCATATCTCTATGCATTAATACAAAATTTTAATAAGAAAAGAGTAATTAAAACTGGGTTTTAGCGTTGAAAGTCATGATTGCGTAATCTGAGCTTGCTGGAATTCGGACTTGACCTGTATTTGACCCCGAGGATTCGCTCTGCTAAATTTGAAGAAGTTTTGTTGAGTTTCAAAGGACATAGAATTATTAAAGACGGACAGACAGAGATCGTCCCATTATATAATAGGATTATTAAGATAATTAGAATAAATTGTTTGTCTTAATATAAAAAAATTCGCAAGTAGTCGCAGGTAGTCGCAAATGATCTAAACGGCAATAGTTTTTGAGACAATCATTTTTTTTATACATCATAGAAAATGATACATTACTTTTTGGAAAACAGTAAAAATATATCATACCAAAGAAACCAAAAATAATGTGACAATAAAACTATTTCCGATAATAAAGTAAAAATTTTACAAACCAGATAAAGGTATGTATTTTAATAACTTCATAAAACGTGAGCGAATCGATGGCGGACTGCTATTAACTTAATATAACTAATGTAATATTGTGTCAGTTTCCTCAAATTTAAAGTAGAGGGGTGTTTCTAAAGGCACTCAACACTTATTTGACTAAAGAAAAATAGCACATCGCGTTTGGCTATTTAACTCTATCTACTTTCTTAACTACTAATTACAAAAAAGAACGGTGTTATAAAAGAAAAGAAGGCAGACTAAAGGGGTGAATTTAGTGGGCCTTTTCTTGCAGAAATGGAGGCTTATTTCGAGGCCTGCTAGCAAGTCTCTTGTAAAAGTGCAGGCAGGGAGCATAAAGACAGTCTACTCGTGGTGCAATCCTATTAAAGAATCTTTTTACGTCCAACGTCTTTTCTTCCTCTCTCTGCCCCGACATAACACAGCTACGAAGCTGTAAGCTATACGCCGGACTCTATAGAGCTCGTCTTTAAAGACCAGAATCCAATCTCATTGCAGGATGTATTCAACAGGAGGCAGCCGTGGGGCCCGCTTCCACCGAGGCGAAAAGTTTTGATATAGCGTGGAGCTCGCAGCAGAAGATGGCGAACTGCGGGAAGGCAAGAAAAAGCCGAAGGGGGGGGGGCATCAATTCATATCAAAAACCCTTAAAAATTTCACCGCCTACCGCTTTTTCGAAACCTGTAGGAAACGAAATCGAAACAGTACACAAATCATAACAGTAGTTCCAGCTACGCCTCGTACTTAAGTGTACATGTCGTGTTTCAACAGAAACACGGTGGCACTGAAAGTATTCTCCCCCTTTTGACTCGTGTTTCACGAGTTATATATATATATTCGATCCCGTATTTCAATTCGTTTATGGAATATTTCATTCCATTTCAACAAACCAAATTGAGATCTACTGTTCTGGGCCCCTTGAGGCCTTAGCATATATTAATGTAGTTTTTTTTTTTCTGAGTAAGGTTCGAGAAAGAAAGGAAGATATTAATACTAACCGGTATCTGCGCGCCTTTCGGAAGAGAAGAAATATCGCCTAGCACGTACAAGTACTCAGTATTGTCACGAATGAAACCGTTATCACATTAAATGGTCTAGTTATTTATTTTATACTTAATATAAATATTACACATTGCAGTCAGTCTATGCTAACTTAAGAAACTCTGCTAAATAATACCTTACGTTGTTATACAATATGTTTTTAATATTGTTACTATGAGGGCACAATACCAGAAAATAACTTCCATCGCAGCCTAAAACGAGGATGTAGGTCATCAACATTATAGGGGCGTAAGAATAACTACTAACTTGTATCACTCGCTTATAGAAAACCATTACTTAGCCAACAGCGACAAAAAATGTATTACCGCCGCCTACATAACGACAAGTGTTCTGAGACAAATCAGAAAAAAAACGAAGTATATAGGTATAGCCGACTCTGGTCCACAATACTGGCGTTGGAGGATCATGAATCGGACGCCATCTTGGATTCTCGACTTCCTGAACTGTCAATCCGATCATGCGACCGCCATTTTGTATTCCGCCATGTTGTTAGCCTGTAAGCTGCAATATTTGTAGCCAGTATGCTGCTGTCTTGGACCTGCCATCTCAGTAGACAATATGCCATTTTCATGCTCTGTCATTCCATGTTATTTTTTCTTGCTCTATCATTCCGAGGAATTTCTCAGAGTACTCCCATTTTTCTTTTCTTTCTCTTTCTTATTACTCTCTTTCTTTCTCTCTATTTTCTCTCTTTCTTTCCGTCTCATTTTCTCTCTTGTCTCTTGCATTAATTTGTCATTTCTTTATGCATTGGTGGAGGATTCCATTTTTTTTCGTTTGTCATTTGATTCCAATTCTCTCGTTCATTCGACTGCCATCTGTTTTTACATCGGCTGTCGCTAGGGGTGTTTGAGTCACTCTCGTTAGATTAGTAATGTTCGCTCCACCACCATCTTGGTTCTAGCATTGACTGCTAGGGGCGCTGGTGTCGCTCACGTATGATTAATCGCTCCACTGCCATCTTGCTTCTAGAGTTCGTTACTACGAGTAATGCTTTTTTTTAGAACTCGAAATACAATCTGGAACCTATTTACCATATTCTCTTAAGTGTTGATAACAATAACATTTTTAGTAACAAATAGTTACAAAGTAACTAGTAACAAAATGTTAAGAATACTGGCAGATGAATTAACCTGTACTAGTTTCGTTTTGAAGGAAGTTTTCGAAATACCGTTACCGTAACTACAAAGGTAAGTCCCTAACATGTGGAGATAACATTCATTGGCGACACTAAATTCTTTCTTCTCATAAACACCGACAGATTAGTAGCATCAAGCACAAACCGGAGTAAATTGGTTCTGACGAATGACAGAACATTCGAGAGATTCTTCTACAGTTTAGAATTCGTTCCAAGATCTAAAAGTGCACATGTTTCTGCAGCCGAAAGAGATATTGGAAGATATCGCTAAAAGGAGTTGGCTTCCATGTCAGAAACGCACGTCTACCCTTCTGGACAACGTGAATGTTGAGTGATATGATGTAGGGTCGTAGGGTTTAGTATATTTGTGATTACTCCCAGCCTTTCTGGGGTAGTGCTGAAGTTCAGTTTCTTGTCCACCCACACCGAGTCTTTCACTCACTGTAAGACAGTGTCTCTATAGGTGTATGTGTAAGGATTACTACAACAGTCGATTCACTCTCAACATTTCATTGAAATCCTGGTGAATTAAGGAATTGTTTCAGCTTATGGCCGATGTCGGCTGTGGCTCGCACGGTTCAAGGGCTTAAGTTGGCCCAGAAATGCTACACGCTTGTGAACCGACCAGCGAAGATTGGCCAGAAATAATATTCCACAGTCCTACTGCAGTAATATTTATACTCACACCGATGCGTAGATGATTTATGCCCCATGTCCCTTGTTCACATGTGGTTAATGACGGGAAACACGGTGGCAGGAATACTTCTTACGTCCCTCGGGAACCGTAGCTCAAAACGCGATAGTGTTAATAACTTTCATTACTTTAGCAACTATTGTTTCTTATTCTCTTTATTACTCCCTCAGAGTAATTAATGCAAAGCTTCCTTCATAAGAAAATTGAAGCGGGCTTTGCACGTATGCTTAACTTAGTTGCGCATATTGAATTACTTCCTCTAGCAGTGAGAATGCATTGGTTGGTTAGTAACACTGTAGTTTGAGTACTCGTGACTTCAAAAGCTGTAATGGAGAAATCAATACTGTCCATTTACGAAGTTAATAAAATACCAACATCTTGCTACTCGTGACTGTTGTCCGGGAAGTAAGTACATGTGAAATGACACGAGATGATCTTATTTCGTTCACCAAGCTAACAGAAAGTGACTTAAGTGTTGTGCCATAAATCTTTGAAAACCCAACTGGCTGTCTGCCGGACGTCTAGTTGCCATAGAATCACCACAGTTTTCACTCGTGAGAGAAGTTACACAGTGTATTATTTTCACACTGTAGTAGTTTTTTATTGTTATGTGTTCTCCTTAGGGTAAGCTAAAATGTTGCCAAGTTAATTAAGCATGAATAATACATTGCTAAGGCGAAATTGTTTGAACATGGCGAGGGCTCTGAAGTAATTTGCGATTTTGAAGTTCAATTATTTTTCAATTACAAATATCTGAGTTACCCCTTTTTTAATTCTTTGGAACATGCAAGACACAACAAGCTTTTCATTTTATGAAGACACGTTCAAAAAACAGGTGCAGTAAAACTATCAACTAACAGCAAGTTACCAGTCGTCAACTATTAATCGCATAGCCGTGGTTTCCTTTAGATAAATACAGACCTAACAATGACAGCAGACACGTTTCGTAAGGACAGCTACGGACAGGTAAATTTCTTCTGACGACGAGCTAACGTTTTAAAATCAGCGGTTCAATATGATATGCAATTTATGCTTTGTACTTTACTGAATTTCTCCAATATAATACACTGTGAGTATTACCTAATCTGGACGTATATTGAAATATAATTCTTCAAAGTTAGCCTCAATGAAGTAACTTGATTAAGGATTTTTCGAAAATAATCATGGGAAATTCTGTAGATGCACAAGTACAATATATAAATAATCATTGTTTGCCTAGGGAATAAATCCGAAGAAATAAAGATCATCTTCATACTTTAGTGGTTAAATGAATGTAATTATTCGTCTCTCTAAATCAAGCAGAATTTTTTAAAACTGAAGATATTCAAATATTTTAGTTTTCAACTTGCTTACAATATATAACTCTATTTTTTTACATTTCACAAACAACAATATCACATGAAAACAAAAAGGAAAAATAACCTAAATGCACATAAGTTTAACTTTATAAATACTTTAAGTCACTCGACTGCAGCGCCACGGACTTTTGCTCATGCACAATGTGTAAGCAAAAGTTTCTTTCGGTATTGGATTATTATTTATGAGCTATTTCGTGGAAGACTGAATCAATAGGAAACGTGGAGAGAAGAAGAATCGAGTCCCGTGCTACTTGATCAGGGATAAAACTAGTTAAAAACTGAGGCAGTGGTCTATACGATGGTCAGGTGTACAGAGGCCTGCATATTATTAAACAGTAGAAAGTATTTGTAAAGGTTGTTCATGGTAAAGAGAGCGCTTTGGATATCAACCTCAGAAAAATGTCACTGTCCCTTTCTACATAGATATTTTAACCGGCACACAGGTCGCCTTGCACCCAGTAAATTTGGCAAAGACGGAGGTAAAGTAGATCCATGTTTAAAAGTTAAATTAATAGTGTTAGGTAAACATTTGGGAACACTGGAATTATTTATTTTATTTTCTGCTTTTTAAATGCATATAAACGTAACAATTAGCAAATTTGTGAAATAATTTCTTTTTTAATAACTTTACAGTTTTCTTTGACCGACGCATGAATAAAGTGACCAAACTCACAGCGATGTAAATTTTACTTGAAAGAGAAGAATACGCAATGTGCACACGACTATATCTAAAGCATGGCTTTCGAAAGCATGTTTCGTCCAGTGATAGCGCTCGAAATGTGCTCGAAACGCACAACTTATACAATTAGTTATGAAAGGAAGAGGATTTGTGCACATAACACACTCAACTTGAAACTTCAACTTTTATAAAATGTCAGTAAAATCTCGTATCATTACGTTTCGTCTTGAGGTTTATTTTCGGTCGCTGGAGTCGATCCGTCACGATAGTGAATCCCAGGGTCTGAACTCATCCCACCTCGTAAACCTGTTCTGCTGGTTTTGAAATATGAAGTGATTGATCACTAGTCAGTTGACAAGTCATACCTGCTCCGGTATCTTCATCTTACTGATTATTAAATAAAAACAGCCCTATGGTTCTCCTTAAATTGTAGTTTATGTAACTTCAAGGTACCGAATACGGTAACAACAATACCAGTTATAATAAATAAATATTTCCTCATTCATAAAACACGTGTTAACTTTTCAATCACTTCATAAAATTGAAATAATTCTGTGAGGTTATTTTAATATTAATATAATATTTTATTTGAAAGGCATTGCATTTTTGGGACACAACAGGGGTAGAAGTTAAGGTCTTGTTGTTTTACATTTTAATTTGATTGGAAAATAATTTATAAGCCATAAAGGAAATTGTCTGGTACGCTCGCAGCCCTACATCTATTGGGCGAACTAATTAGTGACGAATGGTTGGCTTTCTGTACTATGGTCCAGACGTGTCCTAGGATCGTGAACATACCCATTTGTTTTCCTTCAGCTTGTCAGGGGCTTCTCTGCGGACACACGTGGACTCAGGAGAGCTGGCAGGTCGTAGGACTAATGGGCGTTGGCCTGTGGGAAATGTAATTAACGCCCATCACCAAACTGACATCATTACTCTCCATATCCAGCAGTCGCCTCTGATGACCATTTTAATTCCCTTCATCAAAAAGGACGTTTCTAATTCTTTAAATGTCACTGTTCGGAACCCGTAAATATTTTAGCATCACAGCTTCGAGTAATATAAAAAAAGTTCTCGTTTAAAAAATAGCCTTTTGATAACAAACGCGTTCGGCGACTTACACAATGTTCTGTGAAGAAAATATTTTCTAACCACGTATAAGTAATATTCACATGTTGAAAAAATTTTATCTGGTTAATTTATGCTGGGTTTTTTTTTTCTGTTATTAAAATCATACTGGCAGTTAAAATTAAATTAAATAACTTGGAGTGTTTATAGCAATTAATATAAGAATAAATTTAATGTAGATACTCAATAGCGATGACAAGAAATACCCAATAACCTTACAAATCTTTTAGCATTTCCAATTGTCTTACCAAATACAAACAAATATTATTTTTACTTACCAATTTGGATCGCTTCTTTGACATTAGTAAAAAATGGAACCTACTATGTACCATATTCCTTTCTCTCTCTCTCTCTCTCTCTCTCTCTCTCTCTCTCTCTCTCTCTCTCGCAATAAGTAACCAAATGAGCTAAGGTGTAACTCATATTTGTGACTAGTAAAGTATTTAATATGTAATATATATATATATTGGAGTGCTGCTATTCCCTAGTTCCGCTGTACATTTCACAGATATTTAATTACTCTTTGGTTACTACTACGTTAGACCAATAATAATTTGTTTTATTTTAAGGCTATAAATAACACCGGCAAACGTATTGAAATAGTCACACACAACCAATGACTGTAGAAAGTTTCGTGAATATATATACATATCATGTCGATTGCTTGTAAATTCTTAATATAAATTCCTTGGTGATTTTCACTACATAAACGACTCATGCCAATACTAACACGAAGAAGCTAACTTATGCCATAGTTATAATGTTTTGTATTTTAAAACAAACTTATAGCAACATAAATGTTCAAAGGCTGTACAAAAATTTTCACTACAACTTCAAATGTTAATAAAAATTTACCTTAAGGGGAGCGACGTATGTGTTTTAGTAGACCTCTACATGTGCACCTTTTGTTGCCCGAATAACGTCAGGACGTTACTCCAGCTCCTGCCATTTCCGCACTAGCATTCCCTCGTCGACAGTTTCAATGGCTGCAACATTTCATTGCTTCAGTCCATCCACATTAACATATGATTTGTACACGATGTCCTTAACATAAACCCATAAGAAGAAGTCTAGAGGCGTGATATCCGGCGAGCGAGGTCGCCAAGGAATTGGAGAGTCTCTGCCAATCCATCATCCAGGAAACCACTGATTCAAGGATTCACGCACACCCAAACCCCAGTGTGGGGGTGCCCCATTGTGTTGAAAGATAACATTATGTTGCATGCCTTCCAGTTTGCGAGATCATAAATCCGGTTAAAATGTCCAGGTACACATTGGCTGTGATATTCTTTTCAGTGAAGGAGAATAGGTCAATGATGCGATCACACATGACACCACACCACACATTCACCTTCTGGCTGTCACACACAATCTCATGTAATTCATGAGGGTGTTCTGATCCCAAGATCCTAACATTACGCCAGTTCAGTACACCTGAAACATGAAATGTTTGCTTCATCATTGAAGACAACTCGTTTGAGGAAGTTGTCATCTTCGTCAATGCGTTGCAACATGTCTGCAGCAAAATCTGCGTGCCGTGGTGCATCGTCAGGTTGCAGAGCTTGAACCAGCTACGCTCTGTATGCGTAGAGTCATAACTGCTTGTGTAGAACTTTGTGTAGAGTTGATATGGACAACTGCAGTTGCCTTGAAGCAGTGCGAACCGACATACCAGGGCTACGCACGTATTCAGTACCCACGCGGTTGATATCTTCAGCATTTGTACATGGCCGGCCGGCACCCTTCTCGTGCAGAACGCTGCCAGTTTCCATAAACGTACATGGCCGGCCGGCACCCTTCTCGTGCAGAACGCTGCCAGTTTCCATAAACGAACGGTGCTACTCCCGTATTGTGGATGGCCGGCCGGCACCCTTCTCGTGCAGAACGCTGCCAGTTTCCATAAACGTACGGTGCTACTCCCGTATTGTGGATCGTGCAGGTGGGTCCTTGCCATACCTGGTTCTGTAATTAAGTTGGACTTATGTGTCTCATTTGGTCTCAATAAACCAAGACATACATTGAGTCTTCTCTTGCGGGGTGGTAATTTGGGTGAATTAGTAGTCACGCCTGAAACAAAAAATCAAAACGAAAATTCGTTAAGAAACCTTTGGGACATGCTCTTTCACATGCAAAAAAAACTGCATATCTCTATTAACTTTAGGTAATTTTTTATTAACGTTTGAAGTTGTAGGGGTAATTTATGGACAACCTATAGGTATATCAGTTTACGTGGCCTGTCATAGTATTGCTTGTTTATCGAATTTGGTAGGAATCCATTAACTGTTTCCCGAGGTATAACAAAAAAAAAAAGTGACGGATAAAAGTGACTATTTGTTGGCATATAAGATGATTTTAATAATTACATCCTTCATAAAATGTTGGCCAAAATTGATGGAGCGGTATTGTAGCATAGCAAATAAACCTAAAATATGTATTGAAGAGTGTAATACAAACAAACATAACCTGATTGAATTTTTACCACAGTATGTTTCTTACCAGTGATATTTGCTGCTCAAAAACGCTTGTATCAGCCAATCTCCGCAGGCTACCAACAACATACAAGAGACACTATGAAGACACATATCAAAGCTACCAATAACTACTGATCAAAAGAATACTCACAGAGACTTTAGTGGAAATAAATGTGATTTAGTTGAAAATACATATTTTAGCTAAAACATCATTAATTAATTGAATATCTGAGCAAATACTTAATATTATGTAGCAGAGCTTTTATATGTTTTCAAAATTAGTTTTGCTTTGTGTGGCCGTAACTATGAGTGTAGTAGGTATCTCTTATTTGTCATTTCAATTATTTTAAAATTATTTATAAAATGTAAATTTAATTAATTAATACATTTCTCACACCAACTCAGTTGGGAGAACATGAGAAATCAATTCAGGGGCTCCGTAGGCATAAAGGTAATGCACCAATAACTCACTGACGATCCAAGATGGCGTAACGCAAACCAACTTAATTTCTCAAAAATCTTAATTGTTTTATAGCCGTAGTCTCTGCGTCGAAAATTCATCATACTTAACTTAAAGTATATCTTGCTATGCAACCACTCTTGAAGTATTCCGTAGCTGGTTGCACTGGTTGAGGTCGACATTGAAAAACTGTTGCACCATGAGAGTTCAGAGCTGGAAGAGATCTAGATCAAGTTCATTTCGAACCACCGACATTAGCGGTTCCAAACCTCTACCCGAGATCAGCAGCCAACGTCGGCAAACGTAGTTTGAAAATACGCCAACAGACAGAATTACGGTTGAGTGTTTTCTTGGGAAATTAAAACAACACTATTCGCACTTGAATATTTTTCAGTACAATTCGTACAACAATAATTCACTTAAAACAGATCAAACATAGCACATCTTGTTCTATCTAAAGTGGAAAATACGCCTTTTTGCATGACGTCAAATATTACGAGCCAATAAGAAAATTTGTCTTATACTTAATATCGATCACACATTTTGGAACCAAGATCGAAGAATCGGAGATCCAGAATTATGAAATTTCGTAGGTGCAACACTTTTACGTTGGGACCAAGATAAAACTGGATCCTGTTTCGGAACTAGGATAATTCGATCTTCGATGTTGGTGCAACTGGCGTTTAGTCTTCCTTCATTAGGCTTTCGGGCCTTAGGTACGTCACTTAAGTCCTGGCCAGACTTACCAATATAATTACATAAAAATATGTTATCTGATGGAAATCAACTTGCAATTAATAATATGAATAAGAACTGTAATAAATAAACTATATATGAAACAAATATTACGTTAGCATACACATGAAAAATAAACTGAGATAACTGAGACAGGAATAAATAGCGTTTATTTGAAGCGTTGCATTGTATTGCTGTTATTTTGTAAACAATTCCCTTATTCATTTAGATTGCATATGTTTACATTGCCTACCATGCATTACTGACGTGCCCCATTGCTAAAGAAATTCTCGAGATGTAATTTAAAGGCTTTATTGTTTGCATCTAGTGATACCTTCCAAAATGGCAAACCAACAACAATATTAATTTATTAATTTTATGCTTATGCACTGTCAGCATTTAAAATTTGGTTTAAATCTTTATAATGTTCCCCGACATATGACATATCAACCAAAAAATGTTAGTGGTTGCCATTTTTTAAGTAAGCACCTGGTATAGACGAAAACAATAAAATTCGGATGTCGTTATTATGTACTATATACCGACTATGGTAACATTATGTTCATGAGTTCAGAAGAATTTAGGAGACACACGCACACACAGCCACACACATAACACACACAGACACACAGACAGGAAAGTGATATAGGAAAGTGATATCATAAGCCTTTCCTTCTTTATGAAAGTAGGCTACTATCACTTTGCATTTAAGCCAGACAATTTTTATTGGGGTCTTCTCTGTTAATTTACACAAATATATTTGTCTTTTTGACCTCCTTACGAAGGAAATATAGGCTTAATTTGCCTTCATTCCGAAAGAGAGATAGGCTTATGATATCACATGTCTGTGTGTCTGAGATTGTATGTGTCTGTAGTTTTGTGTTATTGGGTTTGTGTGTCTGTATGTGTCTCCCCCCCTTTTTTTTTAGCAATAAAATATCTTGAACCAGCAAACTGAATTTCACCAAACTCTGTACGTATACTAAAAGACTTAGTAACCACGTATTTGTAGTTTTGTAGTTTTCGACCACACGAGTTACTCGTTTTCAAATTTAGTGTCATTTTAAATTTAAATTATATCTAGTTAACATATCTTTGCCATTTTACATTTTAAGTATGTTAACAGATTATCGTGTATCAATTATATATATATATATATAGCTCCACCGTTTTGGAAAGTACCAATACATGAAACATATATTTTATATTGTATTTCGGCAAATACACAACCGATTCTCACCAAATTAAAAATGTAAGTAATACTATGATTGGCCATGTAAATATATTCTACTTGAATAGATAAAAATGGTGGCGTTTAATATTTTATAATAATTTACTTACCTACCACTCAGTTTGATAAATTTTGACCAAACATGATAACCAGTAAGTGCCTGTTACAGACATAAAATACGTCAACAAAAACCATTGTTCTGTCCGTGATTTTGTAAGATATAACCGCATTAAAATATAATTTTTCTACAACACCAGAACACGTTAACAGATTTCTACAAAAATTGGAAAAACATAGAGTTGTACTACAGGAGGCCATGGAAAATAGTTTGCATACAGTAAGTCAGACTTTTAATATTTTCAGTACTAAATTGGTCACATGAGCATTTAACTTAGTATTTATAAGATAGCACCTCGTGAGCTATAACATATTTAATGTCATATCTCGTGTAAATGTATATTGATTTCCACCTGATTTAACAACCAACTAATATTATGGTAGGCCGTGTCAAAATACGTGTTTCAAGTGTCTCAGACATATATTTTCAAAATGGCTGCCATACAAACATTTAAGCTTAGAACACTATATTTACGAAACCATTAAACACATTTCAGATTAATTTGTTGAGCTTGCAGCATATGTTAAATCCACGAAATACCAGCGCCTCTTTTATCCAGGATTTTTGAAGACATCGCTACATAAAAAAATAAATTTGATCAACTTCTTTGCAAACAATTATACGATCCGCACCAACTTTTCAAGCGATAAAGATACGCTTTTGTAGTCCATATCAATTTGTATGACTTAGCTATGCTGTCACATATTTTCATCAAAACAGCCATGTAAGTATTATAAGTTGTTATGCGATACGTCCCAAATAATTTCAACCGAACTTGATATGCACTCTACGACAAACACGTACTGTGCAAATACATAAAATATTTGTCCGCCATTTGTAAAGAGAGCATAACATGAGACAGTTGATCTTTTATGCCAAACATCAATGATCAGTCAACCGATTGCCACCAATTTTTTTACGCAAGTTGTACTACAGTAAGGTAATCAAAATTGCAGGTTTTGAGTGGCTCACGTGCTTCATTTTTAAAATGCCTACTCTGTAAATATTTCGGGTTATTGTACCACATTTACCAAAACACTAGACCGATTGCAACCGAATTTGTTGCTCCTAGTTCTAACTCCGTAATGTAGTTGGATGTATGTCAGCTTACATTAAGAGGTGTTATGGGTTCGAGTCCAGAGTATTTGCAAGTCTCTGTAGTAATGCTTATGTTTCTGGTTCCACGTCTAGTGATATCTTTGTTAGCATCAAGTCAAGACCATATTACACTCTACGCTTTTAAAAACTTCAAAAATATTTGCTTCCATACAGAGAAAAGTAGACTGATTGTTTGTGTCTGTAATTTTTTTCTGAAGTTGTTGCATTGTAAATAAATTTTTCATCATTTTAACTGTTTTAGGCACTTACACACTAAAAGTTGACATGGTGTGATGTTTTATAGCTCTGCTTCTTTCTCGCAATCAGTAATGATATTTTGAAGCTGTGTTATGACAGCTGATTGGCTAGGAAATTTGGTAGGCTGAAAAACCCTGAAAGTGGTTCGCATGAATTATTATATATAATGGCATTGAAGAGCGAGTGCGAGTGAAGAGTAGAGAGATTTGGTCGGCTCTTAACATCCAGGTGTTGCGAGCCTATGAGAGTGAAGTGAGGTGAATATGGAGCAGCATTGGAATGCAAAGGCGGGGGAATGGGAGATCCCTGGGTGGACCTGTCGAATAGTGGTATCGTCTGGCACAATACTAGTGTGCGAAAACTGGGAAAGACTTCCTTGGTAGGAGGTGTTGCGCTCTATCCACTGAACCACCGTGGCACCTGGAAGTGAAATTGCAGAAATTCTGTTGTGTTTATGCTGCAGATCATAACGCACAAGCTATAATATACTTACTCTGGCAAGATTTCTGAAAATGCTTTATTGCAGTTTACTGTTCGAAATGCGGAAACCTTTCTTTACGCTAAGATTTAGTCATTATATACACAAGTTATAGTTATAAGGTAGTTTTTATTCTATGCAGTTTCAGCTACATTCTAAATTTTATCAAACGAATTTTTACTTCTCGTGTCAAAAATTTTTGAATACAAAGTAACATTTATTTAGTCAAAACTGGATAAAAACTATGCAAAATGACACAAACTCAGTTACTGCATGTAGTGAATTTCTCAATTTGATGTGTCCCATTCAGTTCAGCCTAGAAAACATTTGCCGTCAGATAGGGTTCCTCATTCAAAACAGACAAAGTATGCGAATTAATAATTATATCAGTAATTTTCGAAAGGCATTTGTGAATAATAATATTATGCATATGGATACCGTCCATGCAATTAGTTATACCTAACATGCTTCAGAAAATGCTCAACATTTTTAATTTTGGGCAGATAAAATTTGTTTGATCGTTCAAGTGAAAAAAATAAAAATGTTAACTGAGCGATTCAGTTTTATAAAGGAGCTATAAAAATGTGCATAGCAAATATTAAATGCAAACAAAATGGCGAAGCTTCTGAATGATACTTTTACTGTACACTGAGATTAAAAAATAGATATAATAACTTGCTACTTGTTTTTGTAGGAGAAAATGTTTAACTGTAGTTAGCGTGCTAGCGTTTCGTTTCATCCTTCTTTTCGTTCACTACGAAACCGTACACCTTATTTCCAACTGCGTGTTTAACGACGAACTGTGTAAGCTATGGAGAAAAGATAAGGAGATAGCTGTGCCCTAAAGAGAATATACAGGAGAGATTATATCAATTAGTAAACTTCAAGTTCAAGTAACTACAAAGATGAAATTATTAAATAGCGGAAAGGAAAGAGAAAGAGTTTCTTTCAAAGTATTTAAGGTTGCGATATTTTCGTCACAATCACAGCGAAATGACGAAACTCGACATTTTCTGCTAATCCAGCCATCCAAGAGATTTACAGTAGAGTATTTGTTTTTACTATTGCAACTTCTGTATACTGACTATGTTTGGGCCATTAACAGAATTGCATGTCAAGCAGGGGGGGGGGGGGGCAGATAATTTGCAAATTAAATTCATCAAAAAAAGTATGCCCTTGTTTTACTGTTATTTTAAACTATTCTTTGGAAACTGCGGTTTTTCCCAAGCCAATGGAAATTTGCTTATGAAGGCCACTTGGAAAAATCAAATCTGCCAAATGCCGCAATGACTATAGATTAATTAGCGTTTTGACGACATTATAGAAGGCACTTGAGTATATTATTCACTATCAGCTCTACTTTTATATTAACAACGAACTTTTATCTCCATATCAGTCTGGTTTCTGGCCTTGGTACAGCACTGTTACGGCCTTGACATATAATGTGGATGATATAAGGAAGTAAATTAATAGTAGGACGCTAACTGTTTTAATAATTCTAGAGTTCAGCAAAGCCTTCAACACTATAAATCATAACATTCTCTTTAAATAATTGTCATCGCTGTTCCATCTTTCTCCAGTGGCAGTGAAGTAGTTTCCATCATATCTTACTGACCGCTAGCAGTGTGTTAGTGGGTAGATATATGTCCAGATGACACGTAGTACACTGTGGAGCCCACAGGGGTATGTATTATAGACGTTATTGTTTTAAATGTTCATAAATGATTTACTGGGATGCCTGCAGTGCACGAACTATCACTTATATGCGGATAATTTTCAGGTATACCTAGGTGATATACCGAGTAAACTCAACAGCTGCATTAGAAAGATGAATATGGATTTAGAAAATATAGTTAAGTGTTCCGAAAATAATGGGTTGTAAATAAATGAAAATAAAACTCAGTGCGTAATAATTATTTAGAAAAAACTTAAAAGGACCGTTTATCTAAAAAAAAAAAAATCATCACCCATTTAGTGATTAGCGGTCAAAAAGTTACGATGAATCATGCCATTACAAAACTAGGTGTTGAATTCAATTTCTCTCTTACTTCGTCATATCATATCAATAAAATCTGCAAATAAAAATCTTTTGTTCATTGCACTCACTTAAGAGTATATACTTTTGTTTTTTACCCGTAGCTACAAAAAACTTCTTGTATAGTCACTTGTACACTCAAGTAAAAGTAACTGCAATGTTGTTTATAGTGACCTCATAAGTGACTTATCTGCAAAGTTACAGCGCTTGCAACATTCGTGTAAGTTACACATGTAACTTAAAATTCATGGGAGCACATCAGTTCTTACTACGAAAAACTCGAGTGGCTAACTCTTTACAGGCGCAAGCCTCATACACTAATCGTTAAAAAAGACACTTAAATCTGACAGCCCGAAATACCTTGCAGACAGATTTTTACCCTTTAATGTGTACCAAAATCATCATACATGTTCGTGCGAAATATCACAACCCATTATTCCCTATAGCAAGTACAGTTAGTTTATTTGACCAGTCCTTTGTTGTCTCTATGCTCGTGTTTGGAATAACGTCCATAGTAATTAGAAAGGCTATCCAAATGTCAGTAATTTTAAACATAAGTTAAAAATTCATGTGTTGCATGAAATGTTTCGAAAGTAGTAGAAATATGGCACTATTTTTTCTGTTTTTTTCCCTTATTGTTTGTGTATTTGTTGTAAACTAATAGTAACTTTTCTTTATTTTCTTGTTATGCTAATGTGTTTCCCCTTCGTTCTTAATTGTTTCGTGATATTGGTTCTTACTTAGTATACTGTAGGGTTTAATCCACATGTTTCTTGAAGTATCAAGATTAATGGTGTAAATATGTTTATGTCCTATACATTAACAATTCTCTTCTACGTAAATAAAAATGTATGGTTATTACTATGACTCTAATGTTAATTATTTTTGCCTTTATGTGTAGCAAAGGGGAAACCAACGTTTCACTTAAACGTATTTTCAATGAATTGTAGTGAAACTTTTTAAATAATATTTATTATATATTTATGTGTTTCAGGATAGATAACCTAGATATAAAGTTTCATATTTGTTTCACATTGATGTGAATTACAATGTGTAAGAGAAAGCGAAAGCCTTAACTTTGCCACCAATAAAGAAATAATAATACTAATAATTACAATAATATTTTCATCTTTTCGACGTGGAAGTCTGCTCATGGCCAATTATGATTAGCACATTTCACTAGGCATGAAATAAGGTAGTTTTCTCAGTGACCGGCATTAGGGTCATGCAATGCCACATTATTTGTTTAACTCAAACTCGTAACGAATCTCCTGATAAGACATAGCGTCTGCAAAACCATTATTATTTTTCACGTCACTTCCTTGATAATGGCATGACTGTGTGAGGTAAAGTGGCTACACATGCCAGTTGTACAAATGTCACTTCATTGGCACAATTACTTGTGTCATTATCAAGACATTCTTTGTGTTGTGTATAGTAGATCCGAAGAATTGAAAATGTCCATAATAGTACAACATTGACTTTTTCGTTGCTCTTGTGGTCCTCCATCACCTCCTTCAGTTTGAATATATATGTTTGGAACATCTTTTATATGCACACAAACATCCGTTTATTTTTCTCAAACATGTTTTGTTCTACATTATCGCTCAGTTTTTGTTTGTCTACTGTTATATATATTAATACTTTCACTCCTCTACCTTGCTCTGTATTTCTCTTACCACTGTATTTCTCTGTATTCCATTGTGTAAACATTTCTCTCGTTTAATTATAATATATGCTTATTTTTTTAAATCTTTGTAAACCATCCAAAATTATTTTTATATAAATCATAAACATTTAAAACCTGGCCGGTGGAGGAAATGATTGGCTTATTATTTAATTACATATCACAAACTTTTAGTTATTTTATTTACGGCCGCAGACTATGCTTTGTTTACTTCAAGTCTCGACTTATAAGTGTAACTTCACTTTTCACTAAATAAACTATAACGCTGTGAAGCGAACATGCATAATCATGTGCTCTTCGATTACGCAAAACATGACAGATTGTCTTTTAGAATTCAGGCCGAATAAATATTGTTTTATATTTTTGGATAAAAACCAGGTAATTTAATATAATAAATGTATTGAAAATGTGATAATTGTATTTTAATGCATATTTGTGTTACTGTATTGTCTCGTGTAATTTTTTAATCCAGCTTGTTATGTTCCTAGACTATAAAATACTAGCTACAAATATGTTAGCGTGACATCGTAACTCGATTTTGACAGGCTCATCTGAGTATTTGAACAGTTGGAACACAGGAAACAGCACCGAATTTTGTTAATCGAACAAATTACAAAGTTTCTCATTGACCATTGCTAGGTGTTAGTTTCGTGGTAGCCACAGAAAGCTTCTGTGCTAAGATCACTGGTTGGCGGATCCGTATTCGTTAATTGACAACACTATAAATTTACTTTTTTTAAAATTAGCGGAACTGTCAACTGTGACTGTCTTTCTATAACGCTTGGGTGTTTCAATTCGAGAGTAACGATGAGGTTGACCAGCTCTCGCATCTTATGCACGCTCTTAATATTGACTTCCATCGCCAACAAGAGTGTGAAGATCATATGGTTAATAGATATTAACGAGTTTGATTAAGGAACCTGTCTACCTGCTCCGCCAACTGGTTGCAGTGTGTTTGTAATACAACAAACTATTATACGTGTTCGCTGTTTGTTTACTCACGAAAATGAATAACACATCATACTAGGGTGAAATGCCACTTTCAACAGATCACTCATATTGCAAACACAATTTTGAAGCTCTTTACCATTCCCATAAACGATGTTTCCAGACAGTTATGACTGAAAGTATTCTTGGGGCGTTTCTGCCAAACTAGTACAGGACAAGCACGAACTTTGCTGTAGATTTGCCACCAATAGAATGACAGCGCCAGTGCTCAAAGCAATAGAGCACCACTTCAGAGCCTTGCGCATAGAGGCGATTGAGGACTTGAAGCACGTGGCACAGTCACCATTATTGCTCCCACGTTTCTGCCAAACTAGTACAGGACAAGCACGAACTTTGCTGTAGATTTGCCACCAATAGAATGACAGCGCCACTGCTCAAAGTAATAGAGCACCACTTCAGAGCCTTGCGCATAGAGGCGATTGAGGACTTGAAGCACGTGGCACAGTCACCATTATTGCTCCCACGCTTCTCGGCCGCAATCGTACAAAACAGCCCCGGGATCGGTCCATTAAGGCAAACATTTTTCAACAAACTCTTTCTTTAACATGGACAAAATATTTTCTCCAGCTTTGGTACACTTTAGATGCATTAAAAGTACGCTAGAGTAAGTGTACAAATGTCTCAAAGCACTTAATTACATAAAAAGATTTCTAAACCTAAATTCAAATAAACGTTTGGTTTGAAATTGGTACGGGTAGTGTAATTTCACGAATAGATTTCAAGACAAGTTACACTTAAAAACACTGTAGAGTCGTTTATCTGTCTTGAATGGCGGAATTACATTTCTCCATGTTCCAGATGTCTGCACACGAATCACGTAGGAGCCGTGCCGATGTTGCCGAATTCCGAGTGGCCCGGAAAAATATGAAAACGCCTTCTCAAGCATACATCAACCAATGGCAATAGACGATCTGCTGGTGGGTGCTTATAGTATTGAAGTCTACCGTGTTGTCATATTATTTTCGCGAAATGTCACTAGCTCTAGCTATTGGCAAGATATCAGTGGAAATTTGGAACACGCAGAGTGTTTATTGTGCAGTTGGCAGAGCGCTCTGATCAATGTACGCTGTACGGTTCAGAGCGAGTGACTTATGTCGTACAAAAGCAAGCGTGACGGGTATTCGGCAGGTTGTAGGTGTCTTTGACCCCTGGCGGCTGAGTTATGGTAAGTCTGCTGCACGCCATTTTCCGCTCGCCTTTGTTCAATAGCGAGATCAGTTCCTCGCACATGCAGCGCTGCTAGTCCTCCTCACAGATAACAATGTTGACTTGTCTTTGCACACAACAACCATGTATGACAGGCACAATGCGTAAATTTGCAATAATGCATGGTTTGTGTAATTTATCTTATCGCTATAATTATGTAATTACTTCGTTTTCTGTAAATTAGTGCATTTAGAGGCGTCTGTTTTGTCGCCACATAGGAGCCAAATTCAGATCTAGGTTTTTCGCTTTCGCATTGAACCAAGGGCCACTTGGCCAATTGGCCTACATCTGGGCACATATTTTTCGTCATATCATTAAACGCAAAATATTTTACCGCCTCGCAAGTAATTACACGAGCACAGATTAATTGCAATTATTAAATAAATAAAACAAAGGTTCCTGTTGCAAGAAGCTGAATTTTTCCACATGTGTTATGTTGAATTTATATAAATTATATTTTATTATATAAAAATTATATATGTAACTCTGAAGTTACACTTGGTAGAACATATCAGCAGAATATGTTCTTCATTTACAAGAAAATGTCGCAAAAAGGGCAATATGAAATGTAAATCATGGATAATATTATAATTGGTGTATGTCTTCAGGGCCCCACAATAAAGTAGGGGAATGATTGGATAATTATGTCTTGTGTTCAGGGTTGTATATTACAATCGTGACAAAGCAAAGATGATGGAAGCACGTGAAGTTGACATGCCGTGTTAAGACAGTATGGCGTGTGTGTGTGTGTTGATAGGAAGCGGTGGAGATGCACGAGAGAAGTCAGGGCGGTGCAATAGACAGCTTGCTGGAGGCGACAGGAGAGCCATACCTGCACGTCATCTAGTGACACCTCACAGCCAGTAGACAGGTTAGTGAGTACATGACGCAGGATGCTGTACATCTCTCTCCTACTTTGCCAACCACTTCTTTCACAGTCAGTAGCCTTTGCATCTCTTATCAAGTGCATTTGCAGACAAGAGTGTTTTCTTACGTTCATGTACACTTAATTATATCATTAGTCAATCAGTATCAATATACACTAACTACCAAAATGTAATCAGGCACCTCTCCACCATGTTTGCTCGGTGGTTGTCACCCCGTTAGAATCTCGTAGGTCCACCTCTTGCGGCTATAACAGCAGCCACCCTGTCTGGCATGCTCTCTACGAGTGTTTGCAGGAAATCCACGAGTATTCGTCGCCATTCCTCTTGCAACCATTCCATGAGTTGAACAATGGATTTTGGCCGCACCTGACGAGACCTCACCCGGCGATCCAATTCGTCCCAAAGATGTTCTATAGGGTTGAGGTCGGGGCTCTGGGCGGGCCAGTCCAATCGGCGGACATTGTTGTCGGCGTACCACTGCATAGTAGCCCTTGAAACATGGCACCTGGCATTGTCATCCTGGAAGTAACACGGGTCCATTCCATAAAAACACCACAATGTTGGGAGCATTTCATTATCCAGAATGTTACAATAGGCCTCTGTGTTCATGCTACCACGGACAAACACCAGCGGTCCTACGCCGAAGGCCGTGAAACACAAGGCAACTGACGTACTGAATTACCTATCTTCACTGGTGTCCAATTATTTTTTGGTAGATAGTGTATTATAACATCGTCAGTGCAATTCCGTCACTTACAGTAATACTGTGGTTAAATGAGCTCTTTTTAAATCACCTCGATAAATCTTCCCTACCTTAAGTGAATATAGAGTAGGCTACACATTGGACGTGAACCAGAATTTGTTGGTCCGTCTTAATATTTCATATAATCAACTTCATGCATTCAGATATTTAATGTACAGCTCTTAATTAAATAATCATAATATTATAATTATATCCAAATATTATATATGGTTGCGCAGATAAGCAATTAAATAAATGTTTAAACCTCGGCCAGAATTTTCTTGAGCATTTGTCTTCAGAACTAGTGGGGCCATGAAGTAATTGCTGTTTTAAACTGTATAATAAATCTACTTATCAACTGCGTGGCAGAGATGACGTTTAATACCAGTATTTGCCACTGGTAACTCATATTACATGTTTCATCATACTGGAATAAGCGATGACGTTAAAATAAAACTTAAATCTCAATCTAGTGCAAAGAAACTGGCGCAATATTCAAATCAACATTTTCCTGGCAACTCATACATCGAGGTTGGCTCTTAGAATTAAAATGGATGAACTGTATCACATAAAATAAATAATTATTGACTGTAGATAGTGGAACTGCAAATGAAGTTAGTTTGTATATAGCGGCTTACAAACACAACTAATTTAATTTAAATATAATGCAATAAGCACCACTTGACTCAGAGTGATGTATCACAGCATAAAACTATAAAGCATATAAATATCAACAAAAGTGATTACTGGTGTATTTACAGCGAAGCCCATAACAAGCCAGGAAAAGGAGTTCATTGTATTAAGTAATTTGTATTAAAAACATGATGTACAAATAAGTGTAGCCACTGAATTGAGTTCTGTTTCACTAACACAATAATTGAAAAAGAAAAACTAAAATGGTTTTGTGGTTTCTAAAATGTTAGCAGTTTCGACGCATGTGGAGAATATTATTTGGTAGTGACGAAAGTTCACACAATGTGCAGAAATGCGGTGCCTATGAAGGTTTACAAGATGGCTCAGTTACCCAGTAACAAACTCTGTTAATGTAATATTTTACACTCTATTTTACAGTAGTATTCACACACACGGAAAATTACAGAATATTTACTTCTAAACCAAAATGTACTCCATTTCCTCTTAAATTGTGTGTTTATGAGCATATATAGACATTAAATATATTGTAATAATATCGCCTGTTTCCTTACCTTCTAGAGGTGGATTTCTTTAACATTGTATTTTCGTGGATTCCTGTGCTATCATGTACGTTCTGCCAGACCCCTAAACGTTTCTTTAATGCACTGTAAGATAGTATTTTCATTTATACAATCTATCTTTTTTTCACAACACAAATTGTTACAGGAAGAGATAGTATTACAATTTGTGAAGCAATCGTCTGTAAATTATATTCAAATTATGTGCTGTGGCTTAAAAATATCACATATTCAAATTGAACCTCAAATATAATTAATGGCAAAATTATATAAATTCAAGATGCCCACGTCACTCGAAATATAGAATTTTGTATTTATTTCTTCCTGATTCAAAATTGAGGGATTTATTGAAAAATGCAATAGAATCTTAGCCAATTACCTCACCCTTCTTTATGGTCATTATATATGAAATACTAGCGAACATTTAATGCAAAAATTAACTTAATATAAATTACATTCTCGCCTTTTAATGACAACCAGTGAACATCTATTAACAACAATGTACGAAAACAGCTACAACAGTGAAATGTAATGATTCTACTATGACAAATTTTCAGTAATGATCATGGCTCTTCTGTTATGTCACTAGAACGCACAATTTATTTGTAAGGGGTGATACAGATTCTTAATTTGAAACTGTGGTTACCAGAGTGAAGGTGGTGTTATCGTACTCGCCACGCGCCTAGAAGATCCTCTGTAGCGGGCACAGTACTGTGTTGCTGGTGGCGTGGATCTCAGGCGCACAGGTCGCCAGGGGTAACCCCCGAGCACGCGAAGGCTTATCTCCAAGCGTTAGCACAAACACTTCTTTGCCATTCCTCACCCGTCCTTCCAAACAGGTCTCGAGTAATTGCTACTGAAATATGTATGACTGGAGCTCCCCTCCGGCCGCTTGTTGTCCCGTATCCAGCAGACTTTCCGCCTGGACAGGGGTCACCAAAACCTGCTCGCTGGTCCTCCGTATACCTGCCACCCTTCCTTACGTACACGGCTTCAGCACTTACTGTTACAAGAAATTTAACTATACTAATTAGGAACACAATTTTGTCAAATGTAATCAACTTCTTCGACACTTTGCACATATTTTCCGTTATGTCTGAAAAAATATTAATTAATAATGACGGGAAAACTAGATAGATAACATTTAATAGTTTACAGGCAATAAAATCATACTTAAATGCACAGATTGTAAGTTCTCAGATGTAAAATTTTTCCTCATTCAAACGAATTATGTAAATTGGGAGAAAAATATATGGTAGAGCAACATAATATCTGAAAACATTTTCTGTTTATCTTTAAGTGTAATGGCAATGTTACATAATGATTACTATCACAGTTTCAATGTTTTGTGTCCATTCTAAAAAGTAGGGAAGTAAAAAATTAACTAAATTAAGACACTAAGACAAATAGAAACCACAAAATATGATGATAAAACAACGAAGAAACGAGGATAATATCTGACATTAAAAGATCAAAAGCAGGCAGAAAAGTAGTCTTGCAAAATGGATAAACAATGAATGTAAACCAAACAGAGAGAACATCGCATTGGAAATACTCCAAGAATATTTAATATATACACGCCAACTTAAAATAAGCCTTCTCCATAAAAAAAAAAACAAATATTAATGTCAAGCAATGTCAATCGCTCTCAAAAACTGACAATCAAATAACGTATATACAGGATACATACAATAATCAAAGAAACATTTCAATTCATAACAACAACAGAAAAAAAACACTTAAGTAGTAGGCATATGGTAGAGATGGTGAAGTCAGCTATCGGCTGTGGCTCGGTGGCTCGACCTTGAATGACCTTGACCTGAGATTTTCCCGTTTTTTTTTTTTCCCAAAAATCGCCCATTTCCGGATAAAATCGTACGTTTTATCCAAAAAAATGCCTGAAAATTTCCCTTCCTTCCCTACAAATTTCCCGACTTTCCTACAAAAAGGTAGAAGCCACGCGAAAGCCACAAAAGGGCAAAGACGAGGAATTTATAAGATTTTGGGTTGCTTCCTACTCCTTCTAGAGGAAACAATGAAGAATCGATAAAATAAAATAATTTTAAGAAATTATTTAAATTTGAAAATACTTTTTAGTTAAAATATTTAAATATATATAAGTATTAAGTGTTAAATATCACCGGACTCGTTTTTTCAAGGCACATGCCATCGCCATGTCATAATAAAACTTATTTTAATAAATAATTTTTAATTTTAAATTTTAAAAATTAAAACAAATAAAGACATAAGTTTTAAGTGTTAATATCGCCGTACTCGTCTTTTCAAGACGCATACGATCGTGATGTCATTCCACCATACTGCCTTGCTTCTTCATGCTCTATCATTCTCTTGTCTCTCTCTTTCTCTTTTTCGTTTCTCTTTCTTTCTCTTATTCCATCTCTTTCTCTCCTTTCTCTCATTCCATCTCTTATGTATCTCTCTCTTTCGTTTCTCTCTCTCCATCGCTCTTGTCTCTTTATCTTCTCTCTTTCATTTCTCTTTCTTTCTCTTATGCCATCTCTTCCTTTCTTGCTTCCCCCATTCAATATCTTTCTCTCATTCCATCCCTAGTGTCCCTCTCACTTTCGTTTCTCTCTCTCTTTCTTCTTCGTTACTCTCTCTCATTCTATCCCTTTCTCCCTCTATTCCGTTTCTCTCTCATCCTCCCATTCCATTTCCTTCTCTTTACCAGTCCATGGGTTTTCTCGGAGTTTCCTATTTTTGTTGTTTAATTCTCTTTCCTTTTTCTCTTGTCTCTTACATTCACTTTCTCACTTTCTCCCACATTCGATTAGTCGCATTTGTTCCGCTGATTATTCACACTTTTTCGATTAGTCACAATTGCTCCATTCCACCATCTACATAGTTCCTTCATCGCCTGCTAGAGTGCTCAAATCGTCAGTGCGTACATTTATTTACGAATTTAAAGATGAAATTTTCTATACACGAGAAGTTATATAAAATTATTGTAAAGTACATTACAGGCCGGATTTTGTAAAACATATTCGATTTACAATACATTATATTCTGGAAAACAATAATTTGTCTTAATGTTATACTTTATTCGATTCGTTTTTGCATTTATCGCCTGACATTGTAACCACGCAAGCACCGATAAGCCTACGACTCAGCTGCGACAGGTCCGCCAGGGACATACGCGCCTGCTGCGACCCACGAAGAGTGACGTTATCGACATGCACGAGTAGTGACGTCAACAGTCAATACCATCATGTTACTCCATTCATTTCAACCATTCCAAGAGACCATACCAACCAAAAACATACAAGTCAGACATAAAAAAAACGTATAACCAAAATAAGCTACCTATAACAACCATGCAGAGAGGTCATGCAGTATAAACAATCTAAAAACACCTCTACCAATGTTAAGTCTTAATACAATTCATATTATTATAAGTTTGACCAACATAATATTCTAGCCATACATTTCGACCTTCTATACTGACTATCACGCCTCTCTTCATACCTCCTACCCTCCAGTTTAACAGCCATATAGGCACGTCACACTCAGAGACAAAGACTTTCCATCAAAATATACTCTGAATTACCATCAACCCAAACTACAGAAATATGTCCTTTTTTTCCCTTAAAAATAGGTAATTTTCACCTTAAAATCAAGTCTTTTACAGTAAAAATTCGCTGTTTTCCTTAAAAAATTCCCTAAAATTTATTATTTATGAATAATTTTAAAAAATTAAACAAAAAGTCTAAAAAAAATATAAAATATTCTAACAAAATCCTTAAAATACAAGATAATTACAAAAAAATTTAAAAACAATTTAAGCACATATTACATTAACCTTACACTCATCCCGTCACCCTAAACATCAACCCCTACCCTTATCTACCCACCTTCCAACACTACACAACAAAGAAAAATCACAAAAAAATGTAGAAAAAATATACCAAAAATCATAACTCCTGCATGTCTGTCATGGTATCATTACCATTAGACACCAGCCAAAAACCATACCACCCATCAAACAAGCCACCTTATTATACCAATGATACATACCAATATAAATCCTCACCACCACACCTCATACGTACCGAACTAAATAAATTAAAAATAATTAAAAGTACCTAAAATATCTGAGAACATATCACGTTAACCTCGCACTCAACCCAGCACCATAAATAACAACCGAAATCCGACTGCACTACCTCCGCCGTATGCCTACTACTCATTTAAATACGTATACGAATGAGTGAAGTATACTGCATGAAAATTGCCACAGAGATTAAAACACAAGGCCTCATGAAGTTTCGAAGAGTTGTATTATGCTCCATTCTTCAGGTGAGAACCGAGATAGGAAACGCAGCATTTGTTGTGTGATTGATAGAGATATTACATATTTACTGTTCGTTTCCCTTGTGATTTATTCGGAGATATAAGTTTTGTTATCAGATATTTTTAGTCAGTTGTTAGTTGCTCCTTGTGTATTGTAATGAACCAATTGCTTCATAGTTGTTTCTCATCCTCTATTGACGGTGTTATTTGGTTCGTGGTGTTATAATAATAATAATAACCACCCGGCCGGACTCTATTAAATGCATCCCAAAGTATTTATTTTGTACTTAAGAGCGAGTGTCTCTCCAAAAACTAAATTTCCAACTATTAACTTTTATAGAAAATTTCTGATTATACCGATCTTTCATTTTCCGTTCTTTCTCATTTTGCTACTAACATAGACTGACGGTTATTTGATAGTATTAAGTAGGTGAATATTTATTAATATAGTAAATTAATCACTTAATTGTTCACCATCAATGGATACAATAGTATCATAAGCTTATAAAACTAAAGTATTCATGTTATTTGCAGAACGGTTTTGTATTTAAGTCTCCAGCTTATCATTAAAATTTTTGAGTCTTCCTTCAGTAAAAACTTTAACATTCCCATACAAACAATTACACATAAATGTTTGTTTGCACATATAAGTTTTAATCATTGACAAAAATTACCACATTTGTAAAAGATATTTTGTCTTGTTTTAAATAAAATAAAATTACAATTTGAGTCTTCATGAAACACATTTCTAGTTTAATTATGTTCGTTTCCTGGGCAAATATAAATAGCACTAACTATACAAACACATCAAAATTTAATAGTGAAATACTGGTTAGCAATAATAATATCAGAAGTGTTCGGATAATATATATCCTTCCTATGTAACAATTTCACTTACTGGATGCATTGCTCAAGGATGCGAGAGTAGAGCACACGTCCTTAGGAAATCGGAAACAGCATAGTCATGAGCCTACGAAAAGAGTGACAACTTAAAACTGCAAAACATGTCAAATAATTATTTTATCTCATGATGACAATCCGTACCTTAGAGATTTTACCTACTGAGATTTTCAATGTAGAATATTTTTATTAATCTAGATCCGGCAAGCTAGTAGTTAACTGTGGTGGGCAATGGTGAAGATGAATACAAGAATAAATTTTTCTTCACGATATGAAATGGATAAATGTCGTATCTTTAGCAATGCCAAACAATATATAGGAATACGAAATACCTCTTCAGGTCGTGACGTATAATCGAGGTCATCACAACAATATTTACACGGAAAGAAGACAAGTAAGTTGCAATATGGTATCGGTTGTGTATTAGAACAAAAGTCATTATTTACTCATTTTACTATTAAGGTTTATTTCATTTTTTGTAAGTTGCGTTCATATATTTCATATAAGCTTCTTTCTAAGTTTATAGTAGACGTTAAGTTTTGTGTCATTGTTTTATTTATAAATTTTTAATAAGTGTTGTATTTTATTATGTAAAATTGTTAAGTGTAAGAGAAGGTGATAATACCTTAACTTCGCCAAAAGAATTAAGACGTTTTAGTATTATTACTATTATTATTATATTAAGATTTCTGCCGGATATTCGTATAATGGATAAGTACAATTTCCATTTCATACGTCTAGAAGAGAATTATAGACAGTTTCTGAATAAACAATGAATTTAGGTTAATAGCTCAATTGTTTAAGCAAGCCTTTATAGGAGCAAATGTAATCTATAAGTTTATTACAGCTTATTCAGTTGCAGTACCTGACATAAATTATATTTCTATGTAAAACACGATTCTTCTTTTGTATATTTGCAATAGCTATCAATACTGACTTCAGTGAAATTTTTATGTAACCAAAATCTAGCGCAGTTAGAAACTCAGACGTGAAATACATTTCACTATTTTGAAACTTGTCCGGTAGCAACACAATGCGCTAGGAACGCAAGACACATAGACAGTTTTAATCCCTGTAATATTATAGGTGAATGTTTGTATGTTTATTTGTTACTCAATCACGTCGTAATGGCTTGACGGATATAGAAAAAAATTTGGTACGGGGGTAGATTATATTCTGGATTAGCATATAGGGTAATTTTTATCCCGGAAAAACGAACAGTTTCTTAAGGAGTATATAAAATATGCCACCAAACATTAAGATAGAGCACTTGGTCATTATAATTAAGATAGAGCACTTGGTCATTATAATTAAGGTTTGAGTTTTGCAGGTGGGTGAAGCCGCGGGTAACAGCTAGTATAAAATATATAGGCCCACCATTAATGGGTTACTTTGAAGCGTCCTAAATTGAAGAAAAGAAATTCTGGATTCAGATTCATTTTAGTAATGAATGCAGAAATTATAGTCCCTGCACGTCTTATAAGATCAACAAGTCCATCCATTTGCCCATCGTGGATTGTCACAGCGATGTAGTTGCTACAGCACTGAACTGAAATGCATGAAATCTATTACACAGATACCTACTTTAGTTAACCTCCTCTATATGTAAAGTGGCACGACATGTGCCTACGGTTTTAAGATTATACTCGTACACTTAACTGAAGACTTGTTTTTGACTTTTGAGCAATCAGGTTTTAGTTGTGTATTCTTATCACTTATTCGCTTCCATAAAAACTAAATTCCTTTGAAATGTAGCATTTAGGGCCCAAATAATAGGCCATGTTAAATCACAATCTTTGGACGCTGGCTGCATGTGAGAATGGTCTCAATTTTATTTATAATCTCAAGCAGTCGCTATGACCGTTCAGTTTTAATCTTAACTTTAAAAACTACTTTGGTTACTTTTCTTCTTCTTCTTCTTCTTTATCAGTTAGGGCCTTCTAGGGACCACGAACCAATTTCAATGATTTGACTACTTTTATTTATTTACACTTTTATTTAAAGAAATATATGAGCCAGTGAGGAAATTGTTTCTCCTTGGGTACACTCAAGGAATTGAATTGTATGTTGTTTTCAAAATACTCAATACTCATAATTTATTAGTTTTTCATATCCAAGCCTTTTCTCTGTTGACGTATATTATCCCTATATGCAACATTATCTGATTTTTATATTAGCGTAACATTAGTTACAAAGGTGGATAAACAACTGGACCAGAATAGTATCATCTGTTGTTGAAAGAGAAGACACCTACCAGCTAAAACAAACGTCGCTGAAATGTAATTCACCGTCCAGTGAATTTTCGCTTAGATGCAATAGCTGGATTTTGTGGTGAGATAAAGACGGATATTTTTAAGATGGAAATGACGGAGGCATTTCTTCAATAACACCCTATCAACGTCTGATTCCAGTGCCTATATATTGCGGGGTTGCTCGTGTATATAGTGCAGACGCAGATATCTGGGAGTCTTAGAGGTGCAAGTGTGGTAACCTTCTGAAGGGGAGACAGAAACATTGCGCGGGTCTGGTCTTGCTATCAGCTGACTTACAGACATCAGTTACGGTAAGCTAAGTCTTGATATAAAGATAACTAACGAACGGTCACAGATTTACTTGAAAGTCATCCGCACTTGAAAGTTATCCCCTGCGCACGAATTTATATAATATTTTATTCTGTGTTATGCTCAGCAGTCTAAAAACGGTCTTCTACTTTAGCCAGTTTATAAGGCAACTAAAAGAGCATTTAAATATATCGGAGAGAGTTGAAAATGTGCATATAGTATCCGCAAGCCAGTTGAGACTGGCCGAAAGAACCAAATGTATCTCCAGGTTAAAACAGAATTTTGTTTCACATAAGATGTGTGTGTATATATATATGAATTATTATTTAATCCATTCAACAGTATTTGTAAAATGATGCACAGACTGGGAGTATACTTTGCTATTATATTTCCGTAGACTGATGGAAATATGTTTTAACAATGCTGTCACCAAGCAAGACCTATCAAACGGTTTTTAAGTCTACAGAATAAAATAAATATAAAATTATTGGTTGGTTCTTTAAACATCTTAGTTCTTTACAAAAATTGACTTTGCCCATTCAAAATAAACTGAATATTTGTACTTTTTTTTTTTTAATTTACTTTAACTGTATTTTATAGCATTTTTTTTTGACAGAGTTAAATGTAAACCTTTCCGCGATTCTTTCATCTATAAACTCAATGGATGCATCCACTTGAAGAAAGTAGTATGATTATGGCGACTAGTTGACAAGGGAATCGAGGATAGGATTAGGATTCGTGGGAGCCGCCATATTGTTACGTCACCGATCGCCCTCTTGGACCTTTAACCTGTGACCTTGACCTTGACCCCGGTGACTTCTGGCCCCAAAACCGAAAGAATTGCGAAAAATCTCTAAAAAAATCTAAAAAAATATTTATAGCAAAAATGAAACTATAAATTGTTTAAAGAATTTAAAAATCCATAACAAATGTATTATTAAAAAAAACTAATATAAAATCGTTAAAAACTTATTTTTATAAACTGTTAGTAAAAAAATATTTTTATTAAAAGCTTTTTAACCCCGGCGGCCATTTTTCCCTTTCTCCCTCGAAATTTTCTTTTTTCCCTTAAAATTCCCCTTCAAAAATTTTATATTTAAAAAATCCATTAAAAATTGTTATTTATAAAGAACTTATGTATGTTGCTGCCTCCCTCACGCCCGTTCGCCCACAATCGTTCGACTAACCCCCACCACTCCAGCCTTGCAATATATTTTTAAGTGCACAATTACCCCCTCCACCCATTACTCACCTCTGTTCGATCTCCACCAGTAATTCTCATTGGCTAATTAGTCACATTTGTGCCACCCGTTCCACCACCTCCATTCCACCAATTACTAAATAGTCGGCGATCCTCCACTACTTTTGTTTGATCCCCATCAATGACTCTCATTGACTAATTAGTAGCTTTGCTTCATCCCCTCCACTACTGCCAATATTTTTCAGTGGCTAAATACCCACCTCTGTTCGACCCGACCAATCAGATGCGCTCCACCCCCGCCAACCTATCCGATTGGCTAACTAGTCGCTTAGCTCCATCCCCTCCAGTCTCTTCGATTGGTTTTATAAGAAACATCCCCGAGAGCCTCCGGGAAAAAGTTGTACCTCACTTTTAGAAATGTACGTATGTTGTCCAGACGGTCATAAAATCCTTTCAGCCATTTTGAAAGGGTGCGATCACGGGGCGAGTTACCGTATCTGCCGAAAGAGTTCCTGCTCACGTATGCACCGCAAGAAATTTCGACAGTATTCAAGTATTTGCCAACCTACCTACAGTTGGACGAAGACATACGGGACTGCCTCCCGTGCAAGGAGTGTTTCAAGGACTGCACCACCACCTCAGTTCCCGAGACGCCACACCGTAGGGGCTGGTGCAAGGCACGCAGTGCAGCCCTGGCAGAGACCAACTTCCCCGTGGAAGACTCCGTACATGTCTTCTACTGTCAAGCACGACGAGGAAATTAGCCCAGAACACGACTGAAAACAGTGTGACATAACATTTGTAAAAAAGTATAGCGCGCGTGAAGAAAAAAAACTGTTTTTCAACATCCAACGGTTTCACACCCTGGACTCGTAGTTCATCAAGCAGATTGGCATCTCTTACAGTGACGACGAGCAAAGTAAAGTGTTTATGTTTTCACCACCACGCCAATTGAAGCACCCCGACCACACTTCGCAACAGCAATACCGCCAACAGCAACAGGCATACCACCAACAGTAACAGGCATACCGCCAACAGCAACAGGCATACCACCAACAGCAACAGCAATACCGCCAACAGCAACAGGCATACCACCAACAGCAACAGGCATACCGCCAACAGCAACAGGCATACAGCCAACAGCAACAGGTATGCTGGCAACAGTAACAGGCATACCGCCAACAGCAACAGGCATACCGCCAACAGCAACAGGCATACCACCAACAGCAACAGGCATACCACCAACAGCAACAGGCATACCGCCAACAGCAACAGGCACACTGGCAACAGCAACAGGCATACCGCCAACAGAAACAGGCATACCGCCAACAGCAAGAGGCATACCGCCAACAGCAACAGGCACACTGGCAACAGCAAGACGCATACTGGCAACAGCAACAGGCATACCACCAACAGCAACAGGCATACCGCCAACAGCAAGACGCATACTGGCAACAGCAACAGGCATACTGGCAACAGCAACAGGCATACTGGCAACAGCAACAGGCATACTGGCAACAGCAACAGGCATACCGCCAACAGCAACAGGCATACTGTCAACAGCAACAGGCATACCGCCAACAGCAACAGGCATACCGCCAACAGCAACAGGCATACGCCAACAGCAAGACGCATACTGGCAACAGCAACAGGCATACTGGCAACAGCAACAGGCATACTGGCAACAGCAACAGGCATACTGGCAACAGCAACAGGCATACCGCCAACAGCAACAGGCATACTGTCAACAGCAACAGGCATACCGCCAACAGCAACAGGCATACCGCCAACAGCAAGAGGCATACCGCCAACAGCAACAGGCATACCGCCAACAGCAACAGGCATACCGCCAACAGCAACAGGCATACCGCCAACAGGCATCAACACTCGCCAACAGCAAGAGGCATACCGCCAACAGCAACAGGCATACCGCCAACAGCAACAGGCATACTCGCTCAACAGCAACAGGCATACCGCCACACACAGGCATACTGTCAACAGCAACAGGCATACCGCCAACAACTGGCATACTGCCAACAGCAACAGGCATACCGCCAACAGCAACAGGCATACCGCCAACAGCAACAGGCATACCGCCAACAGCAAGAGCATACCGGCAACAGCAACAGGCATACCGCCAACAGCAAACAGCATACCGCAACAGCAACAGGCATACCCCAACAGCAACAGGCATACCGCCAACAGCAAAGGCATACTGCCAACAGCAACAGGCATACCGCAACAGCAAAGACGCAACTGGCAACAGCAACAGGCATACGCCAACAGCAACAGGCATATACACGCGCAACAGCAAAAGCATACGCCAACAGCAACAGTGCACGGACTTAGGTGTAACGATGGAAATATTCCGTGCAGTGACATTGACAAAGTGTTGGAGGAAGCCATGACTCTCGATTACCCCGTGTACGTGTATAGACAAGAGTCGGCGATGGGCAGATTGTGTCCTGCCGGTACGAACACTGTAGACCTATACAAACATACATAACCACGACGTCCTCCGTTCAGGCAGCTGGTAGAGAAGTATGTAGTATGGCTTCACAACTGTGGAAATGGACGATTGGCATCGTGCAATGCCCAAGCATTAAGGCTATGGAGGTGTGATAATCCGTGGCATAAGCAAACCATATTACTTGTATGCAATGACCTTAAAACTTAAAAAAAAACATCGTGTATATTACTGACGAGGAGAAGAATCTACGTATGTAGAACAGAACAGAATTGCAATGCGTGTGTAAATAAATAAATGGAAGTTTATAAAAACATTCGTGTTTCTCTTTCCAGCACAAGGCACACATATTTTTGAATTCTGCAAATGTCATGTCCGTATTAACCTGTTCGTCGTAAACGTGGCGTAAATGAATGTCATCCATACGAAACAGCAGAAACACATTAGCATTATCACGAAGCAGTTGTTTGGGTACGCGAGAATAAGTCTGGCCGAGGTACACACAGTCCCCGTATGCTTGCCGTCCCATGCTAAAATACTCTTGAATGCAAGTTTGTTTTTCGCAGGCAATGTCGTCGAAGACAAATATCGAGTTTGGAAGAGCTTCGCTCCGTGGCACGATGGCATCGCTATCGCTGCTTGGGAAATATTTCATACATTCAACAGCTTGCAGTACTCGTGTCAGCAGTTGGTATTTCTGTTGCTGTAGTGATTTCGAATAAACGTACACGTTCTCGATCCGAAGCCCATTCGGTTCCTCGAGCAGGTTGAGTAGGAAGCTTGTCTTGCGACAACAAGGCGGGCCACATATCAGACCTCGCACACTAGTAGGCAACAGGACACCATGACGTGATTCGTGGGAGATAGCTTCATCTTCAGCATGAATGAGTATGGATAGAGTAATATCTTGCATGGCGATCCGCATGTTACCACCATAATCTTCTGGAACAAATGGCGCTGATTGTACTCGCAGAGAACCAGTGCTACAAGCTTTAGAATGTGTCTTTAACACATCACTCCTAGAAAAACGTCTGTGGCAGAATTGACATTCAAAAGTCACACTAGAACTTTTCATTCCGCAGGTCGTTATTTCATGTCGCCGTAAATTCAGCAAAAAAGTGAATTCTTTACCGCAGGAGCGACACAGCAGATGCATCATAATTGGCATTTGTTTTACGTCTGAAACGATACTGAAACGAAAATATATAAAAGGATCGTATTTATACATTTTAACCAGCATCGGTGGACATGCGCCATACAAAAAATGATTGATATTCAATACTGCATATATATGTATATAAACTAATATATGGACCATACAGTTGGTGAACGAATGTAATTTCTTTATATGTGTACGGAGGGCTCAAACCGAAAGATTGCGATGGAGCGATGGAGCTATGGGGCGATGGTAATGGAGTGATGGAGCTATGGAGCTATGGGGTGATGGAGTGATGGAGTGATGGAGCTATGGGGCTATGGGACAAGAAAGTATAAAAGAAGAATATGTATCGTTTGTAGGTCAGTTTAATTCGATTCGTAGTGAGGTGAAGACAGCGAAATCCGGTCTTGGGATAATCGTCCCCACCAGATTGTTTTGTAAAACCAAGCTAGATCAACGACACAGTTATCTACACGTTGTACATTGCTACCCGCACCCTCGTGTATGGTGCTAGCCACGCCTGGCGAAGAAACGGGGTGACGTGGTTCCAAAGGACGATGACGCCTTGCCCTGGTGTGACACGTGTAAGCAGATGCACGGATTTTTTTCTTGAGGCCGACGCCTAAAGCCAACAAGTGATTTCATCATCGTATCCGTGTTGAAGAATTTTTTTTGTGCCATGGCTATGGACATTAGCTAGAACCCATATTCGCCATGTCGCTGTTTGATTTCTGGTCCGAGTGTGAGGACGCCCTCCTGATTGCGGCGGGAGAGTTGTTCGAACAGGCAGATACCTCCATCTCAGGACGGCGCGGTACTGCACTACTGGAGGCCATGGTAGTATCCAACACTGCACCTGTAGCAGCGTCCGGCATCGCGACGGTGACGTTCTTACGAAGCACCCAGATGGCACCCTTCCATGAGGCACCTGGCCGGAGCGTCCAGACGGCGGCGTCCTTACAGGGTCCCCAGTCCATCCTGGAAACCACCAGCAAGGTGGCTTCCAGACGGGTGAGTTGGCTACATGTGACAACACCATCACTGAGGGTTCACTGCTGCTGGAAGCTGTCAACATACCACAGTGAGAACGTATATCGACCGAAACGACTGTTTTACATGTGCAAACAACAACAACAACAACAAAAACAACAACAACAACAACAGAGACTCTCAGAGTGACGAACTCGCCTGTGCCGGTACGATATTCGCCAGTCTCTGATATTCATTCTATCAATGACAAAATATGGGAGGACACGTGGTCTCCGCTGCCTCTCTATGCTATCACACCGTCTCCCCCCTCCCCCTTCAACATTATGGTGATGAGATTCGTCAGTATTTAAATAATTTTTAAACAAGATTACTCGCGTTACGTAACGATGTTGCCGATGTGCAACATCGTTCACTGTTTAACTATGTGCGTGATCTTACAGAGGTGAAATGTAACATGGAACGACTCGTGAAACTATTTCTACCTACCGAGAATCTCCAGTTCAACTGAGACATTTGTACGACTTTAAAACGAATGCGATTTTAAAGAGAGCGTAAGAAAGAGAGTGAGAGAGAGGCATTTATACCTTTCTTTTTAGTTATTATGTTATTTTTATGTGTTTTCAAAGTTCAAAACAACTATGTGTTATTTGTCTTATAGCTGTGTGTGTGTTTAGTACTATGTTGTTTTTTCTCCTGTGTAAACAGAAATGTAAGAAAGTTTTTGTTTTAGTAAATAATCTCAATACATTGCACTTGCTTTACCTCTGGAGAACGGACAAGTGCGCGCTATTTTTTTTTTCTTGTTAAACAGTTCCTATTACCTACAATCTAAAAAAAAAAAAAACAAAAACAAATTGACTTAAATTTATCGCACGTTTTTCTTATTACAATAAATAGCCATTTAAAGAGGCAGCATTCACTTTAAATAAAATTGAACACTGCATGATGGAACTGACCTATATTAACTAGCACACCCAAGTATGTGTGTGTGTTAGGTGTGTGCGTGTGTGCGTGAAGACGGAAGAGGAACAAGAATGCTGACACAGAGAGGAAGTACGAGTGGCATCCTTCATTCAGCCACAAAGACAGCCCCCGACTCTCTCTCTCTCTCTCTCTCTCTCTCTCTCTCTCTCTCTCTCTCTCTCTCTCTCTCTCTCTCTGTAGCGCTTGCGAGTGGCATCCTTCATTCAGCCACAAAGACAGCCCCCGACTCTCTCTCTCTCTCTCTCTCTCTCTCTCTGTATCGCTTGCGAGTGGCAGCATCATCGCCAGAGACACTTTGTCATTTTTTTAACATAATTTTTACTACGAATTAAAAAATATTACAAATAAAAGTTTTTGTAACATAAAAATATTTATTTTACATCGTATATATATATATATATATATATATATATATATATATATATATATATGTATGTATGTATATAAACATACACACACCCCATACTTGCACACAAAAATGAATTGAAAGAAAATTAAAATTATATAGATACACACATACGTTTCTTTTACATTGTATATATAAATTCATCATACTTGTACACAAAAAAGAATTGAAAGAAAATAATATAAATACATACATATACTGTACTTGCAAAAAAAGTTATATATGTACATTGTATTTACATACAAACCACTTGAAAATAAAAATTTTTGTACACCATAAACACATTAACTGACAAACATGGTAAACATGAACATTACAAGATGAATGTATGTATATATATATATATATATATATATATATATATATATATATATATATATATATATATATATATATATATATATATATATATATATATATATATATATATACACACACACACACACATATATATATATATATATATATATATATATATATATATATATATATATATATATATATATATATATATATATATATATATATATATATATATATATATATGTGTGTGTGTGTGTGTGTGTGTGTGTGTGTTTGTGTGTGTGTATGTATGTATGTATGTATGTATGTATAACATTTAAAAAAATAAAAAATTAAAGTTATGAGATAACAATGATTTTCCTTATACCTAAGACATTTTTCCTTCCGCTCCATACTATTAATCACGTACAGCATTATGTTGTTTACACAGTATGTTTCAACTGAACACAAAAACATTACGAGGGGAATGGGAGGCTGTCATCACTTGACTTCTTCTATAGTTAGAGAGAGCTCGTATGCACAAGAACACACGAGCACCTCCGGCCATGGGTTGGAAGGTGTTGTAACCTCCAAACTGTGCCAAGCACCATCACACCGTTCCGAACATACATTAAAGAGTTCGTCATTTTTTTTAATTTCGTGAATAATTTCGCAATTTTCCCTGTCGTACTTGGCTGTACGTCTTTCGTCCGCAGTTTCTTTTTTCATATTTGCAATGTTTGTGGGGAACTTTGTTTGTGGACGGCACATATGAACCGTGCAATCGTCACTATCGCAATCTTGCACTGTTAATTCTAACACCTTACCAGAGATTACTCTTCTTTCCAGGAGGAGGAAATGAACATTTTCGTCACATCTCTCCACGGTCACAGTAGCTGACGGCTGGTCTGTGTAGGTTACGCCGTGTAGTACAGGAGATATACTTGCGTATTGTTTCTCTGGATTAAACTTGTCGCCTAGACGTGCTCTGTCGTTGCGAGAAGACTTGGTGGAAGGTCTCCGCCTCGAGCCTGGGTGCACTTCGCATGCATACGGCGTGAAGTTGGAGGTCCAGTCCGGAAATCCATGCCTTTTCACGATGCGGTTACGTCCATGACATTTCTCCAGCCATTTACACGCATTATTATTTTTATTTTCTTGGAACAGTTCGTACAATACACTTTCGTACGTTCTTGCATTGCGTACGTAAACGTAGCAAATTTTGCCTTACCGACCCCTCCAGCGAACAGGGAAGCGTAGAGTCGGGGCATAAATTGTGCAAGTAACAGTTTTTGTATTCGCACGTTAGTGTGTAGAGCATGTTAGACCCTTCGAACTCATCATGGCAGCATAGCCAGTGAATTGTGCCGTCGCAGAATTGAATTTGCAGAACGCCTCTAGCATCTCGAAAACTAACGCGTCGGTACCTCCAATTTAGTTTACTGTACCTGCTCGTGTCTTCTGACCTGAATGGAGAAAATTCGGCCACGGTCACTTCTTCTATGTCGCTGTATTCGAAGTTGGAGCTGATGGGATTTTTTAAATAACACATTTTTGAAGAGGAAATCTTAAGGAAAAAGGGAAAATTTCGAGGGTAAAGACATTTTCATGAAGAAATTTTTTTAATGATTTTAAATTAAAAATTTTTAATGGGAATTTTTAGGGAAGAAGGGAAATTTCGAGGGAAAAAATAAAAATCGCCTCCGGGATTAAAGATTTATTAATTGAGAGTAAAAAAAATGATAAAAATATAGTTTTAAACTCTTTTTATAAATTTTTTAAGACTATTTATTTAAGTGTTTTAATAATAATTTTTTTACAAATTTCTATTTTTTTATAATTTTTTTTGCGATTTCATAATTAAATTTTGGCTGTAAAATTTTTAGACTTCTGCTACAAGTTACCGGGGTCAAGGTCAAGGTCACGGTTTAAATATCAAGGTCAAGGTCGTCTATGATGGCGGTCGGTGACGTAACAAGATAGCGGCTCCCCCGAATCTTAATCCTATCCCCGATCCCCGTGTCACCAAGTCGCCATAAACATACTACTGTAAAAATATATTTGTTTTATATTTGCAAAGGTACAAATATCCATGATAGCTGCAAAGGTACAGATATGAATGGTAACTACAAAGGTACAAATACATATTTGCAACTACATGGTACTGGCTTATGTATCTTTGGTATTATTACTATTTTCGTTTATACACTATCGACCGAAAAGTAATATGGGCAACTGTGAAGATACGTAATTCAGTACGTCAGTTGACTTGTGTGGCCCCCATACGTTGCAGGCCTGTGTAGAACCAGTTGACAAGGAGATAGCACGATGTATAGAGCTATCGAACTTCGATAAGGGCGTGATTGTGGGCAGCCATCTCAGGAGGCTGTCCAGCCGGGCGATTGCACGGAAGGTAAACAGGCCCAAATCAACGGTCGCATTCGTCCTGAGTAAGGGGAATGTCGATGGACATTGTGCCAATGCTGCACGTTTTGGGTGACCTCCAATCTTGACCGACAAAAATCGCAGAACCCTGAAACGTGAAATTGTCAAAAATAGGGCACAACCCATGGCTACCATCCGACAGGAGTTTCATGCAGCAACAGGAGTATCGGTTTCCATTGGAAATTGCGTACAGAGGTCCACCGACTTGGATATTTCGGAAGAGCAGCTGCACATAAGCCCCATATCACGACAAGCAATAAAGCTCGGCGACTCAGGTGGTGTTTGGACCGTCGTAACTGGACACTGGAGCAGTGGAAATGGGGTCTGTGGAGTGATGAGTTGAGGTTTACATTATTCCGGTCCGATGGACGTGTATGGGTGTGGCGTCTACCCGGGGAACAGCTTCTGCCGGAGTGTATAGTGCCAACTAGGAAATTCAGTGGTGGTGGAGTGATGGTGTGGGGCTGTTTCACGGCCTTTGGCGTAGGACGGCTGGTGTTTGTCCGTGGTAGCATGAACACAGAGGCCTATTGTAACATTCTGGATAATGAAATGCTCCCAACATTGTGGCGTTTTTACGGAATGGACCCGTGTTACTTCCAGGATGACAATGCCACGTGCCATGTTTCAAGGGCTACTATGCAGTGGTACGCCGACAAAAATGTCCGCCGATTGGACTGGCCCGACCAGAGCCCTGACCTCAACCCTATAGAACATCTGTGGGACGAATTGGATCGCCGGGTGAGGGCTCGTCAGGCGCGGCCAAAATCCATTGCTCAACTCATGGAATGGTTGCAAGAGGAATGGCGACGAATCCCCGTGGATGTCCTGCAAACACTCGTAGAGAGCATGCCAGACAGGGTGGCTGCTGTTATAGCCGCAAGAGGTGGACCTACGAGATTCTAACGGGGTGACAACCACCGAGCAAACATTGCGGACAGGTGCCTAATTACTTTTTGGTCGATAGTATATAATTAGACAATTGTATCATCCTGTATTTCAACCTTGTAAAGTCGCGGAATATTAATTTTTCTATGTTGTAAGTCCGCTTACAACAGAGATTATTACAGCATGCTAGGATCCGAGCATAGTTCTTTTTTTCAAACAAATAGCTTTTTTGGTAAAATGTATATGATAATATAAGAACCCTTTTTAAAATAACCCAATGAGTGGAATCAAGCAGAATATACGGCACATTTTGGGCTTTAAAGAAGCCTAAATTTTAAATGTTTTAAATTTTTCAATTCTGATCGTAATTAATGAGAAAATGTTATAGATGAGAGCTAAAGAAAAGATTGACCACCTGTTTGTTTCTGCCTGTGAAATTTTTTTAATTTTGGCGACTGGTATCAGATTTAAAGTGACGTTTTCTCGCATGATACAAATACTTTATTGCACTGAAAACATATGGAAACTTTTCTTTTAGCCGTACTGTTGTCATCAGAAAATGATGGTTATTTTAAAGGCTATAGAAAATTTATCCGTGTAGATTTAATTTATCTGGAAATTATAATGTTTAAATATTTGAACCCTTTTGGTTTTTTACAAACATCGTCGTGGCGAGTCTGTATTAATGTAACCGAAGACTGAGGACAGAATATTTTTGTGTTCGCATGTATACTGGCGGGTCGTTCCGCTGCAGCTCAGCTGGAGACTTGAGCAACACCCCCTAAGAAACCTCATCAGCATAAATCAGAAATGTGATCGTTTTATGTTGGTCTGCATAATGTTGTCTCACAAAGATGCCCTGGCATGTTTTTCTAAACATTTCAAACATTATTATTTGCGTAGTTGCAACTGGAAACATAAAAATATTAAATTTAATTTAATTAAATAAAAATATATATTGACATCCTTTTCCTGAAAATTTTTATATAAATACTTTTTCCCCAAAATTTTAATACAGTATTTCATAATCTTTTATAAAAAAATTACATTTACATATTTATTAAAATATTTATAGTTAAAAAGCTAACAAAATTTACAGAAAAGAATTTTTTATTGTGATTTCTACGATCTCACATCATTATATTACTTCTACACTTACAACACTTTCTAACAAAACCCCTAACTATTAAAATACTTATCTCCATTGTGAAAACCTCCAGAGTCTGAGAACCAAGCACACCAGATCCAAGAATGCATGCCTATTTAATTGGAAACCCTTTTCTAACCTCTTAATAGATCTGGCAACGGGGTATTCAGTATTTAATTAGGTAAATTTAATTTTAACCAATAATAAAAATATATATTATGTAATAGAGAGCTCTCTGAACTACACGGCGACAGTCTTTTATTTTCTGTGGTGAGCATTTCCTCTCTTCAACCTGCAACTTTAGGCAACACCACTGACGTCACAAAGACATAGCCAATAGTAGTGAGGCACGCGAGTACTTCGTCTGCCCGGTCTGGAAGCACAGTAGCTTCCTGTAGTTAGATTGCTGAAGCCGAGGCGGCCACCGTGCTGGTCGACTCGCTGCTGCCTCGAAGGCCCACTTGTCATCGGGCGCTGAAACTGATACGTATTTTTTTACCGTTGACGAGACAGCATACATCGCAGTTTTTCAGAGCGGTATCAAACTATTCACGAAAGGTAGGAAAAACGTCCACAGGTGAATTTAATAACGGGCAGAAGAAACTACGTAACGAGTCGTAGGTTTTATAGGGAACTGGAGCTCTTGAACACGAGACGAAAACATATCGTTTCATCCTCTCTCCCTTGAAACTGAGTGCCATCACGTAAACTCATCGTTTATCCTGCAGGATCTCTGTCAGGTGGCCAGTCTTGTAAGGGAAACTGGAGTGAAGACTGCAACACTGATAGCTCCAAAAAAATATTTTCTTTCACAGCTTCCAAAAGGATAACATCTACAGCAGCCGTCCGATGCCTTATTCATATCCTTATGACGGATCTTCAGATCTTCAGCAGGAGTGGCGACCATCACAGGACAAAAAGGTGCAAGGCTGCAAGATGTCCCCTCAGTCTCATAAGGCATCGTGAACATCGCAGGAACAATGGTGCCATGCTGCAAGAAATCCTCGCAGAGTAGAGATACTCTTCTGACTCTGGGATCTCCAATATCCAAAGATCCTGTCAGCGGCACACGAGAAGCCTTCTCTCATCTTCTCTCCTCATGTTCTCTCGGCCAGGTTCCACCGAATCAAACGATGCATCTGAACAGCATTAGTAACCAGGATACATCCATAGAACTTTACTTATTGATCAACTTCGCAGATCAAGAAACTATTCTCAAGGTACCAAAGCCATGTGATATATTTAGTTCTCAGGCCTCTCGAACACCTTCTGCAGTTTCTCTCACTCTTGTCAGAATATTTTTATATTTACTAACAATTCAATTGAAAATAACAGTGTAAAAAATATTTACCAATTGCATAAACACTAAACCTTCTAAATAACTCAATGGAAATGATAAAAAAGAAATGAGCATAATATTTTGGTACTTAGCATCTCAGACTCCAGTTTCATAACTCTTTACCTGCGATACATGGGCTTTATTCTTTTTTTTTGGGATTGTCACAATATTCTAGTAACACAGTAACAGGTGTTAGAAAATCTTGTTATTTTTAATGGCCCGATATATTTTGGGGCCAGCTTGGTACTAAACTTATATGCTTTAATACTTAAGAAATTTGTGTGCAACAAAACTGCATCGCCTATTTGAAACTGTACTAGTTTTACGCACTGGTTGTACTTAATATATAACTTCTGACGAACCTTCCGCAAGTAATTATTTGCTTCCTCCCATACCGCAGACAATTTGTCAACATCCACCGACTCCCAACAGATGGAGTGAAGAGTCCACACATTTATCAAAGGACGAAAAATAGTTCGCTCTAAAAACAAATAAGAGGGCACATGTTTGGTCGCTTCACTGATAATATTATTTAATGCTAATGTCAACTGATACACTGTCTCATCCTAATCGCGATGAGATCCAGCCTGAAATATTATCAGAGCTGCTTTGAAATGTTTGTTATATCACTTAACCAAGTTCGCTTAGGGGTAATAGGGAGTTATCTGTACCAAGTTCACTCCCACATAAAAGGAAACAAAATGAGTAGCATTATCAGTGACTTTGCTAACAGGAGACCCAGAAATGGGAAATAAATCATGTCGTAAAATACCGCAAATTTCAATTACCTTAATATTATGTAAAGGGGAAAAGAACACAAATTTACTAAATTTATCTACCACTACTAAAATGGACGGAAAACCCTTTTTTGGTCCGATGTCAATATTGACCCATGGCCCGAGTAACTCTTGGTTTTGCCTTCTGGCAGGAATCAGAATTCGAAACCCACAAATCTGCATCATCCCTCGTTTTGAGCCAGTAAAAGATGTATTTAACACGAGATAAAGACTTGTCCTGCCCGAGATGGCACCTAACATAACCATCATGATAATATTTAAATATATTGCGTAATGCTTTTGGTACAAGAATACTAAATTTCCCGTTGTAATGAACACACCCGAACAACCCTTTCCTGAACTCATAACTTTTTGAAGTGTTGGCATGAATTTGTTTTTGGATTTTTGTGCACTCAATCATCCTTTTGAGGTTCCTGCAACTCAGTATAAGCCTGAGGGGAATTTTTTTTTAAATCCCACTCGGTGCAGTTCATTTTCCTGTACTAAATTAACATGACAGTTCTCATTACTATCATCAACTTGAAACTCGTCGGCAACAAACATCCTCGATAGACAATCTGCAACACTATGGTCAACCCATTATATATGATTTACAGTATTTTTTATATTTAGTTACCCTAACTAACGATTTTGCTATCCTTACTGCAGGCTTTTTGGTAGCAAGAATCCAACTAAAGCCTGATTATCAGTATGAAAAATAGATTCTTTACTTTCTAAATAATAAGCACACTTAACCATACCAAAAAGAGCTGCCAAGATCTCTTTCTCATAAACAGTAAGTTTTTGCTCGGCATGTGTTAACAACCGAGTAGCATATGCAACTAGTGCTAAAGAGTTTTCAACATGCTGACATAAAACAGACCCCACAGCTATAGAATTTGAATCAACCTTTAGATCAAACTGCGTTTCAAAACCAGGCAAACGCAATACTGGAGGTGAGGTAAACATTTATTTTCATTTACAAAAAGCCTGTTCTTGTTGCTCTCCGCAACTAAAGACTACTCCTTTTAGTTTCAAAGCATTGGGGGGATCAGCGATTGTGGCAAAATCTGGGATAAACTTGGAATAAAAACCAACCCTCCCCAGAAATATCCTTACTCCTCTTAAATTCTTTGGGATGGGAAAATTGAAGAAAGGCTCAATTTTCTCGGGGCCTAGCAACAATTTACCATGAAAAATTATTAATCCCTAATATTTGACATGACTTTTGCCCATGTTATCTTATCCGGGTTCATAATCAAGCCTGCCTCACATAAAACAATAAGCACATCATGTAAATGCTCAATATGTTGTTCAAAATTCTTGCTCTGCATACATAAATACAACATCAAATATATATATGAAAAGAATAAAATATTGAAATTTTCCTAGAACCTTAAATAAAATATCCGACATTGCCTGAGGCCCACAGTTCACGTTCACTGGCAGTTGTTTCTACTGATAATGACCCCATGGTGATACTAAACCTAAAATTTTCCACGAATAGGGATGTAGCTCACATTGAAGGAATGCAGAATTTAAGTCTAGGGTGGTGTAATACTTTGCTTTATGTATGTACATGTTGAAATACAGTCTCAGTGGTAGGAAGTGTATACAGATAAAAATACATTTTTTTATTAAGCGCTCAAAAAATCACAGCTCAGTCTAAATGGACCTGGAGTTCTTTTCTCTAACAAAAATAATGGTCTTGAATATACACTACTCGACTCGTCAATAATATCCTGATTTTTAATTCAGGCTTCAAAGATATAAATGCTTTGCTTTTTTGGGGGAGCCGCTTGATATGGGACAGACACTACCCGTTCATGGTCACTAAATTTCAGTTTAATCGGATTTAGAGTTTAACGACCCAAATTTAAAGTCACCACATCCTTAAATCTATGTATCAAGTTTTGATTTTCAAGTTCCTGTCCATTTGTTAACTTTTCTGTTTTCAATAACTGATACCTCATACTGGCTGTAACCAAAGACCCAGGCTGACTGACCCTTACAAAATTCAAAACACAAAAACCTCAGCAACCTGCAATGAAGCGTGAGTTTTCCGCAGGAAATCAATTCCAAGTGACTCAAAACTCGAAGAACACGAAAACTAAACTTCCAGGATATTTTTTATATTTTAATTTTGAACCTTGCAGATTCGCGTATATAATTCTATCAGCGAAATAAAAACCACTTTTTTATCGCTTTCCAAATTCACCAATCCTTTCGGTACTGCTCACATTACTATATTACAAAATTCTTGACTTATTAATAAACATAATTTTTTTTGTAATAGAGTTACTTCAAAATTACTTCCTCTTATTATTTGCACATACAAAAACCCAAAACGTTTTTCCATCGAAAAATTTTCTACAACATTTATCTAAGCAGGTTTCAAATGTATAGGGCATCGTGTACGAATATACGAATATATCCCATGTCGCCACAAAAGAAATAATGAATGGCCGGTAATGTTTTTGAATTAACTATCGCTTCTTTTCTTTGTGCCGGCACTGATTGTTTCGACCGAAAGTCATTTATGTAAACTCTTTCTACGCCCTTATCCGGCTCCTTGGCTGAACTCACAGTTTGGGTGTATTTTTCCGTTTTAAAATTTACCAAAGTGGAACCAGAACTAGAATTTTGCAAAACTACAGCATCCATCTGCATTACTGCAGCTTCCGATTTTTTCGTGGGTTTAACATAACCTGATTGAAAATTCGTCTTACATTCCTACCCAACCCCTTATTCTCATTTGTACTTCTGTAGTCTTTTCCGCATGAATCACAAGCTCAAGCAACTGCGCTAAAGATTTAGGTTGTTCTACAAACAGAAAAAAAAACATATATTACTAGACAACAAATTATGAAACCTTATTTCTGTGAAATACTATTCGCTACACGGGAGACCTAGCATTTCCACCAATCCTAATACTTCTCTCACAAACTCCTGCATTGTTTGCCCAATTTGATGATATATTTCCATTAATTGCATCTTCATGTGCAACACGGCATCGTCTGACGAGACAAGATCCCAACAGGCATTGGTTAACAGTTTTATAATTCTCAATTCTCCTTTCCAGCCACACTAAAATTAGATTGAAATAAATAGCGCACCTTAAAAACAGCCACAACGTAAATGGTCTGTCTAGAACAAAGCTCAAAGACTAAGAAACTATTTAATTTAAAAAAATCTAAAACAGCATTTCGATTTGTACATTTTATTCATGGCATCTGAGCCACTAATTCCGGAGATGATTTATGAACTTTAAAAAAAAAATGGTTGATCTCAACCTTTGTTTCATGGTCCACCTCAGGTGCTTTCTTCACCACCCCACGGGCCTTAACATGAAGCTGCTCAATTGACTCGTCGTCTCGAACCTCCTCCCCCGCATATTCCAACATTTGCGAGACGTTTGCATTGGACAGACGCTGCACCCAACCTGTCTGTGCTCTAGTTTGCAAAACACCTATAACCTAAAAATATAAAGTTTGCACTGATCGCCCCTGATAGTTACAGCTTATGCAACACGCCAAACAGAGTGCGCAGCTTTGTTACGCCCTCTACCCCCTGTGGGCTGGAGACTTGAGAAACACCCCCACAGAAATCCCATCAGTATAAGGCTGAAAGGATAATTTTATGTTGGTCTGCATCATGGCGTCTCACAAAGCTGACCTGTCATGTTTTCTCAAACTTTTCAAACATTATTATTTGTGTGGTTGAAACTGGAAACATTTCATTAGAAATTTAAAAAATTAATAATTACAAAACTTTAAATCATTTTCTTGAATATTTTAATACAGCTACTTTTATAGCAATGTTTAATGTAATATTTCATAAACGTTTAGGGAAGAAACGACATTTAAATAGTTAGATAACATTTTTATGTAAAAGAAACTAACAAAATTGGTACGAAAAATAATTATAATCATTTCTACGACCTCAGCAGATTACATTAGTTTGATATATTTTCAGAGTATCATCCTAAACATGTACATGCTTTAAGTCATCTCTCCTTTTTACAAAACTTCAATTAAAAAAAGATTTAAAAACATTCTGGCCAAAAGCCTAGCAATTAATTTTTTCTACCTTTCTTCTACATTTACTTCTGTATTAGAAGACCTCAAATAATAAAATTACTATCTCAATTGTGAACAACTCCAGATTTTGTGATAACTAAGCACCCAAGCTTCAAGAATGTATGCCTGTTTATTAAAAAACACTTCTCTCCCCTCTCCGCTACTTCACATTTAATAGATTTGGCAACGGGGTGTTCAGTCTTCATCCTGCAACTCTTGGCATCACCACTGACGTCACTAAAGCATAGCCAATAGTAGTGAGGCAGGCAAGTATTTTGTCTGGCTGGAATGGAAGCTGAGGTGACCACTATGATGGTCGAGTCGCTGCTGCCTCGAGTACCCACTTGATGTCGGGCGCCGGATCTGCTACGTATTTTTCACTGTAGACGAGGCAGCATACATCATGGTATTCCAGAGCTGTTCCTAACTATTCGCCAAATGTTGGAAAAACCTCTGCAGCTGAATTTAATAACGGGCAGGCCAAACTAAACGTAACAAAACGTAATTTTTATAGGGAACTAGCAGCCCGCCATCGTTTCGCTCAGGTTTTACGGAGTTATTGAAATATATACCTATATATGAGCGACTACCCATGACTACCTGCGACTACCCGTGATTACCCGTAACTACCTGGGACAACCTGCGATTACCTGCGACTAACTACGACTGCCCGTGACTATCTGCGATTACCTGTGACTACCTGCGACTACCCGTGATTACCGGCGACTACCCGTGATTACCCGTGACTACCTGGGACAACCTGCGATTACCTGCGACTAACTACGACTGCCCGTGACTATCCGTGACTATCTGCGATTACCCGTGATTACCTGCGACTACCCGTGTTTACCGGCGTCATTTTTTAAAATTCAACATAGCCTATTTCCATCTGAAAAAATGTAGCTTCGTAACAATGAAAGAATTATAAGGATTGATCTTGTAGTTTCCGATATTAACCGTTACATATAAACAAAAAAACAAACAATCTCACATTGCCTTTTTATTATATTAGTATAGTTTGGAGCTCTTGAACATGAGATTAAAACATATCGTCTAGAGTCTAGTGAAGACTAGGTATCGCGTCCCTCTCCGGGTACAGTAAATACTTGTATTTTGGAGAACTACGTAATTGAACTGCGCATCGCGTTTTCTTTGTGACCGCGCCTCGAATTTGATTAAAGTCTATCTTACGGAATTAGACCTTATTATGTCGTGAATCTTCACCGAAAACTTCTACACACTGAACGGAAGGCGAACAAAAAACACTACAAATATCTAGTCCATCTACACATGATACTTATAAAACTGTCAGTGCCTTTGGAAACCAGCAAACAGATATAGTGAAATGCATGAACTCGATTGTGTACAGAACAATTTCGTCACTATCTAATAACTTTTGACTGAACCCGTGGAAAATTATTTTTCTTGGTAATTAACGTAAATGAGATCGTTTCACCCAAAACAATATTGGCAGGAAATAAACAACGTGGTATAAATGCCTTGACTTCGTGTTGGCAGTGAAATGTTTAGTAAGAATGAGATCGACTGAAATCTGTTTCTCAGTTAATGCCTATTAGAGTAACAATCAGGGGCGTCATAACTATTGTCAGTTAGGTGTGATGTGGAGGGTGATCTTGTAGTAAATTTAGTTTCCCTTCACAAAATTTAGTTTTATTACAATAATGGCAGTGTTCAAATACATATGATACTTCACATGGACAGATATTGGATAAAACCAATTACTTAAACGTTATTTACTAACACGCAGTCTTACAAAGTATACGAAAATATATAAACAGTTATACCAGGTATAGGCTTTGACGCCCGCTAGGGGGACTGGGGGAGTGGTCAATGTCTCCTTGCCTCCCCCTTTGACGCCCGCTAGGGGGACTGGGGGAGGGGACAATGTCTCCTTGCCTCCCCCTTTGACGCCCGCTAGGGGGACTGGGGGATAGGCCAATGTCTCCTTGCCTCCCCCTTTGACGCCCGCTAGGGGGACTGGGGGATAGGCCAATGTCTCCTTGCCTCCCCCTTTGACGCCCGCTAGGGGGACTGGGGGAGGGGTCAATGTCTCCTTGCCTCCCCCTTTGACGCCCGCTAGGGGGACTGGGGGAGCGGCCAATGTCTCCTTGCCTCCCCCTTTGACGCCCGCTAGGGGGACTGGGGGAGCGGCCAATGTCTCCTTGCCTCCCCCTTTGACGCCCGCTAGGGGGACTGGGGAGCGGCCAATGTCTCCTTGCCTCCCCCTTTCTGACGTCCCTGGTTACAGTCACATACTTGGATTTCTTGAAAATCGTTCTCTGTCTGCTTATTAAGAAGAAGATACTAGTCATAACATTCTCTCTACTGTTACTTTAACGTATGTCCATGGTCGTGGAAGTCCTGTGGGCCACGATCTCAACTAGAGTTATGAGGACCCACACTGGAATTACGTCTCCCACAAACCACCGAAACTGCACTTTGTTTACTCTAACTATAGTATTTTCTCTTTAGAATAGCAGCTGAGTTGATTATTTAATGCTACTACTATTTCTTAGTTAATGTCGGACCTGCTGAAAACATACGTTCTGAAACACGTGAGCATAACCAACTGACAAGCCCAAAAATTTTATTTTTAATGTTAATTACGTTTATTCTCCTTTTTATATATTATAAATAAATTATAATTGAATGTTTTAATAGTATACTATTGAGTATCAGTTGCAGTAAGTTATTAATCAAGTTCTGAAAATACCGGTAATTAATCATCTACGATAATCAAGAAATATATTTATCCCAACCAATATTTAAAAAGAAAATGTACAAGAAATGCTTGGTTAAAGAGCGTTTATTCGCTTGCTTATGGACGTGGTTATAGAAGTCTTGTAGGTATGACAAAAAAAAGAGTCTAATTTAAAGATAGACCCTCACTAGAAAATATCGGCTCTACACTGTTGCAAATTTCGGAGGTAACTCAGCGAGAGTTTCTTAAGCTTTAAACTAATCTGCAATAACTATATAAAGCGTTATAAAGCGTGTTAGCAATGCCCTCTTGTGTGCTGTAGAGCAGTTTGTGTGGTACAGGTCGTGGCTCCAGGTCAAGAATACATTTCTTGACATGGCACAGGTGGTTGTCTGTTCAGTACATCCATACTCGCGTCGTGTTATCATCGGGGGGGGGGGGGGAGGGCGGGACAGTAGTCCACGTCTCAGGCTCTCGACGTCACAACTGAGGTACGATATCATACGGCAGCCAGCAAGGTCGACTGCTCCATTTCTGCGGTCTTTGTGACCCCTGGCGCCTACCTCGCGGCCACTAGAGCGACACGCCGGTCGTGAGTGAGCGAAGAGATTTTGGCGGCTCTTAACAGCGAGGTGAGTATAGAGCAGCGCCAGAATGCAAGGGTGGGGGAAACGGAAGATCTCCGAGAAAACCCACCGACCAACGGCACCGTCCGACACGATTCCCTCATGCGAAAATCCGCTAATGACCCCGCCGGGGATTGAACCCGGTTCGCCTTGGCGGGAGGCGAGCAGGTTAACCGCTCAGCTCAGTCATTTCACTAGTTTGGTAGGTAGATAAGGCTTCACGTCTCGTCGACAGTTAGGGCATTACAGAGCCGAAGCAACTTACTCAGAGAAACAGTCAGTAGAGGAGTTGGAATCTGCCGTGTCCTGTAGTGATGACCCATCTCAGTATTCACCTTGAGTGATTTCGAGAAACCAAGGAAAACTGAAATCAGGATGACCGGATTGGGGTTCGAACCCAGATTCCTCCAAACGCGAGTCCGAATGTTAGCCATTGCGACACTCAGCTAGGTCGCTATTTTTTTACTTTAAATGTTGTTAGTATTGTATTTCCCGATACTAAGGTTAAGTATTTCACTAAAGCACACATATTGGAAATGTATATTCTCGTCAATACAGGCCTGGCTTCCATGAGACAGTTTCCCCCGCAAATTAAGGTCCCCGTCTGGCTGGCGAGTGTTGTGCGTCGCAGAGCTTCGGTATTATACACGTGATTTGAAAACGGTTGTTGGGTGTTTTGTAATGGTGTCAGAACAGCAAAAGAACTCAATACATGTTTAGTGCCCAGTGAGAAGTTAAAAGTTCTCATTTCTAATACAAGTAAAATTTTATGTTCCTGGAAATGGCCAAAACGAGTGTTTTCAGATTCATACGTAGCTGTTAAGTTTTCTTTAGACAATCTTCAGAGTTGTCTTCAGATACGCATAATACTTGTATCTATATTGTCGTGTAATATACATATGTTGTCGCCGACGGCAAGAGAGCACGCAAGCTGGTCGCCTTCAGCGTAGAGGCGTAAAACAAGTATTATTACAGCTCATCAGTTCCGAGGCTACCAACCTGCAGAATTTCTGTAGCCTGACGAAGGCTTGATGCTAAAAATATTTTGTGTACTGTTCAAAATAATCTCCTAAAGTCTGTAACAAAGTTCCTGTCTTAGTTTAACTCGTGTCCGCCTAGTAAGTTTTAAGGCACGGCAGTCCTTTACAGAAAGGAGGGGTCCAAAATAATATTTACAGCATGCGTGGTAACTTTAAAGTACCATTAATTCCTCTCCCGAAGTACAGTGTCTATTCATAGGTAAACATACTGGGGACAAGTTCAATATTCTCGTCAAAAACAGGATTTCAAACACTTTGCAACAGAGTTCTAGCTACTACCACGGGTTCCGCCTGTCTGGAGATAGTTAGCGTGTTTGAAGCCGAGAAGTGAAGCAGTGATAAGTGCGACACTGCCACGTTCAATAAGTCCGTCATAGCCTCTCTGAACTTACGTGCAGTGTTATCGTCGTGATGTGTGAACCTACGGGACTTTCAACGGTTACCCTGTAATTATACTGCTGGGAAAGTATGTTGCAATATTCACAGTGTACTTCTGTATGTGTATAACGCGTATGTCTTGGGATACAAAGCTTTGAAAAAGCCGTTATAAACAAAGCTGGAGTGCTCTTGAATGGAGTTTCTAGTGCGCGTAGTGTCGTGGAAGTAATCGACAGTCATAGTCTGAGGTGTGTGCACTGGCAGGCGAGCCCCTTAAGTAAAAGCAGCACGGTCTGTTGCAGCTGGCGTCACTGCGAGGAAATATACTGCCAGTGTACTGGAGAGCAGGGCGATGTTTGGTCACCCCTGTCTCGCCTGCAGCGTGGAGAATTCTCCAAGACGGTCTCTTCGATAACAAGGTGACTGGATGCGGAGCTAGGTTCAGGAGCAGGTGGGGATGTAGGCGGTTTGTGGAGAGGGGGGGAGGTCTTCAGGCTAAATGGGTGGGCAGGAATCTCAGATGAAGTTCTAATAGGGAAGTGGCTGCTTGAGGAAAATGGCCCTCGTGGCAGCGGGGGGGGGGGGGGGGTGGTTCGCCGTCAGATGGGGCGAAGTATGCTCCCCCGGTTCCTCAACTCGACCCCCTGCGATGCATTTAACAGACGCCGTGGAACGCATTAACGTTCGAAGAAGAGCACAAAATTGACTCAACTCTCACAGCTTCGCCCGCCCATATAATTTTGGCCAAAACTCGGAGATGGAAATTTGACTTCGTTTAACCTGCCCGACCTAAATCGGCTGGTAGCATTTCCGTGGAATTGCGAAATCAGATGATCTGCAGTGTCATCCGGAAAGAAGATAGGTTTTAGTACGGTTTAAGTATGCATGAAAAAGCACTTCTTTCTTTGGTGATTTTCTAAGCAAAGTATCACCTTACCATAGGGTTTTTAAAAATTGCTCAGTATAGCAATTGTTTCCTCAGGTAGTAAAACGTAAAAACACAAGCTTAGTAACATTCCTGATTTAATTCTTTTCCGTTAAAAAAAATACATTACGCATATTAAAGAAATCTTAGATTAATATCTGAAACTGGCATTCACAAATATACATACGTTCCGGTCATAGCCGAGATTCGACGCAAGACCTAGCGTAGTAGCACAGCGTAACACTAACAACCATGCGTATGAAGATTTTAAGATAAATCTTGATAGTGAAACGTGCGCTGGCGTAAACACAAGAAGAAGGAATAACTTCGAATTCCCAGGACTATCATTAAACGAACAAATCCATAGTTAAATTTTCAGTTATATGGAAGTAAGAAATTTATAAAAGACCATCTTCTCCCTAATAAATTAAAATGCTTAGTTACTATCTAGGAAACGCTCAACATATCCTATGTCTCTTAAGCATGCCGGGAATCAACTTCAACTGAAAACCATGTTGATTTTATTGTGTGCATGGTTTCTTACTCACATCTTTCATGCACAAAATACACACTTTAATTTTTTCAAACTTAAGTATATACAGCAAGAAATGTTTTGTGGAACGTGGAAGAAGTAAATTGAATGAACCAAGTACAATAGTCAGGGAAATATCATAAATACTTCCAAAAATCACTGGTCAACTATGTTACGAACATGAAAATATAGTTTGTATCAGAAATGAGTGTACTTTTGTGACAGCCAATATGTGATAACAAGTAATCAACAAAACAAACAGAGTTTCATATACAAAAGTCTGCATCGACTGATGCGTGAGCGAGTAAAGAAAACTCATATTTGCAATTCTGTCGGCCCTGCGATCGCACAAATGACCGCGGAGAAATACGCGGACTAACAGGTGCCTGTATGGTCCACTTCGTGAAATGGCCGTTGTGTTGTTGCTGTCCAACAGACATCATCAAGGTCGCTATGTTTGCAGTAGTAACAAATGCCACATCAGCGTTTGTATTCATTGTAATAAATAAGCGATGAGCTGTGTTGTAGTGTACAGAAGAAAAAAACATTCATTCGTTTATTCATTCATAGCGATGCTAGAAAAATTATTAACATGCCGCCTTATTTGGTACTTAGGAGAATCTCCCGACGAAAAATACACTATCTACCAAAAGTAATTGGGCATCTGTCCACAATGTTTGCTCAGTGGTTGTCACCCCGTTAGAATCTCGTAGGTCCACCTCTTGCGGCTATAACAGCAGCCACCCTGTCTGGCATGCTCTCTACGAGTGTTCGCAAGACATACACGGGGATTCATTGTCATTCCTCTTGCAAACATTCCATGAGTTGAACAATGGATTTTGGCCGCGCCTGACGAGCCATCACCCGGCGATCCAATTCGTCCCAAAGATGTTCTATAGGGTTGAGGTCGGGGCTCTGGGCGGGCCAGTCCAATCGGCGAACATTGTTGTCGGCGTACCACTGCATAGTAGCCCTTGAAACATGGCACGTGGCATTGTCATCCTGGAAGTAACACGGGTCCATGCCGTAAAAACGTCACAATGTTGGGAGCATTTCATTATCCAGAATGTTACAATAGGCCTCTGTGTTCATGCTACCACGGACAAACACCAGCGGTCCTACGCCAAAGGCCGTGAAACAGACCCACACCATCATTCCGCCACCGAATTTCCTAGTTGGCACTATACACTCCGGCAGAAGCTGTTCCCCGGGTTGACGCCACACCCATACACGTCCATCGGACCGGAATAATGTATACCTCAACTCATCACTCCACAGACCCTATTTCCACTGTTCCAGTGTCCAGTTGCGACGGTCCAAACACCACCTGAGTCGTCGAGTTTTATTGCTTGTAGTGATATGGGGCTTATGTGCAGCTGCTCTTCCGAAATATCCAAGTCGGTGGGCCTCTGTACACGACCAAGAATTGTCTTTCAATCCGAAGTGGCTTAGACACAAAAGCTACAAGTATGGAAGGAAAATTTTCACAAGTTCCTTCAATTGTAGGCTAGACTCCATTGTACTACTTATTCTCGAGCTCTAGCTGAGTTGTTATTGGCCGTTTCCCCAAGTAGGCAGCTAGATTAACCTCATCCAGGCAGCACGTGACTTAGCCTACGTGTACTTGAATATGTATTACTGTTTCAAAGTTATCCAGGGTGAGTCTAAATATGAGACAGGGTCGCATAATGTCCATAGACACGGAGAACATTGAGAAAAAGAAATCAAACAAGGCTTGTTCGGTGCAGTCAAATTGTTTGATTGTGATGGGGCAATTAAATATGTTGATGCTGAAACCAAGTTATTTTGTTATTCTCATTGGTAACCCCAAATTGTAAAATATGATTGGTGCAACTGAAGATTTGTTTCGCTACACGTACATTAAAATTACCTGCGTCCGAGCACTACACCTTAGTAATCTCAGCTGATGTCACAAATGATGACGCCGGAAAGCTTTTAAATATAAATATTACAAATATTGGGCAACGTTTATAAACAAATATTTCAAGTTTGCAGCTTTACTTGTCAGTTTCTTGTTGCATTGTTTTATTAATGTGTTTATACGATTGTTAAGCATCAATAGATGCAATATCAAACACAGTTACTATCATGATTGTCACAAAAAATTCATACGAACTCTCTAGCTGTATTTTCGAATGAATGCAGTCAAATGATTGGCCAAACCACTATACCAACCAAATATTTAATTGACAGTCTAATGTTTTGGCCTAACGCAGAGATTTTGTTTATTCAAACATATATTTTGTCACACGAACTGGTCATTTTATTGCTTTTTAAATTTTATTTGCTCAACAATATATTTTGTAAGAGCAACTAAATATATATTTGGCCCTATACAAATAAATATTTGTTCTAATTTCTCTAATTGGAAGTTTCTCAGAGAAACTCAACATTGCAGCCTGCGGTAAGGAACTATCCCAGCGAGTGATTTCGCGAAAGCATAGTAAACGTAAATCAGGATGAGCGGATTGGGGCTCGAACCCGGGTCCTCCCGAATACAAGTCCAGTGTGCCACCTCGCTTGTTGTGTGTGTAACAAATTGGCATCCAAATTCAAACCTAAATATACGCTCGTTTGTCTTCATTGTAAAATTGTTACATAATTTTTTCTGTGTTTCATGATATTTTAAGATTTCGTTACGATCACCTACAATTTTTAAAATAATATTCATATTTGATTTAGTCTAAATATTAACTATTTATCTTAAAATCTTGATACGCTTACAAAATACATACATTTATTTTAACATAAAGTTCCATTTAAGCTGGTCTTTTTCAAGAAACAGCAGTGACGGAATGCAATTTATTTTAAAACTGACAACTTGGCTAACTCACGGTTAGTGTTTAACTACTATAAATTTTAACTCTAAATTGTGCCTCAAAAGTTAAAAAGGAAATAAAGGCAAACCGCGTAACAAATGTTATAAAAACTGTTTATATATATATATATATATATATATATATATATATATATATATATATATATATATATATATATATATATATATTCATATAATAATATTAAAAAATTTTGTCGCTGTTTGCCTAACAAATACATTTTGTTCAATTTAGAGATTAGAACGAAGGAAGTATCTAAATGTAATATGCCGTAACTAGTTTAATTAATTTTTGAAAAAGTTCTTCATGTCATATCCTTCATACTGTTTTTTCAAAGCACACCGTTAAAGAATGTATTACGATAGAATATATATTTGCACCCTTATGAACATTCTTAGTATGAAAGTAGACCGCGGTGGACTAGTGGTCACATTCCTTGCCTGTAACCACGGTGAACCGGCTTCAATTCTCGGCGAGGTTGTCTGTGTTTTCGCGGTAGGAAAAATAACGGATGCTGCCGCGGGCAGGCGAGTGTTCTCGAAGTCATTGCAAGTTCTTCCGCCCTCGCATCTTGCTACTGCACCATTCTAACCTCATTCTAATTCACCAACTCTCAAAACCTCGCTGATAAGGGCGCTCCCTAGTTGTTAAAGACTGTTCACGATAGAGTGAACACTTCTGAAATCAACCTTATAAAAATGTCACTATCCTTACCTGCATATATTTCAACAGGCGAACTGAGTAACATGCACCCAGTAAAGTTAGTAAAGGAGAATGGAAAGTAGTTCTATATCTTAACGTAGTATTAAAATTGCCAGGGAACCATTCGTGATAACTAAAAAATTATTTCTTTCACAGATTATCAAAATATTTCCTTTTGTAATAATTTCATAGTTGCGCTTAACATGCGCATGAATAAAGTGACAAGGCCACGGAAATGTTAATTTTGCATAAGGAGAAAGAATACACAATGTGCATACAAGCAGATCTGAAGCCGGTCTTTCGCAAGTAATCATTGTACTGTGAATATCCTATATATGACTTTTATTGTAAGCATTTATTTATATTCTAATTATGTATCATGAAGATACTGATATAACAATAGTGTCTACATGCCGCCATACGTGTGGAAATAATTTTTAACAAAGTTCTTGATTGACATGAGGTCTCGTTGGCAGCCATTCTGCTAGCGATGGAACCATAACACATTGAAGAGTGGTGACATAAATACAAACAATACACATGTGCCTTATCCAATACACATGTGCCTTATCCAATACACATGTGCCTTATCCAATACACATGTGCCTTATCCAAGATACGAACCCAAAAAAATCGTATTCTAAGCTATCACATAATCATATGGATTAATGAGGTTAGATTGGAGCATTAACTTCAGATGTAATTAGTCTAATGTTTGGAATGGTGGGTTATACTAACCTGAAATTTTACAGGAAAATAATTGCCTGAACCACTTGGAACACGTAAGTTTACATGGCCTCCCCTATCGTTACTTCTGTGGAGAATTGGTCGGATATAGGTTGATAGGTTCCCAAAGTATGGCATATAGTATACTTTACTTCGGTGTTTCCGTACAAAATTGTTTCAAATAATTTGTGTATATGATGCTTCTAAAAGATATTGTCATAATCCAAAATTTGTGTGAATAACAGTTAAATTGTTTAATACAAAAGACAAACTTAGCGAAGTTATTGTTACGCGTGTGATTTCTCGCCCCGCGCTCGGAGTTCCGTTACTCACAGGCCAGTGCTGTGGGAGGGGTGCCCCCCCCCCTTTTCTCACCACATTATTCAACCAGGTGGTCAACCATCGCGCCGTACGTCACCTGCCCGGGAATGATTGACAGCTGAGAGGCCTATTTGTCGTCACAGACCATTCTCCTCTTCCTGCTGAAGACCCGACAAACTTAGAGCAGGTGAGAGAATATTCTGGGAATTAGGACGCTCGGCGCAACTCGGGATTCAGCGAAACTTCTGGGCGATTGGCCCACGTTCCTATATAAACTGCAGCGGTCCAGTGGCGAGTAGTCTTTGGCGAAGGCCATCTAGCTGTGTGCGGGCGTGAAGTAAAATCCAGTACAACTGCGAAAGAGGTGTTCGTGGCTTGAATGGACGAGAGGACGTGAAACCAGACGAGTAAAGCCTACTGTGCGCGAGGGCGCTCGGAGAACTCTACAACATTGCGAACTGGAGGGACATGGACTAAACTGAGGTGGAACTGAATGAACATGTACGGGACTGATTTCTAATAATTTAATTGGATTGATTTCTTTGAGATAAACATAAATTGTATTGGCTGAAGTCATAAATTGCAAAGAGTATGTGATATCAATTTGTTGTGAGATGTGTTGATAGAGTTCTGTTTGCACTTATTGTAAATAAATTGAGGAAATAATATTTAAATATTTTATTTAATTACGACCTCCATCCCTTAATGAACTCGGTTTAGCCCAATGAATTTCGAGAGTCAGGAGTTATATTATTTTATCTAACTTAAATCACAAAGTTACATGGCCTTTCGCAGCACTTCTAGTGATTTGAAATTTTGTGAGAATTAGTTGAATGATTCCACAACTATGGGAAAATGTTTCCTTTTCTCACCTAACACTATTTTACAAAACAACCTGCAAGATTGGATACTTGTATGTATAATTGATGCTTCTTGTGAATACTGTAAGTGCATAAAGTTAAGTATAACGTTTTTGTTTTGTTTAATATGAATAACTTATTTTATCAATGCCATTAAAATAGACCTGCCGCACCAAAACAAATAGTTAACACAATCCACTGTATCACTACCTGGGTGTGAAATATAACGGAAATCGTTTTCTTGTCCCTCGAGATATGGAAGAAATCGTCTTTTTTTTTTCGACGTGATGATCTTCACAAGTTAAGAAAAAAAATTGTGTATTAGCTGAAATGATTGCCATAGATACTGCCAGCATATGGCACACGACAAAGCAAATATGATTGCCATAGATACTGCCAGCATATGGCATACGACAAAGCAAATATGATTGCAATAGATACTGCCAGCATATGGCATACGACAAAGCAAATATGATTTAATGGCTGCTTATTTTCAATATGTGACCACCTAATTACACTAGATACATTTAAATGCATAATAAATGTGTGCATTTTAGCATAAATTTGGTGGGAATGATATAGTTGGGTACCAAAATAAGACATAAAAGCTTAATTTCGCTTGCGGAATTATCTTCCAAAATGGCGCAGCTAAAGTATATGGATTAGCAAATTTGTTGCTTACGTAGACACTGCCAGTATATAAATTTAATAAAGTTATAATTGGTTAAAAGTTCCGTATGTGTAACATACCAAGCTATAGTGTAATATTTATTTAGCCGTAGTTCTGAAATTAAATGTCTGGCACATATAAAACATATAAATAAATATGGCATACCATAGTACGTCTTCGCTAAATTTGTTATAAATCGGGTAATTGTTTCCCGAGAAATTAAATATGAACTTATTTTAATAAAATATATTTTACAAAATGCCAAAGTTATGCACTGTATAGACACATTTAAAAGTTGGAATAGATACTGCCAGCATAACAAGTTAAGTGAATATGTGTTTCGTAGTTTCATAGATAGAGAATACATTATAAAAATATTTATGGTCGCCATTTTGTAAATAAGTGTCTGACCTAATCAAAATATATTTGTTTACATAGCTTGCCGTAGTGCTATTTGAGTGCCAAATTTGTTAGGAATATATTTTATTCCAGATATATAACAAAAATGTTATTTTTTCATGTGATGATACTATCTTATAAAATGGTGGACAAAAGAAACTTTGTGTAGACACATTTGAAAGTTCTAATACAGACTGCCAGTTTTCAAAGTTAATTATGATTATTTCACATTCTAGCATACTAAGATAAAATTGCTGTATTGCGGCAATTTTGGAAATACATTTCCTAACGACTTAAAACATACCAGTTTATATTACTTGCCGTATTCCTACTCGTCTTCCAAATTTGGTGGGAATCGTTTCATTCTTTCCCGATATATGGCAAGAACTTCATTCCTTTTGTGGCGCTATATTACAAAATGGTTGACAAAGTAGTTATTTGTTAGTATATATGATGATTGTAACATATAATTTGAACGTACAAAATTTTGTCGAAATTGGCGCATTGGTATAGTAGATAATTATATTCAATAAACATAACATGTTTGTATGGTCGCCATGTTGACAATAAGTTCCTTATCAATTAAAATTACATATGTTTACATACTGGCTTAAAATAGTACTCCTTTTGTGCTAAATTTGGCGAGAAACAGTTAAAGTAGTTCGAGATATAATTTATAACATTTTATTGTTCATATGGGGCTTTCTTACAATCTGGCGTACATACAATAATATACATCTCTAAACTAAATGCCTACGTGATGCACTTTAAACATACAACATTTGGTTAAAAACGTTTAACTGTTTCTAGAAATATGACACAAAACTCGTAATTTTAAAATGAAGTAATTTTGAATGCAAGTAAGCACCTGGGGTGGTCAAAAACCATAATAAGAGTCGGATGTCTCTACTAAGTACTACATGTTTACAGAACTTGGTGAAATTCTGTACATGAATTCGAACGTTTTTATTAAATAAGTGATGTCATAAGCCTTTCTTTCCTTCGGAAAGTAGGCTAAAATATATGTAAAGATTGGATCAATATATTTGTGTAAAAGGGGAAAAAGGGGGGGAGGGGGCAGAAACAGAAGTCAATATTCTGTTTCCCATTTATTAGTTTAGTTATTGAAACATACACATGAACTTTGCGAAGTATTCAAGTCAGAAAACATCTCTTTAATTAGCTGTTTGTTAGCAATATTTATTCTTCCAGAAAACAATGTTTTTAATTATCACGACAATGAACAAAGTTCCAGGTGGAACCGGCGTTGGCCGCTCCATCCTCCCCTCCAGGTGTCCGATACCTATTACAAGGTCATACCTAGAGCACTGCTTTCTAACCGTTACATTTAACAAAGCAAAAGCTAAATAGGCTCTTCGTTCTTCAGGGTCCACCGGGAACTTAGAAAATTTGACACCTCCATACTGTCTGAGAAATTAAACGAAACTATACTAAACTACTCACACACACACACACACACGCACTATCTAACACGTCCGCGCTCTGTCCTTATTTCACTATAAATTTAATCATGACGGTACCCCATTTACAACTTTTGCGGCCCAGTGTACTCGATTGTAAACTGACTTAGTTTTGGGGAATGCCCGGTAACCAGAAACATTCCCCGCCACTTCGCCCCCGAGCGCAAGGGGCTTAGTCACTCCACACTGCAGACTATCGATACGGTTCTCTTACACACACATACACATTCAATTCAATCTTTTGTTGACCTCGTAGAGGTCCGGTCCTTCACTCCATGGTTCGCCATCCTTAATCTCATTCCGGTGCCATCTGCCTGGGTCATCATTGGTTTATCCTTGGGTGAGACTAAGTCCTAGCCAGGGATGTGTGTCGTCTTGATCGGAGGATGAGGGTGGTTGGAGGGAGGGGGATATGAATTCTTGCGTGGTGTAACTCTCCTCTTTTCTAGTTCATCGAGTCATTTGGTCAGGTGCAGCCGGGAGGGGGCCTGTGGACCCCTTTTCGATACCCCTCCCCCTGCAGTATCCCTCCCACAGGCTGATTTCCTCAAGGGGTAAACTGTCTTGTCATAATCAGAATGCCGTGAGCTTGTTTTAGGATGCCTGCTGGAAAGGACTAGTACCGGACCACAGTGTACCCCGTGAAGGGCTTGCTGTAGGCAAAGGTACGCCTCCCGTATGTACAGACTGCATCCTTGAAGACGTCAGATTCTTTTAACCTTTCACCTCTACGCCAGTAGCACTCTCTGAGCAAGCTCAGGAGTGCATCCTTCTGTGTTAGCAGACCCGCCTGGGTGGCGATGAGCCTATCAACTGCCTCAATTCTGGGGAAGAGGATCTTATCTCCCCCCTCCATTTGCCTAACTACCATGGCCAGGTCTGCAGGGCTGACATTAGAGTATTCGGCTCCTCTAATCTACTCAGGTAAGTGCCACGTACGATTTCATCGTACAACCACAGTGCTCTTTCGGGTGCACCCAAACAAGATAAGCCTGTAGAGCCTTCAACCCCCATGTTTTTCTCACCCGGCCAGTTAATAGTCACTGTTTTCTCTGTGGAAGGGGCTGCTTTATTCCTTCGCACCAGTTTCTATGAAGGAAGACCTCCCTGTAAACATCGGTTTCCCTCGGCTGTTCAGTTCAGACCTCCTACATAGGTATCACAGTCTCCCATACCTTTCTGGCACTGTCCATGGTGCAGACTGTTCTTTGTCTGTTATGTCGTTTGAGCTTTCTCATACAAGTGATACGAGCAAATCTCTCCCGAACAAACACCACTGGGTTCCAGGCAGAAGGCCACCCATCTTCTACCTTTTTCCAAATCCCCCAGGCCTTGGTTTCCTTTTTGTTCCAGGTCTATAGCTATCGTTATAAACTTGGACTTGGGCAACTCTGTCCCCTTTTCACTGTTTCTTCCTCCATCATCAGGTAGCAGCCGGGAGGGGGGCCAGTGGACCCCTATCTGATCCCCCTCCCCCCGCTGAACTCCTGTGTTGGTGATCTGATTGCGCCCATGGACAGGAACTTCTTCCTGTCGTGACGAACGCGAGGTGAGAGTGTTCTCCAATTTCACCGCTCAAACTGCAGCTCGACCACCAGACATCGAACTCTTCCTGTCTTTTGCCGATAAACGTGAAGTATTTTAGCATCTCTGATGCTAGGTTCCTGTCCCTGAGCATGTCCTCGAACCGAAGAGGTCCATGTTTCCTATCAAATTCTATGTGCAGGTCCTCTATCTTGGGGCACTCCACTGTGTGGGCTGGGGTGTCAGGTACCCCACACACCACACAATCTGGGTGGTCAACCAGGCCCATTGAAGACAACTTCTCCCTGAAATTTCCATGCCCGGTCAAGAACTGCGCAAAGTAGTGACCTATTACTATCCACTTCCCCATACACAGCCTCTCCCGGACATCAGGAAAGATCGAAAATGAGATTCTTTCCCTATCCGAATTGTCTCATCTAGTTTGCAATATTCTCATGGTGGCTTCTCTTCTTGCCTTTATTTCCTCAGGGAGTATCCATCCCCATTTTCTCCTGGCAATTTCACCTCTTTCCACCACAAAGAGGTCTAGCAACTTCTCTGGCAACCACTTGCAGGGCCTCGTTGGAAGTTGTCCTATAGGCCTTTATGACCCCCAGCAGTGCTGCTCGATGTGCACTGATTAATCTCTGTTTTTCAAAGACTCTCAGCCTCGGGGTAAGACACCATAGATGCGTACACGAGAATAGGCAAGAAAACTGACCTTTATATCAATTTGAACGTCTGGTACCCGAGACCCTAGTTTGCAGAAGCCACAGCTCTCAGTCTTTGGAACTTCACCACAGCCTTATTCGCTGTGTAGCGCACTTGGCCATGGAATGCAAGACAGGATTATAATATTACTCTAAGGTACTTCATCTCTTGTACGCTCTTCCCCACCCTGTTCTTAAACCGGACTGCAGGATATCGCTTTAAGTTACCCTTCAATAAGATAGAATTTATCTTCTCAACTGAGAACTCCAACTATAAATTCTCAGCCCACTGATCTATTCTTGTTAGGGCACTTTCTGCTTTGTCCTCAAGCTCTCTTCTTGTCCCGGCAGGTATCAGGAGCAATTCGTCATCTGCATATCCATAAATCATGCAATCATGCGGGAGGTCTATCCTCAGCAGTCTCTGAAAGATCATATTCCAGAGTGTCGGTTCAAGGACCGACCCCTGCAGGCAGCCCTTGGACAGCACCTTCTCCTCCCCGTGTGTTCCCATTTATAGGACACATGTCCTGTCCGTCAGGAAACTCTTAATCATCTTGTAGATATTCCTGGGGCACTCCAACAAGCGCAGCTGCCACAGAATCTGTGGCCACCACATGTCAAATGCCCCCGATATATCCAAGGATATCTCCAGCACGCAAGTCTGATCGTAACATCTTACTTTATCAATCATGTCCATGACTGCCATTTCCTTGCTCTTGCACTTCATAAAGCCATTCTGCTTCAGGTGAATACCTTGAACAATGTTAAGTTATTCCATCAAACTCCTGTTGACTAGATGCTCCAGCGTCTTTCCCATTACCGAGAAGAGAGTAATCTGTCTATATTATTTTGCCTTTCTTGGGTTTCTCCTGCTCCCCCCTCCCCTTATATATCACTATAAGGAGGCCTTTCTTCCAAACTTTAGGGAATGTACCCATTTTCAGGCTGTCATTTAACAGTGCCAGCATTTCTTCCCATATCCTTGGATATGATCAGAGGAGTATTTCTCCAGTTAGTCAGTCCATTCCTTGGATGTGATCAGAGGAGTATTTCTCCAGTTGGTCAATCCATTCCTTGGGCTTTCTTAAGTTTTGTCTTTCGGACAATACCATTTAAATCTCCCAGGGAGAATAGTGCCATTTCCTCCAGCCATATCTCTCATGGCTCTTATCCGGAGGTGATACTCCGTTTCCCCAATCCTTGTATCATCAGGCAACAGAACTTCCATCATGTGCCTAATGATCTGTCCTAATGACTGCAAAATATGTCCATCAGCCTCAAGCGCTGGAAGTATCTCTGAGCTCTTGACCTTTCCTGTCACCATCATATAGACCAGACCACATGGGTCTTCATTTCCCCCATCTGTGACAAGCTCTCTCAAAGCCCGTTGTCTTTTCTTTCTTAGCTTTCACTTGTACTCCGTTCTTGCGGCATTGTACTGCTCAATGGTTCTTTGTCTTCTTTCGGACTGATATGTTCTTTTGGATTTTTTCCAGAGGGATTTTACTTCTTTCCAGACAACTTCCAATTTATCATCCCACCAGGGATGATGGGGCACTTTTCTTGTCACCCGAAGAATTGCTTCCTCGCAAGCCTCCATTATGACACTTACCAAATTCTGTGCTCTTTCATCGAAGTCTATGTTCTCCGAATTCCTCCTATAGCCCTTCTAACCACTAAGCAGCACTCTGTCGAAGAGGGGTCAGTTTGCCTTAGCTCTTACAAACCGGGGTTTTTCTGGTCTGTTCTTTCCCTCGCCATCCATGCAGATGGTGAACAGAATCATCTTATGGTCGCTCTCGATCTCGTCAGACACTCTCCAGTCCCTAATAGAACCAGCCGCTCGCGCTGTCGTTATGGTTAGGTCAATATACGATTCTGTATCGTGGGTAGGCGAGAAATATGTCGCTTCATGACCAGCTGGATTCACAACCTGCATATTTCTCTCAAGGAGATACTTATTCACCTTCGCCCCTCAGTCGTCCGTTGTCAGAGAATTTCACAATTCTGATTTGGCATTGCTATCCGCACCAAATACAATGCTCTTTTCCTCTGCTCTGTTTAATATTTAATTTCATTGGTTTAGATGTTCTTCCAATGGGTCTTGAGGTTGGAATTATGACGATACAATCATCATACTCCACCCTCCCATTTCCACCTAGACACACGCATGATGCGTTGTCGGCAGAGCTTCATTGGGATGTAATTTATCTCTTGATTACATACCCAAATTCCAGCCATTATTTTTTCTCAAAACAAGGTGAAACGACCTTGGAGACTTGGTATTCTTCCTGTATCAGTACCATATCCAGGTGTTGCTCCATTACAATCTTGAACAGTTCCATTGTCGCAACTTCATCTCTCTGCTGGTTTATCTGCCCAAACTGCAGTTGCACAAGACGACTAGTCATACTGGGTCCTTTCGAGCTCTAGTGCAAGCATCCTCTAATGTACAAGACTATCCGAGAACCCTACCTTATGGTCCATTTCTCTGTGTTTCTCCTTAATGCAGTTTGCGCACTTAGCTGGTGTATTCTTACTTTTACATTCTGATTATTTATTTCACTTTTATGCAAAACATGAGCATACCATTTCGCTCTTACACCTTTCTTTAATGTGCCCATATCCCTGACACTTAAAACACCTTCCCCGTAACAACTCGCCACTGAGATTCTTGGGGTATTCCTGCCCCTTCTCTATCTGTTCTTTTTGCTCTTTCACGATTTCCACAAAATATTGCGGTTTCTTGGTAGATATAACAGCCACCACCTGCTGCTGTTGCTTGTACATAGAGAGAACCACCTTCCATCCTCTATTCTCTGCTGTGAGCTCTACATTCCTCAACAGCTGCAGGTCCAGCAAGGCCTTCATCCTAATCAACCTAGGAAGCATAAAATTGGCCCATTTTTTATTGACTATATTCTTTTCATCAGTGGCATATTCCACTATCTCTTACATCACCCGAAAGGTCTCGATCTGATTATCCTCGTGCATAATGGTCTGCTCCACAACCTAGGTGTGGGGAGGGTCTCTCACCACAGTTGTCTCCTCCTGAGATGGAGTATTCTCTTACTCCTTCTTGGGTCCCATTTCTATAGACACACTACTGCTGTCGTCAGCAGTGGTCTTCTGACTTCTCTCGTAGCATTCAGAGATTATATTCTCCGCTGCCTTATACCTCCTGTCCCCACACCAGTGGGTAAACTTTCTTCAGCCGAACGAGTTAATTTTTGTTTGGTACCATGACTTGAGCCCAAACCGTGCTGGGATCCAGAATTCTCTTTACATAATGCAATGCTCTATCTCACTCTACTCCTTTCATAGAAGTCACAGCTGTCATAAAACCCTTCCATTCTATGATTCGGCCTTTGACGGTTTAGGAGGGGATCCTGGAACACGAGGAACCAGGAGCTGGAGTCCCTCCTTATACTTGTTGCCATTGTCATTTCTATTGCACTGGCTGAGGTCTCTAACATCTGAGGCTCACTAGCCTCTGGCTGGGGCTAGTGGCCATTGACCACCGCCACCCAATACTGTCTTTAACCTTTCCTGTGTTACCCGCTTAGCCGGCTAAGGACTTTTAGCAACACACAATGAACCTCTTGTCACTGGTTTACTTGTGGCCTTAGCTCGTTGTCACCACCCGCTTACGATGAGGGGGGATAACACACAGTACCTTGGTCCTGTTTCTAAGAACCCACTAGACACAGAGTCTCGCAGTCTCTTGCATCTGGAAAATCTGAGATCCAGTACTACTGTTACCTCTCAGGGAACACCGGTCAGGACTATTTGCTTGATCCAACTTACACCGGGTGGTACCCTGAGAAAACCTTGTGACAATGAACCAATTGATATATCAAAACCATATAGTAATCGCTTAAAATCCCGATGGAATTGATTTGACGCCAAGCTTGTTCGTGTTGTTTTCCATAGCCGCTGTAATGCTCCCTTATGGAGTGATGTGACCGCGTATAATATGGTTTACTTAGGATTCACCAACTCGACATGAAGTTCTCTGTGTGATGTAGCGGCGAGCTCTAGGTCGACGTGTGGCAGCACATGACTGACGTGTGTGGTGGCGCTTGTTTCAGGGACCGGCTACACAATGAACCTCATCAACATGGACGCGGAGAACCGTGTGGTGCTGAACGTCGGCGGCATCCGGCACGAGACCTACAAGGCGACCTTGAAGAAGATCCCGGCGACGCGTCTGTCTCGTCTGACGGAGGCGCTCGCCAACTACGACCCCATCCTTAACGAGTACTTCTTCGACCGACACCCAGGCGTCTTCGCGCAGGTCCTCAACTACTACCGCACGGGCAAGCTGCACTACCCCACCGACGTCTGCGGCCCCCTCTTCGAGGAGGAGCTCGAGTTCTGGGGTCTGGACGCCAACCAGGTGGAGCCCTGCTGCTGGATGACCTACACTCAGGTAGGCAACCCTTCAACATCCCACCTAGGCGAGCTGGGCTCCATTCCTCGCCTGCTCTCTCTCGGCTTCTCACGTGTAGCAATCTTTACTGACTATGCATACCACCCTTGAATACCGCCGCTACTCCATACCATACTCACCTCCTTTCACCCTCATAACCCTCATATTCTCTCAAGACATCGCTTCTAAGAGCCACCCAAATCTCTCCTTCTTCTTATGTATCTTGGAACCAGAATTCCTTTAGTAGATGGTACCTTAGTAACAAGTGTATTTGCCACCTTCAAAATAATAAATAATACAATTATTTTTCTCGTGTATTTGAGTTAAACTCACAGAACTGAAAACACTGCCGCCATTGGGTGAGACACGAAACGAAAGAAGACACTAATTACTTACTGGTTGGTGGGTGCCAACTGTGTTTCCCAGACACCGCACTTTGAGACTCAGGGTTCTCAGGGATGCTGTGGGTTCTGTGTGTTCGTCTTTACAAAGCACTTTGCATTACTAAACATTTTATGAAAACACCTTCAAAAGTAGGAGTTTGTTGGGCTTTGACTATACAGAATTACTTTTATTGTTCCATTTCTTACAAATTGTGCCAATCTCGGGCGTGACTAGCTAACTGCAGTGGGTGATTCCCCCAGCTCCTGATTCAACTAGTGCACTCTGTGATGGATGATTCCTCCGTGGTGTGTGAGAGCACAATCTCCACAGGGTAAGGGGTCTATAGCCACTGCGATGGACTGCAGATTTCACCTGGAGATGGGACATGAAGTACACACATGAACACTAAACACGTGTCATTACCTAAGTCACTAACAAATACTTGTCGGGACGTGTCTCCTAACCATGTGATGTGTGGCGACGATCTATACACTTAGCAGGCTAGGACGAAAATAATGTCACGGTACAAATTACACAACTATTCATTACAAAGCATGGGGAACAACATGAATACTCTTAATAAACACGCAGCTGCATGAAAGCATTCTTAAATGACGCAGATGCCGCTGGATGGAGTTCTTAGCGTGCCACGTGGTGCAGGTAAAATTGCATTATTTTCGGTAAAAATCATTGCAATCCTATCGGACAAAATTACGGTGCTCTTCAGAAAATTATTGTACGTGTATCTAAAGCATACAAATGCATCTGAGGTGACTGATGGTGAAAAATCAAACATGTGTGAAGACTGTGTGGTCAGTTACTAGCATTATTCGTGGAAAAAATCACAAGGACCCTTAAATGAAATAATACATATTACCCTGAGAAGATACGGCGCACATGAAATTATAAACACGAACACTTGAAGCGCAAGGATGGTGCAGATACGGACTTGGCGGCTGTTAACCTCGTGGACGCAAATGACGTGGCCATAAAACAATTTAACATGACAAAACCCTAATAGTACATACATACAAATTTACCCTTAATATTGCTCATGGTAATGAAGCGGAAATTACAATGCAAAGGCCTTTAATATATGCGGATGGTGCCTGATTCAAAGTTGCTCAGGCCGCACGGCCTCTTCGACATATTCCCTCCTTCCCCTGATTTAAGTTTCAAAAGTCGCAAGGGCGCAAAATAATTATTGAAGAGGAAGCATAATGCTGCGTATGTCTGGCAAAACATACGCAAAGCAAAGGTTAACTGGTATACTAAAGTGAACTATGGAAATTAACTCAGTGGAAAAGTATGAATTGCGTACGTGACAGCGTCTTACATCGCCAGCTCTCCTTGGACGACATCCTAGAGACGTGGCTGCCTACGGGATTCACACAAGCGGAAGTGCTATGCACGCCGAGCATAAACTCTTATTTTTAAAAATTAAGAAGCACAAAAGAGATTTAAATACATATTAACAGGAACAATTAAAATTTTTAAATATTTTTGTTTGGTGACTGTTCTTTTATAGGCATTTATGCCTGGATATCATTGCCCTTGTTCTTCACGCAGCGCGCATTTCAAATTTGAAAAATAAACATTGCAGAATATTTTTAAAAAGACTTATTACACTGATAGAACACTTTTAACGTGAAAATAAACATATATGGCACTGGAAAACAATGTCACTTATCCCGTTTGGAGCAAGTCCGTGGTTGTGGTATCTGCGCGCAAGTGCTCACTCACGTGTCACGTGACCTGTGAGGGCTGTCGTAGTCTGACTTCCGCTGGCTGTTAGCCGGCGTCAATACTTTGTTCTAAATAATAACTTTATGATTGTTGGAATTGTAAACAACAAACGAAGCACTTACAGACTCGCAAAATATTTCGTGTGACAACATCCACAGACTATGACGAAACTATGATAGCGTAAAAATTATTTACTTTTGCATTTTCTGAATAACACCAGACATATGCATTAAACTGATACTGGGTATGCCCTTCGTCAAATATACATAAATATAGTTTTTATCTTTCCCCATTAACATCCAGCAGTCTTTGGGATCTTAGGTCTGTGATTTGACTGGGGTCTCAACCTGTAAACACCCTTATGCCCTTCCAGGAATAATTGAAACTGATTATTCAGTGCACTGCGTGCAGTCAATATAGGGAAACACTGTTACCCGTACTGAGAAAGAACAGAAGGAAGCTCCTTGAGACCCGTTCTATAACACACGAGCACGGGAAAATGCTCTGAGAACAAGGTTTATTGAATGAAGTTTCGTTGACGCGGCCAAATTAATTATCAGTATAGGGGCAGTTAAATATATTGTTTGTGAGGCGAAATTATTTTGTCGTTCATATTTGGTTGCCTCAGTCTAGTAAGATTTGGTTGGCTTAACTAAGCATTAGTATGGCGGTACGCATATTGAAATGTTTCGTTTGCCATAAAAGAAAATGAGAGCGCGACTGGGTTTCGAAGCCGGAACTTTTGCACCCCTTTTCTACGTTTAGTAAAATCGTATAACATGACTACCGACGCAGATCCAATGTTTTGCGAACACGTATTCTCTTAATATAGTTTTGCAACTCTATTTTGTGTTTCCTGTTGAAACTGTTTTATTCGGATTGCTTATAGAATTATAAGGCATCTTTAAAAACACAAACACATTTGCTATCCTAATTGTCACGGAAATTACAAACAAACTCTGCAATCTTATGTTCGGACAAAGGCAATCAGATAACATGACTACCCTAGAGCAAACAGAACAACCGTTCTGTATCAAGCCTGTTCTTTTGCCCCAACAAATTCTCTAATAATAGATATCGGAAGTAGTAGACAAATGTTCCTTGCAAGGCAACGGCATTTGGCGTCGGAGCACTGGAAATGTTCACTGCCATGTTGGAATTTCCCCTTTTTCCCCTCTGAATTTTCCTTTCCCCCCCCCCCCCCCTCAAAATCCATTAAAGTTCCCTAAACATTCGTCTTTTTCCATAACAATTTCTTTTCTTGCTAACAATTTCCCGTTTTCCCCAGAGCGGGAGAGGAGGATTTGTGACCCCGGGTCAGGGCAAGCGGACCGGTGAGGACTCAGGACCTTTGACCTTGCCTTGACTGTTGACCTTTGACCCCAAAAATAAAAATAAAAAATCCAAGAAGTTCCAAAAAATTACAAAAAATTCTTTAAAAATCGAAACGTTTATAAAAAAAAAATATTTTAAAATTATTTCAAAATTCCAGTCCTTCATGTGCAATTTTTTCCTAAAAATGTCCCTTTTATTCCCGTAAATTTTTTTCTGTTTTCTTAATAAATTCGAAAAACCTCTATAAATGCATGAAAGTCAGTAAACATATTACATTAATAACTACTACAACCATCTTGGCAGCCAGAGACCTTGATACTGACCCCGAGACCTTGAATGACATTGTAAACATAAACACGAGAAAAATTCCATAAAAAATCAGCACGCATATTAAGTTACTGATTACTACCATCATATTGGGTGTGGGTAACCTTGACCTTGACCTCGTGACCTTAAATGACCTTGAAAACCAAAACCCTAAAAAAAACTCTTAAAAGTCAGCAAGTATATTCCGTTACTCACTACTGCCACCACCTTAGTCCAACATTAGTATTTTTTTTTGCATTTTTAAATATATATTTTTCATAAAAACTGGTAGCTTTTATAGCCAATTAGTTTAAATTAAAATAAACCATAACCCGCTTGCTGCACATGCTCACATAAATTTGATCTAAAACAGACTCCCGCAATCCATTGTGTGCACCACTGAATTAATATGTCTTCCAGAAGGGACTATAAAATAAAATAAACACACGTTAAATGTACATTGAAATTTAATTAATTTACTTTTTATATGTGTTCTATCAATCTAACTATTTTGTAGATTCTATATTTTCATTTCTCGAATGTTTGCAGATCATGGATAGTAGTACATCTGATATAGCCCCTTGCTTTCAACTTTGTGGTAATAGAAAACGCCTTTTTAACGTTCGAGTAACTCCCGCCTCTTTGCTTAGCGTTCAAAATTCTGAGTCTGTCTACAAGTTCGTTGGGATCTTCTGGTACCATTTCGCAGATGTCCTCGGCATCGACTGCCTTCTTTGCATCACTTGTTGAAGGAAACTCTTCGGTAAAATGTGTGAGAACGTCCAGGAAATCATCATCGTCTTCACTTTCAACACATTCACACAAGTCATTATCAACAATGCTGTCTTCGTGATCATCTTCACTTCCAGCTTCATCACAAATACCAAGTTTACTTTTCTTTAAAGCAGGAGTTGTATGCTCATCAGTATCTAGAGCTGACAGCAGTTCGTCGACATCATGCAAACGCCTTTCAAGTGTACATTCTGCACAAACCGAATCTACTGTACTACACTCGTCCCGCCTTTAACATTAACTGTCTCGTCATAATCGTCTGCGGAAACAGTACTATCAACGTGGCAGGAGGTATTGCCGCAAAACACTTGCTGGGTCCCAGTAGACGAACGGTTGCAGATCTCAGTATGCGCCTTCGTTTTATCACCTTGCACATACTGCATGTGGCCATTGGCACAATGTTTCGTCACATGAAAAAAAAAACTCTTCGTACAGGGCGTTCTCTCATGTTTACAAGCACTGCAATATTTACTGAAGGAACTGGGGCTTTAACAACGACAAAGCCTTGCTGAAGTCTTCGATTACAGCATTGCTGTAGATGACCCATTCGAAGAAGTCAGTGGTGACACTAGTACCAATCACATAGCAGATGACCGCAGTGCTACTCTAGGCAGTCCATCCGAAGAGGTCAATGGCGATGCTAATATAGACTAGGAATGCCGTTCGAAGAAGTCAGTGGTGACATTAGTACCAATCACATAGCAGATGAACGCAGTGCTACTCTAGGTAGTTCATCAGAAGAGGTCAATGGCGATGCTACTATAGCCTAGGAATGTCGTTCGAAGAAGTCAGTGGTGACATTAGTACCAATCACATAGCAGATGACCGCAGTGCTACTCTAGGCAGTTCATCCAAAGAGGTCAATGGCGATGCTACTATAGCCTAGGAATGTCGTTCGAAGAAGTCAGTGGTGCTGCTGGTACCACTCCCGAAGACGTCGATGGCACATATATAACTACGGCTAGCTCTGGAGTATCCGAAGACATCATACCTGCAGAATAAAACTTATATGCGAAGATACAGAAGCTAGTCGAGACGATCCACCATTCATGGTATCTGCTGTAAAACTAAGTCTTTCAGCTGACCTCCCTACTGCTTATAATATACAAGTCTGCAAGCCCTTGAACCATTCGTATTACGCCTTTAATACATTGTGCGGATACCGACCAGCCAATCACAGAGTTGCCGCGCGATTGCAGCTGACCAATCGCAGACGGCACTGAGATATCACATGTTGGAGTCAGCCTCTGTCTCCTGAGGAAGAGTCAATTTGGAATAATTTTGTAGGAAGAGTCATTTTAGAGGAGAAGTTATTTTGGAGGAGGACCAATTAGGAGTCATTTAGGGGATATTTTGGAGGATGTGGAGTCATTAGTAGTCATTTTGGAGAAGAAGTCATTAAGAGTCAATTAGTAATTTTGGAGTCTTTTGGAGGGGCCATTCAGAGTTATTTTGGAGTTTTTAAAAGTCATTTTGGAGTAATTAGGAATCATTTTGTAGGAGTCATTTTTGTAGGAGTCTTTTTGCAGTAGGAGGAGATATTTTGAATGAGGGTCATTTTGGAGGAGGAGTCGTAAGAGTCTTTTAGGAGTCATTTTGGAATAGTTAGGAGACATTTTGTAGTCATTAGGAGTCATTCAGGAGTAATTTTGTAGTTGTAATTTTAGAGTCTGTCTGCAGGAGGAGGAAAAGTCAGTCCGAAAATTGGAATATTTCGAGCTCTTTTTGTTGGTGTGTGCATGCATGTGGGTGAAGTTGTGTGTGTAGGTGTGTGTGTGTGTGTGTAGGTTTATTGTGTGTTGGTGTGTGTGTGGGTCAGACCTGTGAATCTCAGTGCCTTCACAGGAAATTGTGTTATTATTTCTCACTGTGACTATTCAGAATGATATGCAACCAATAATCAAAGGTAAATATAGAGCAGTTCGTGAATAATAGTGAATTCTTGCCTGCTTTGAAATCATCCTTCAAAAATAAGGTTTGTATGAATGTTTTTATCTGTCTAGAGTCCAAATTCCTGAGAAAAAATGTTTTCTATCCACTGTGTGGATCCGAACTGTAAAATTTTTAATAAGTGTCCGCAAACTCCATTGACTGTTTAATCGATTACTTCTCGATTACATTTAGTTTGATTTGTTTCTACTTCAAATTTGCATGAACAGCCATTCATACAGACACACGTTTAACTATGTAATTCTCATCAGAAAAATGAAAAATGCAAGTAAAAAGTGTCGTAAATTTCTCAAACATTCAATTCCCAAGCAATCTACAGAAATTAATTCAACTTTAGAATATATATTACATTGGAGTTTCTCTTTAAAAACCAACATAAAATACTGACAATAAATTTAAGCACCTTGAGCACCAAAGGAAATTAAAATGTATGATATAAGCAAATTTATATATTTGTATGATTTTTTTCTTATATTAATTTCTTTATTCAGTTACAAATTCTGTAAACAGTCAAAAAACCTTTAAATGACTAAGTATCCTCAGTGCGCGCACATACACACACACACATACATATATATATATATATATATATATATATATATATATATATATATATATATATATACATACACACACACACACACACACATATATATATATATATATATATATATATATATATATGTGTGTATGTGTGTGTGTGTGGAATATAAATATTTATTTCCAATGTCACTAAACGACCACACGGTGAAACGTACCCCGTGGGCTGTGCCGGGAGACTAGAGACTTATCCACACACTATATACGAGGTTCATTAACACACTTGCACACAACATACCAACATGTCAGGCAGACATCACGACACTGGCATTCCGGGAGGCTGGACAGGAGCTCTACTCCCCGGGAGGCTGGAGAGGAGCTCTACTCCCCGGGAGGCTGGAGAGGTGCTCTACTCCCCGGGAGGCTGGAGAGGAGATCTACTTCCCGTCAGGCTGGAGAGGAGATCTACTTCCCGGGAGGCTGGAGAGGAGCTCTACTCCCCGGACGAATACAACTACAAGTAATTTTACTTAAAATAGGCAACATAAAATAAAAAATCTTAATAAGTGTGCACAATAAGAAACAGCCACAGGGTGCCCCGCGGCAGACCCGTTCATTTCAGTATGTGTCGGGGTGCATTTGTTTTATAAACACCCTGTGAGTTATGCGAGTCCAGGCTCCCGGTGTCACGACAGCAATGCTATTCGGTGGCGTATAAGGGTTCGACGGTGCAGTTCAAGCTGAACGAAGAACTTTTCTGGAAGAAACTGTTCAAGATGTAAAGATATATTGTCATGGTAATGTGATTAACGATCTAGATAAAATGTCTGGTCAAAGGATGTATTAAATACATAAATGTCCGGTCCGATGGATGAAATACGTTATTTTATAATATATATCATTAGATAAGCCAAGTAGATACAGAAGTTGCTACTGTGGGAAGAACTTCAGTTTTTTTTTAAAACAAAGATGAAGCAAGCCAATGATTATATGAAGTGTACTATTGTGCCTACCTCTATGGATGTACCTTCTCCGCCTGCTGGAAAATTACATGGAAAACAGTGTTGCTACTGTGCAAAAGTCTTTAGCAAGAGCTGCCATGCTCAGTGACATGAGAGAACTGACTGTAGGAAGTCATTTTCGCTCGATGAAGCATTATGACAGTGGGCACATGAAATCTTTGCATGGTGATACATTGTGGAAACACATCAAGGACTACAAGGATTCGTTTTTTGAGAGGCAGCAAGTGATTTCAACAATCCTTCCTGCTGCATTGATGGGTACTGATTCCACAGACTATTATGATGGGACAGTTAACGCTGATAATGGAATGACATGTATATGATATGTGGTAGCGTCGGTATGTGTGAATGTACATTTGCAAGATGTTAGGGTGAAGTCGACGAACTTGAAAATAACTGTTTGTCAGCTCTAACACTGATGATGATCGTGCGACTCCTACAAAGAAACGTCAACTTATTATTGAGGGTGAAGAAGTAGGTGAATACGAACATGTAGACAGTATTGATTAAAATGACTATGACGACAGTGATGATGAAGTATCTGATGAGAAGGCTGATGATTCTCTCGACTATCCCACATATTTCACCAACAAGTTTCCTTTGTCAAGAGGTGTGTAGAATGCAGAAGGCATCAAGAACGCTCGTTACATATCTCCCTATAACCATAATGAACTTGTTGATAGACTCAGAGATTTCATTGGCATGCAAAAACGGGGGATATCTCACACATTGCTGTGATAACTTCAGATCATCTACAAACTGGAGGATCTGGTTATGTCAGATGAGACTATTGACTACTATCCATGATCCGCAAACATATAAGATATGCAAAGGTCGAATTTACAAAATAATTAGAAAGATAGAATGTTTATGATATGCAAATAAATTAAATTCATATTTACATAGTAATGTGTTAAATTTTATATACATTCTTTTCTAATCCTTTTAAAGAGTTATCAATTCAATTTTGTAAACAATCGATTGCGAGAGTCCAATTCAGATAACTTTTATGAGAGTGCATGCAGGATGGGGTATGGTTCGATTTGAAGTGTTATGCCTTACTCGGGTAGTTTAAAATCGACTAAGTTCTGTATTACGAACAAATGAGATTATGAGTGTATTTTAAGGAATATTTCTGAGGAATGTTTCGAGGTTGGTTTGGTTGGCCTGGTCATTTGGTTTGGTAAGATAGTATGACCCTTTGGTATGGCCAGTTCTTGTACAAATGTTTTTAAAAAGATTTTGCGAAGATTTTGTGCGAAGATGTTAGCTACGAGATTATTAGTAGGAGATTATTTCTGGATTGTTCATCATCGTTGATTTTATAAGTGGGATGTATGACACGAGTCTGTCTTGGGCGGTGTCATACTCGGGTGGAGTCAATCTTGCTCAGAGTTAGTCTTGGGTAGAGTTAAACTTGGGTTGAGATAGTCCAGGGCAGAGTTAGTCTTGGGTAGAGTCAATCTCAGGTAGAATTAGTCTTGGGTATAGTTAGTCATGGGTATAATCAATCTTGGGTGAAATTAGTCTCCAGTGTGCACATGTGTGCATCTTTAGCTGATGCATAAATGTATGAGCTGTCCAAAGACGAATTGGAATATTTTTGAGTGCTTTCGTAGTAGTACATTTTAAGGAATTAAAAACAAATTGACTATTTTTAATCCTAAATCGTAACCACCGTGTTACAAATTGATTTAGTTCAAAATTTCCACAATGTCAATATTATATTATTAATTTAGCTAATCACTATGGCTATAAAGGGATTTTGCATACAAACATACAGGTATATATGGATATATAAATTATGCTTGCAAACTGAATTCCACGAGCCTGGTCCTAATAAATTACAAGTAATATTCATCGACCTATAAATATGTTCACATGCTCGCATCCACACTTGCGAAAAATGTTGTTTTCTACATAATAATGTAAAAAGAATTAAAAAAACTCTCAATTTTGATATATGCATATAATAACGGTATTTTATAACACATTGCTTGCCTTTAAAAAAATTAAACTAAAATAGCTCCCAAATAGATGCGGTCATTTGCCATACATGCATTAATCAAAACGAAATGTAATTAAATGTTTCATATATTAATATAACAGTATGGGGTAATTGTGCCTCTTCGTTAGGATGACAAGTATAGAAAGTTTAAACATTGCTCTTCATCGCCCTTTGCATCGCTGAGTGGTGCTCTGCTCCCGCAGCTCAGGGGCTGAGTGGCCGACTTGTAGTCAGGAGTTTAAGCTCCTCTTCCCCTGCTCCAGAATTTCACTTCACATGTCGTGGACACTGTCAAACGCCAAGTGTCACACACGCTATGTCCAACAGCAATTGTATCGGTCAATTAAGTCAATACTGTTAACTTTACAAAAAAAATCTTAGGTAGCCTGACTACTGATTAAGATGTTGTGGGTTCGAATACCCATTCCTCAATGAGAAATCTTTCATTTTTTTATTGTTACCAGTTGCCCTAATGAAGTAGACAATTTACATAATTTAACATTTCTAAACAGATTTTGCATTAACAATACTGTTACATGGACGTCTGAGGGGCGTGTCTGAATTCGTGAGGAATGGAGGATTTTATAAAAATAAAATAAATGAATTAGACTTTTGATTTATTTACACAGCTGTTATTTACAGCATCAAATTAGCTGTCTCCACTATTTTTATTTCACAGTGAGCGCAATATTTAACTTATATTTCAACTCTAATTAATTTCCATCTTTATGTTTCGGTTTGGTTATTGTCAATCAACTCACATTCTTTATTAACACACATTCAGTCTATCTGTTGCAGTGATTTGTAATGTCTTTCACTCACGCGTGCAGTCCAATAGTCTACCCTGCACGCTTACTCTTCACTGCTCTGATGTTCGTAGTCGTAGATTTTCCTCCCTCCGGTCGCTTCTCTCGCCGCACGCTTCTCTCCTCGCTAGTCGTCTATTGCTGAAACTCATCCACTCAACAGCAACTCAACTGCCGGCCCAGAGGACCTTCGCATTATTTATGCTCTGCTGGCCTTGACTTGAAGAGTTCGACGCTCCCCGAGTTATGAAGACAGAATTTAGGACAGTAAACCACTAGAAAATTCCTCAGTTGAACGCAGAAATTTTATACAATCAAGGTCAGCGGCGCGCGCTGCAAAATAATTTTCGTTTTGGCTCTTTTTTTCGTAGAAATTACGTGGTTATTGGGGATAGCACTTGCCTGTATTTCAAAACATTCCATTGATTTGCCTCCACTGCTATCATATAACTTCTATCCTTCACTTCCACTCGCTAGCGCAGGATGCAAAGCAGCGATTAAGTAACAATATATTTTCGATGCATTAATCTGTATTCTTTCAGATTTCGGCATATATCAAACATTAAATGTTATAAATAAAAGAATTATGATTTTAATTATTTTTAAAAACATCGGTTCCTAGATGGCTGATCGTTTTATGATTATTTTTGACACGACCAGCCAGCCACCTGCCTCGCGCGAACAAGTCGATGCAAGCTGAAGTCTCGAGAGTGTAGTGTGAGGTGGTGTGGCATGTTGGTTGAAAAGAAGAAAAAGCCGGGGGGAGGGGGGTAGGGAATTATTATATTATATAATATGATGAACCTGTTATTTGGTTACATAATCTTTATGACATCAAGATCACATTCCCCTCGTAAAAAAGCGAATCCGGTGATATGCAACACTAATTACGAATATAGTACATTTTTTAGTTATAAAATAAATTTAATTAAAAATAATTGTATTATATTGACTCCTTAGTGTAGCGTATCGGTGGTGGAGTGTCCTAAGCCACTGATGAGAGCCATAAACATCGTAGCAATTCAACTCGGTTCAATTTTTTTTTTTTTCGATTTATAGAAGGCAAAACAGAAACGAAAAAAAAATGGTAATATGTGGCATCACTGTAGCCATTTAATTTTCTATGCAAACGGGCATAATTATTAGAGATGAACGGTAGCGAGGGAATATATTTAAAAATAATCCAACAAATTAGTTTTTATAAAATATTTTTTATTTAAATTATATCTAGTTTTAGGGGTCGCTGTAATGGCCGACTGTGGGTTGGAAGTGGCGAGAGGGGAGATGAGAATGGCCGCCAGCCGCGCCTGTGACGTCATGGCTGGTCTATCAGAATCCAGAACCCTGAACACTGTGCTCCTGCAGCCCCACTATCATACTACTCCCCATGCATGACATGATTGGTTGTTTTCTAAATATGTCATGTATCACAAGCGTTCATTACTTCTGTTTACATAAAACACGCCTATTTTTATTCAAACTTATTTTAACTTATATTTAATCTCTAAATTACAATATTTCATATATATATATATCCTATATTATTAACGGCAGAGAAAAATAAGTGTGTTGGTAATGCCTAGAAAACCACTCTTATGCAAACTATTATAACACTGAATGTGCCCGAATGCGACGCGTTGGCCTTCTGGTATAGTTTTCCTTGATACAGAGAAATTTATCGGAAGTTGAACTAGCAGCGCTTCAGAAAAGTTAAAAGTAACTGTAAACTGACTATAGATGTATTTCTATGTTTGCAGCCTGATGAATGGCGAACTCTTCATGCTGTGGGTAGATTAAAAACTTCAATTAGAATTCAGGAAGTTTAATGGAAAACTTATTTCCGTGTATGTATTAAATCTGTATAAGTAGGCCTAATCGTTTGTACGGAGCTGCAAGTAAATGCATAATACAAAAACCCAATATGCCTATACCCTGTCCACAGTTAATTGGGGACCTTTAACAGCCCTGTCTATTCCACCATATGTAAAATTAACATTGCCATGGGCCCGATTACTTTATTCATTCTTCAGTCAAAACAAGACATGGAAGTGGTGAAAAAATAAGTGTATTGCTTATAAGACAAATAAGTGTATTGCTTATAAGACAAATCAGTGTATTGCTTATAAGACAAATCTCATTGTAACGTGTGTAAAACATAGAAAAACGAACTTTATTTGCCATGAGTGTTATCATTACACTCGCCATACGTGAAGCTCTGGAACTAAATTTATTGATTCGCTGTTATTTTAACATAGATCCTGAGTGCCAGTATATAAGGTAGTTTAGGCTATATGCACTTAACATAGATCCTGAGTGCCAGTATATAAGGTAGTTTAGGCTATATGCACTTAACATAGAGCCTGAGTGTCAGTATATAAGGTAGTTTAGGCTATATGCACTTAACGGGCAGTGATTTTATTTTTCGAAAGATTGGTTTCTAAAGTGTTTATATTGCCGTGAACAGCCTACACATCCTTTGACCATCTCGTATCCAGTTTAGGCAATTCTTCGTGTTGCGCAGGAACGTTGTATTTGAACAGTACGGTACATTGTAAGGCTCAGTGTCCAATCACATTTACTGGGAGGAACTGATTCGTAAACCGTGATATTGATGTAGGTTATAAAATATTCATATCACTAATAGCCAAATACAATGATTGCAGTTTGATGGTACTGATATAGGATGTTCACGGTAAAATGAGCACTTTTCAAATTCCTGCTTAAGTTCTACTTACATGCACGTTATGTACTCTTCCGACTTATGTAAAATTTACATTGTCATGGACATCATCATTTAATTCATGTGTAGGTCAGGTGAAACTGTGAAATCAGTATAAAAATAAATATTTTACAAAAATGGTAATTTTTACACTTGGTGCATTAAAAAAATTAAAGCGAGAAAAAGATAAGTTATCACAAATGGACACCTAACACTTTTTATTATACGTTAAGATATGGAACTACTTTCACTCCATCGTTGGAAACTTTATTGGGCCCATGACACTCAGCGCGCCCGTTGAAAAATATGCATGCAGGGGCAGTGTCTTTTTCTAAGGTTGATTTCAAAAGTGCTTACTTTATCGTGAATAGCCTTTAATAAAACATTTTTGCCATCTTAATTACAGTACGCGTCAAAAAATTGGTTATATGCAACCCCTGAAATTCTAAATTAATGCGGAAACGAAATAATGAGGTACAAACGACACCTAAAATTATTTTCTTTGACATAATACGTTGTGTACATAGTGTATTTTCCTTGTGTTGCAAGTCCTGAGGTAGGGTGATTGATAGAGATATTTGTCAACCCCCCACGGAGCTAAGTGGTGCTGTAAGGTCAGCGATGAAGTGACCTTGAACGTGTGTAGGGTGCGACGACCCCGCAGTAAACATTGTTGTTCCTATGCGAGGTCACGCAGCGAGTCTTCGGGGTACTGTGGAAGGTACATTATCTGTCGCGTCTCCGCCACTAGGACACAGCTCTCTCTCTCTCTCTCTCTCTCTCTCTCTCTCTCTCTCTCTCTCTCTCTCTCTCTCTCTCTCTCTCTCTCTCACACACACACACACACTAGCATGCCGCTATCTGCCCCGCGTACTTGCTCCAACACCGCCCACTACTCTGCCCTAACTAGAGAAGGGACAAACAGGCTACTCACGATAAGGTGAGCACTTTTGACATCAACCTTGGGAAAAAGTCGCTGCCCCTACCTGAATGTATTTTAACGGCCGCACCGAGTGACATTCACCCAGTAAAGTTGGTAACGATGGAAGGGAAGTAGTTCCATAACTTAACGTAAAAAAAAGCGAGTGAAGAGATTTGAAGTGCTCTCAACATCGAAGTCTTGAGAACCGATGAGGGTGGTTAAATCGAGTATGGAACAGCGCCGGAATGAAAGGGCAGGGTAAGTGGGAGATCCCCTAGGAAACCTCCCTACCAACGGCATTGTCCGGCACGATTCCCACATGCGAAAATCCGGAGTGACCCGGCCGGAGATTGAACCCGGATCGCCTTGGCGGAAGGCTAACTGCTTAACCACTGTGGTCCCCCGAAAAAAAAAGCTTTAGGTTACAATAACTGATAACTTTAATTACTTATTTCGCTCTCTGGTTTTTATGCACCGAAGTTTAAAAATGAGCAGATTTGGGAAAATATTTACTTTTCTAAGAATTTCACATTTGCATGTGACTGACGCATGACTACAGTGAGGACACACGTGACAATGTCAATATTAAATAACGCCGAATAATACCAATGTGCATACAAGTAGATCTTAAGCAGGGCTTTCAAAAGTGCTCATATTACCGTGAACAGCCTATACCTTCATGTTACGAGTTCCTCTTCGAACTAGTTAAATCGTTACAGTAACATGCTATTTTTGTGACAGGTTATGGTCAAACATTTCTCACCTGTCCCGATGTTCCGGGAAATAGCGATGATGTTACTCCAAAGCTTGGCGTTACAAAAAATAACTTTCACGCATGCGCACTGTTGCAAGCCGAGACTTGCCAAAAAAATTTGCTTTCATGCATGCGTAGTGTTTAATTGCCAAGTGTGCTAGGGGTTGTTAGACAGTTACAAGCCAGATGTTTTAAAAAAATACTGTTACGCATGCGCAGTTGTCAAGCCTTGGTGTAAGAGAGTTTATTTCAACTGTTACGGTAAATAACGCCCATCTCGAGCCGTCATGCAGTAGCCAATCAGGCATAAGGACCGATACAGAGCCAATCAGTGAATAAGTCCGCCCACATCGGAAGAACTGCCAATGCCATTTCGTCTCTGAGTAGTAATGTTCTCTGTAACAAGGGCCAAGCCAGACGAGATCGCGGTTTACTTGCTAAAGGCTGTTCACGATCAAGTGAGCACTTTTGAAACCAACCTTAGAAAACATTTACTTCTCCCACCTGCAAATATTTCAAAAGGCGCACTGCGTGACATACGCCCAGTAAAGTTGGTAACTTTGGACAGAAAGTAGTTCCATATCTCAAGGTCGAATCAAAAGTATTAGGCAATTATATGTACTAACTTAAATTATTTCTATCGCTTTCTGTTTTTTTTTTTGTGCAGTGAAGCGTAAAATTAGCAGATTTGTAAAATATTTACTTTTCTAATAATTTCCCAGTTTCATTCTACCGACACATGAATAAAGTGACGAGGCCCATGAAAATGTTAATTTAACATAAGGCGAAGAATACACAACGGACATACAAGTAGATTTTAACAAGGGCTTTCAAAAGTGCTCATTTTACCGTGGACAGCCTATATGTTATCTTTATTGATTCAACGTGTTTCTAAAACAAGGTGAAATCTTCGGCAGTCAGTTCCTTACTAAACAAAGGTGAAATCTTCGGCAGTAAATTCCTTACTAAAACAAGGTGCAATCTTCGGCAGTCAGTTCCTTACTAAAACAAGGTGCAATCTTCGGCAGTCAGTTCCTTACTTAAACAAGGTGCAATCTTCGGCATCAGTTCCTTACTAAAACAAGGTGCAATCTTCGGCAGTCAATTCCTTACTAAAACAAGGTGCAATCCTTGGCAGTCAGTTCCTTACTAAAACAAGTTGAAATCTTCGGCAGTAAATTCCTTACTAAAACAAGGTGCAATCTTCGGCATCAGTTCCTTACTAAAACAAGGTGAAATCTTCGGCAGTAAATTCCTTACTAAAACAAGGTGCAATCTTCGGCATCAGTTCCTTACTAAAACAAGGTGCAATCTTCGGCAGTCAGTTCCTTACTAAAACAAGGTGAAATCTTCGGCAGTAAATTCCTTACTAAAACAAGGTGCAATCTTCGGCATCAGTTCCTTACTAAAACAAGGTGAAATCTTTGGCAGTCAAATCCTTACTAAAACAAGGTGAAATCTTCGGCAGTCAATTCCTTACTAAAACAAGGTGAAATCTTCGGCAGTCAATTCCTTACTAAAACAAGGTGAAATCTCTGGCAGTAAATTCCTTACTAAAACAAGGTGAAATCTTTGGCAGTTTATTCCTTACTAAAACAAGGTGAAATCTTCGGCAGTAAATTCCTTACTAAAACAAGGTGAAATCTTCGGCAGTAAATTCCTTACTAAAACAAGGTGAAATCTTTGGCAGTCTATTCCTTACTAAAACAAGGTGAAATCTTCGGCAGTAAATTCCTTACTAAAACAAGGTGAAATCTTTGGCAGTAAATTCCTTACTAAAACAAGGTGAAATCTTCGGCAGTAAATTCCTTACTAAAACAAGGTGCAATCTTCGGCAGTCAGTTCCTTACTAAAACAAGGTGCAATCTTCGGCATCAGTTCCTTATTAAAACAAGGTGCAATCTTTGGCAGTCAATTCCTTACTAAAACAAGGTGAAATCTTCGGCAGTAAATTCCTTACTAAAACAAGGTGAAATCTTCGGCAGTAAATTCCTTTCTAAAACAAGGTGCAATCTTCGGCAGTCAATTCCTTACTAAAACAAGGTGCAATATTCGGCAGTCAATTCCTTACTAAAACAAGGTGCAATCTTTGGCATCAGTTCCTTACTAAAACAAGGTGCAATCTTTGGCAGTCAATTCCTTACTAAAACAAGGTGCAATCTTCGGCAGTCAATTCCTTACTAAAACAAGGTGAAATCTTCGGCAGTAAATTCCTTACTAAAACAAGGTGCAATCTTCGGCAGTCAGTTCCTTACTAAAACAAGGTGCAATCTTCGGCATCAGTTCCTTATTAAAACAAGGTGCAATCTTTGGCAGTCAATTCCTTACTAAAACAAGGTGAAATCTTCGGCAGTAAATTCCTTACTAAAACAAGGTGAAATCTTCGGCAGTAAATTCCTTTCTAAAACAAGGTGCAATCTTCGGCAGTCAATTCCTTACTAAAACAAGGTGCAATCTTCGGCAGTCAATTCCTTACTAAAACAAGGTGCAATCTTTGGCAGTCAGTTCCTTACTAAAACAAGGTGCATTCTTCGGCAGTCAGTTCCTTACTTAAACAAGGTGCAATCTTTGGCATCAGTTCCTTACTAAAACAAGGTGCAATCTTTCTCAGTCAATTCCTTACTAAAACAAGGTGCAATCTTCGGCAGTCAATTCCTTACTAAAACAAGGTGCAATCTTCGGCAGTCAATTCCTTACTAAAACAAGGTGCAATCTTTGGCAGTCAGTTCCTTACTAAAACAAGGTGCAATCTTTGGCAGTCAATTCCTTACTAAAATTCTACACGAAGATAAATGTGCAGCTTATCTGCTAAAGTGATTCTCGTGGGAGCTACACCGTGAAGCATTGTCTGGTAAACTCCCTAAACTCTAATGGAAGTTTCACACGTATACATTGTATGGAAATAATACCACATGCCGGACTGCAAATATGGGAATATTGAGCGTCGTTACTATACAAGGTTGGAGATTTCCCTATGCATTTGATTGTTTCGTGAGCGATTGTAGAAACACTACCATGGATGTATAGGGAAATACTTTGGCCATTCGCACTTTCTCAGTTTTCGTATACATTGATATGGTAATTTTACGAATAATTTCTTAGAGTGTATGTGCCCCCAATATTTGAGTTATAAAATGCGTATAGTTGAAAATATCAGAAACCACTTCTGAGTATCCAAGCAATCGGTGAACGGTGTTTTGTTTAGAAAAACATCTTACACCTCTTAAAACGCGGTTGGTAATATCATCCTCCTTCTTTTTGGAAATTGCGGTTGGCATTCTATGTTTGCAACAAACTTGTAACGCTACGTTTTAAGCCAATTTTAAAGAGAACCCGTGAATCATCCCGTCTAAATTAACAAAATGGTTGCCTTGGCGGAACACTCTCTCAGACGAACCGTTTGTGAGATAACTCATGTAGAACATTCAAAACAGAACTTGTGTTGCGTATCAGGTAGATAACCTGAAATACATAGTCAGGCAATTTAAACGAGGAAACTTTCCCGTAAAAAGAATATGATGTCCTCTCGACGCCTGGTCGAACGATGGTGACAAAGAATTCCCAACAAAGACCAATGACTAAACTGAAGGTGACATAATCACACTAAGATGGCAAAAAGAGGCTGAAAACAAAAGTGCTATTTGCATGACATAGGTAACAGTGGCCACGGCACGGCATTGCTAGGGGTTGATATGAGAAGCCCCGAGCTGGACTGTAATAATTATATAATGGACCTCCTTTGAGGAAGGTCATGTATGATGTTATGAGATACAGTACGGCTCTAGTATGGATGATGTGATGCCACGAGACCAAGTAAAATGCGCATTGTGTTAAAGAAGTAAGGCAGTGCTCCCAATTTACACAATTGATGGTTGGTTCTGGGAGGAACTGTAAGGGTGGCTAGAGACCCGACATTACCCGGCAAACATTGTGTATAGTATGAAACAGGACCCAGACTGTGTTAATTTAGGAAGAATTAATTGAGACATTCTGGTGGGCGTTTAACATCCACGTCTAGAGCGTCGGTGAGGATGACATAGGTGTGGATGGAGCGGCGTTGGAATGCAAGAGCGAGGGAAGCTGGAGACGCCCGAGAAAACCCGCTGACCGCCGGTAACTTCCGCCATGTTTACCACGTGCGAAAATCCCGGAGTGTCTGCGAGGGGAATGGAATCCGAACCAGGTGGGTAACAAGTCTGGCCACTACACCATAGCCACAGTTTACAAAAAAATATTTCTGACTAGGCGTTACCAACACACCAATTTTTTCCCTGCTTTTATTCATGTGAATTATTAATTAAATATTACAATTTATAGATTAAGTATAAATAAAAATTTATTTTAACCAAAATTGAGGTATTTCTTTCTTAACACAAGTATAAAACTCTTGTGATACGTTAACAGCGAAGCATGTCATACAAAGGATGATTGATCAAATGTTTGATTGAAAAACTGTGAAGAAACCACGAACAGACTAAATATATAGGCTATTCACGATAAAATAAGCACTTTTGAAAACCTTTCTTAAGATCTGCTTATATGCTTGTTGTGTATTCTTCCGCCTTATGTAAGATAAACATTGTCGTGGGTGTCATCACTTTATTCGTGCGTCGGTGAAGTGAAACTGTGAAATTATTAGAAAAGTAAATATTTTGCAAATCTGCTCATTTTTACACTTCGATGCATCATAAAAAACATAAAACGAAATAAATATTTAAGTTGACAGAATTGGTTATTTAAAACTTTTCATTCAACGTTAAGATACGGAACTAGTTTCGCATCTTTCGTTACCAACTGAACTGGTTGCATGTTACTCAGGGCTCCCATTAAAATATATACAGGTAGGAGCAGTGACTTTTTTCTAAGGTTGTTTTCGAAAGTGCTGACTTTAATGTGAATGGCCTTTAATTAAATCATTTATATTGTGGGGGGGGTGGCAAGTAGCCCCTGCCACATAGCTGAGAGGGTAGATTGTAATTCCCCGCATCACGTGCGAGCCGCAAGTTGGCTAGCGACTTGTTGCTGGTCAGATAAGCGGCTAGCAAAGCACAGCAGAGCACAGCGCAGCGCTCGGAGTTTACCACCGACATCACGGGCGGGTCAGAGGTTCCCCGGCATATCCCGGACGTAATCCCATCTCGTTATCCCCGATCGGAAACGGCGGCTGGCTTGCTCGCTTTGTGATACCCTCGGAGGTACTAACTGGTGGGACAGTGGGAGGTTCAAGACACTTCCTTGCGGAGCGGCGGGGGTCGATTGCCCGCCTCGGCCCGACCAATCCGAGTCGAGGTATCGATTCCTCGCTGCGGGGCTAGCACCTGTGCTTCCTTGTTATCGTGCGAACTCGGGACTGCGTGGACGATAATGAATGCTCAGCCCTCCCCGCCCCCTAGCAGGGCTAAGCCAACATACCTGAGGCCATGTCTCGGCTCGGAGCTGCGAAATTGATGTGCGGAGCGCAAGCAGCCATGAACACGGAATGTGGCGCGGTAACCCAGCAGAGTGCGCGGTATCACGTCAGTCGGCCAGTACACACCGGCCTTTATTGTAATGAAAGGCTGATCCCGCTAACATGAGCATTTTTGTAGTCGACTTTTGTAAACAAATCACCACTATAGTCTATTCACAGTATATCAATAGTGACTGAATCAAAAAAATAATAATTCAACCCATATGTGCCGAGTTTGGGGTTCCCAACTATGCCATGAATCACAGTCGTTTTATACTTCTGTTAACACAAAATAATTTAATTTTTGGTTAAATTATATCTGACTTTCATTGGCCCTATTATAAGTTATCATGTTCCATTTATATACACTGACATGATTAAAGTCATGGGATACCCGTTTTATAAGGTGGAGGTCCCTCTCTAGCCCGAAGAAGTGCAGTAATTCGACATGGCATGGACTCCACAAGTGGACGGAAGACCTCTGGAGAGATGTTGGGCCATACTGTCTGAATAGCTGCCCAAAGTTCCCTTGTATTGCAATGTGCAGGATCTTGGGTCCCATAAATGCTTGATTAGGTTCATGACGAGGGAACGTGCTGGCGACTCCATTCGCTGGAACTCTCCAGAATGCTCTTCGAACCAGTCCTGGACATCTGCAGTCCGATGAGACGGCATATTATCGTTTTGGAACATCCCATCAATGTCAGGAAAACTGAAGTCCATGAATGGCTGCAAATAGTCACCAAGGAGAATTTTGTAGTGGTTACCATTGAGTTTTGTGTGGGTACATTGACAAGTGGACCCAACCCATGTCTTGTGAACACACCCCACACCATTGCGGAACCACCACCAACCTGCATGGTGCCTTATTGATAGCTGGGATCCATGGCCTCATTGGGTTTGCGCCATACCCGAACTCTGCCATCAGCCGGAAACAACCTGTATCGTGACTCATGTTTCCAGTTCTCCAGGCTCCAATAAGCAACCTCACGAGCCCAAGTGAGATGTTGTGTCCGGTGTCGTGCTGTCAACAGGGGCACTCTGGTGGGTCTTCTGCTTACAAATTCCATAGAAGCTTCTGCATGTTGCACAGATCTGATACATACATGTCTGCACCTCCTACATTGAATGTGGGTGTGATTTGAGCATGTGTTGCTGCTCTATTAGTACAGACAATTCTGCCGAACCTCCGCCGGTCACGATCATCAGATATCTTGGGTCGACGGCCACTGTGTTGTTCACGGTGGATCGTATTGCCATGATTTTTATATTATCTGTACACACCCGACACCGTGGATCGAGGAATATCGAAAGTCTCCACAACTTCGGAAATTGAATGTCCTATCCTTCTGGCACCCACAATCATTCCCCGTTCGAACTCTGATAAGTCACGTCACCTTGCCATGAGTATGTGAACAACACTCAATCCGAATGGCACAGCCACCTGTTCAAAACTGATACTGGTTTAGGCCGTGCAACGTCGTTCTGCAGTGGTGGTGCCACGAGTCAATCAGTTATATAGTGATATCCCATGACTTTTGTCATGTAATCGTATTATTAATATGGATTAAAACAGAGATAAAATAGGTGTGTTGGAAATGGGCAATTATAAATAGTTATCATGCAGAATTTTATTCAAAACAAGTGCTTACAAGTGCGGTGTATTGTCACTTCGGTGTAATTTGCTAATCTTGCTTAAGCTTTGGTAGCACGAGAAAGAGGGATATCTTGAACGTAGAACTTGATCAGGACGCCAGAAAAGTTGGCAACCGTGAATAGACTTCACATGTCTGCTAGTGTGCACCCTCGCTTGCAGGTTCCCGAGTAAGTTGGCAATGAATTAACGATAATAGCTCAACGACTTGATGTTTGGTTACGAATGGAATATTTATAACTTATGGCTAATGTTTCTTCGTTTATACACGCTGTAGTATTCATTTGTATTAGTAACTGTTGCAAGATGTCAGTTGGCTGAAGTTTATTCTTCTCATGTTGGGAAGCTCAATGCTTCTAGTTTGTCAACCAGAAATGTTTGCTGCAAGGTAGCACTGGTGTTGCATGTGCTGGACCAGATATTTCCGTTTTGCTACAAATAAATAGGATAGAATGCATTCTTCATCAAATATATGTAGTTGTGTGAAATCTGCCTAGTGGTATTGCATCAGATACTATGTATAGAAATACATTTTTTTTCTCAGCACTGTACTGGGAACATAACGCGACACATATTGTTCAACATTCTGTCGTAAACTGTATTTTGCAAAACGTAGCCCTATACCATTACTTTACTTTATTATCACAACTTCGTCGTCAAATATAAACGTTATATCGTAAAAAATTCCATTTGTAGGACCTTCCCGCTTAGTTTTTTGAACGGTCGTGAGGAAAGTACATAGTTTCACTTGATGACAGGTACATATTTTCCGCATTTAAATTCGTTTCGTTTACCCAATTAATGAAACAGCTTATATATGAACTCCCACTGCCAAGCACAGTTGTATTTTTACTGTGAAGTCTTGCAAACACGAATGGAGGACGTGAATAGTGGTTATGGAAAAAAATTAACGCATAAAATGCCGTCAGCTTAAAAGCTACCTTCTAGGACACCAGCGCAACTAGCGGCCAAAACCCTCTCTATGCCAAACTCAGCCATAATAAATCTCGTCTTGTTCCTAACGTCAGTACAATAATCCTTAATTTGAGTCGTGCATGAACAAAGTGACGAAACCCGCGGCAATATGAACTTTACGTAATGCACGAAAGTGAAAGCAGCAGCGTATCTTAAAAAGGGCTTGTAGACGTGTTCAGGTAAGAGTAAACACCCTAAGTGAATTTCTCACTTTTATTTGGCAACAGACTGTTATCTCAGTCCTAGACATGCTCGCGCCATTTGTTTATTTATTAACTGCGGCTATAGCAGGTGATATTTTTTTATTAAACTTGATTTTATAGTCCATTCACGGTTATTGCCAACTGTTATGAAGCCCTGCTAATGATCTTCTTTCAGGATATTCTTCCGCCTCTTGCAAACAAAGTTTAATTAAGTCTTATAGACTACACCGCGTATTGCATTCGTGCTCACTCACTTTAATAATACTTTGCATAAGAACTATATCTTACGAGGCATTTATAACACACCTATTTTCTCCCTGTTTTTGTTCATCCTAATTATAAATAAAATATTACAAGTTTTCAATAACATACAATGATAAGTTCAAATTAATTTTTAAAAAATTATTTTATGCCTATCATAGGGCCTGCATGTGATATTTAAATAACAACCAAACATGAATTACATTGGGTGATTTTTTAAAAGATTTTAATTGAAAGTATGAAGAAACCGTGTTATTAATTATCTCATGCCACTGGCTGTGGAGTTGAACGGGATGTGTCACAACTTCTGTGGCCCAGTCACAAAAGAACAATACAGTACACATACATCAAGTCTGTGAAATCACATACATCGACCCATTACCTTTCCTCTCATCCCATTAGAAATAAATATAAAAGTGATGCTGTGGATGGGATATGGCCGTAAGATTTACGTGAGCACGTATTCATTAGTCATGTTTTATGTCATGTGTGATAATGAAATGAAATGAAATAAACGAAACTAATGCTTGACTTCTATGACATAACTTAACAGATCTTGACTATATCTGAAGCTTGGCGCCAAAATAAGCGCAGTAGTACAATGGAGTAGCGAGATATTCTCCCAGTAGATGTATAATACGGGAGCTGCACCACCTCATATTTTCATCCAAAAATCAAGCTTCTTAACACAAAGTTCAAGCAATTTTATCGATTTTAAGCCACATTTTATTGTTTCTATAAGCTTCATTTCTCATCAATTTTCGTCGGAAACAAGCAATGTTCATCAAAAAAAAACATGCATTTTAACCCAAAATTAAAGTAATTTCATCGTTTTCCAACTACTTTTTCTACCTTCTAGAAACCTCATTTGGTCTCAATTTTCAACTCTCAAAAACAAGCAAATTTAAGCCTAAATCAAGCAATTTTAAGCTACAAACCAGCAAATTTAAGCCAAACATCAACTAATTTTATCGTTTTCAAGCTACTTTTTCTACTTCCTAGAAGCCCCATTTGACCACAATTTTCATAGAAAATCAAGCAATTTTACCCCAAAATCAAGCAAATTTTCCAGTATTTTATAAAATGGTAATTCACGACTTTCCATACTATATAAACAAGCAAATTTCATCGAAAATCAAGCAATTTTACCCCAGAATCAAGCAAATTTAACATTTTTCCAAATAGGCGTTCGAATTTTTCAGTCTCAAAAACAAGCAAATTTAAGCCAAAATCAAGCAAATTTAAGCTAAAATAAAGTGAAATATTATCTAATTATTCTTTACAGTTTGTATTCGAAATTATACTGATTTTTGTAAAACATCTCCTATTTGCTCTATATTTTCACAAATATCTCGAAGTTCATATTTATAGTCAATTATTTCTAGGAGTGATAATTGTAAGTCTTGTAAATTTGAATGAAATTTGTGAACTATATTTTTAAGATCATCAGACGCATTATCTAATCTATAGGAAGGTGGTCTTGAAACATCACCACCTTTTTTAATGTTAGTCAAACTGCGTGGAAACAAAGACAGTTTTATTTATAAAGAAAATAAATTTATTAAGAGAAAGAAACATCTTATTTAGAATCACGAAAATGATTTTTTTTTAAATAAAATAATACATAGATATTTCTAAAAATTCGTAATACGTTTAAATGTACCCATACAACTGGTAGTCTAAAATGTTGTATTAAAATATCGAAACATTTTGTTTCCTCTTCCATTTTATAATTTTAACAATTTATATATCTTCAGTAATTCTTTCTTTTAAATTATCACAAGTAAGATTTCATTTCTAATTAAAACAACATTGCAAATAGTACCTGCTTCAACAGATTTTATGAAAATCAATACTAATTTTTATATATGTTTTTTCCTTAACACAGGAGTTTTTCTATATAAATAATATAACATATAACGGTCCTCGCCCCCAAAATGAATAGTAATTTATATCACCATCAAAGTTTACAGTTAGTTTATAATAAAGTTCATTATTTGTATAGTCGACATCTAGTTTGGTTTATGAATTTTGAAATCCTTATAAGCAAGAAATTGTTTAAGACGAACACCGTTTCCAATGTTTATATTCCAGTTTTCTTTAGGAAGAATTTCATTTCTACTGCCTTTAAGATAAATATTTCTTACACTACAATTATCAAACATAGTAGCGTGGTTATGCTGTTCAGCACGATTTCATCTATTAAGTTGAAAACCTACAATTACAAAATAGGGGAATACCAAATTGTAAATTATTAAACTGACCTTTTATATCAAAGATAAAAACAGTTGATCCAGCA